>VWZU01005859.1:142495-161871 GCA_013397095.1 Sterrhoptilus dennistouni
TTTTTTTGGGCGTGGGTGGTGATGTTTTTTCCTCTCAATCACATCTGTATTTTTCTTCTAATGATTCTGTATCCTGGTATTTCTCTCCCCAACCAGAGGGGCGTCTGGTTGTTGCTTAGATCAGTACAAGAGATCAGTTTTCTTGCCTCTGTTTGCTTTGCTTTCTGCTTTCAGGGGGAACAGAATTTGCTGTGACTCTGTTCTTGCTCCCCTCAGTGTTGCAGGCAGACAGCGGATGGCCCCATGCCCTTTAAGTTTCTTGTACCTATTCCAAAGCACTGTGAGAGAAAAAAACAATGGAGCAAGTAGCAAGGTGTGTTTTCTTGTTCTGTAGAGATCAATTCTGTGCTTCTTTTTCTGCTGCCTCACTTAATTTTTGAAAATGGGTAGTTTGTTAGTAAATATTTTTCAATATTCTGTGTGAGAGATGTCTGGTGCTGAGTTTCAGCAGTTTTCAATGTCATAATACTAATTTTATTTCATTTTAAACCCCAGTTTATGCAGGGGTTGGTCACAGTTTTAGCCAGTAGTCCTTAACAAATGCTGCTGCCTTGAGTTACCAAAATACAAAAACTGGAGCTGATCTCTTAATGATTTTATTCCTATTTTATTTTAAACTAAGCTTTCATTTAGTTTATTTAACAGTTTAAGTTTCTTTATAGCTTTAAGTATAGCATAGAGTGTAGCTTTTGGTGTGGAGCATCTCTATCATCCATTGCTTGGTATTTATATTTTTCCTTCAGCAAAAGAAAAGGTTCTTAATTTTAAGGGTTTCCTGGTTTGTGGTTTTTTTTATTTGTAAACTGTTAAAAAACTTGCAGGCGACTTTGTTGGGACTTGGTATGATCCCCTTAATCTCCTGTGCTCACTCCTTTGCAGGACTTTAGTTAAGGTACACAGCTCTAAGCTCTGTCGGAACAGCAGGAAAGCCGGGCTTAGAGGGAGGATTATTCCTCAGGCATTCAAAGTGCACGGCCTGTGAATTGTTCCTGTGAAATCCACCTGAGGCAGGAGGGCAGCCCTGCACCTTGCAGCAGCTTTTTTTTGCTCCTCTGAGGCTGAAGGTGCTTTAGTCTCCTCGGTGTTTACCCTGTAACATAAATTCCCGAGGGACTGGAGTTCTCCTCTTTAGTCATGCTGTAGCTTTAGACTCAGTGTCAGGTTTCCTATTGCATTACTCCAATTAACTTGGGAGATCAAGGTAACACTTAACTCGTTTGGCTTTTTCCTCTCTGAGATGAAACCTTGTAATTTTTTTAAAGTCTGATTTCGCTTGCTTTCTCCTTGAAGAGTTTTCTCCTCACCTCATTTTGTAGAATTATTTCTTCATAATTTTAAATTTGGTCGTTTCTGAGAGCAGTCATTGAGTCTTGATATTCTCTGTTGATGCCAGCAGCCCTGGATTGCATGAGAGGGTAGCATGATGATTTTTACACAGAATAATTCAGATTGGAAGAGACCTCTGGAGATCTCATCTGACCAGAGCAGGTTAACAGGACCTGGTCCAGTTAGGTTTTGACCACATCCAGGGATGGAGTCACCACAATGTCTGCAGGAAGCCTTGTTCCAAAGTTGGATCACTCTTGCAATAAAAAAGGGCTGTTTTCTTACATTTATAAACTGAATTCCCTGTATTTAATTTTGTTCCCTTTCCCCGTGCTATTTACACATGTAGGATCATCCCCAGCCTCTGTTCTCCAGACAAACAATTCCAGCACCCTCAGCCTCTCATTGTACACAAGAATCTCTCATCCCTCAGTTTTCACAGCCCTTCCTTGGACTTATTCCAGTAGATCCATGTCAGTTATCTGCTTTGGAGCCCAGAACTGGACCTGGTGCTTCACCAGTGCTGAGCAGAGGGGAACAATCCCCTCCCAAGCTTGACCTGCTGGCCCCAAAATCTTCTGAGGGTCATCTCCTTGAGCCAGTGCTTGGTGTTGGCTCCCTCTTGGCTGTGGTGGTGCTTTTGCAGGGTGGGAACGTGCCCTGGTAACGCCTGGATGTGTCATTTTGGCTGGGGAAGGTCAGTTCCTCATGGGGAATGCAGCAGCACACGAGCCCATGAGGCTGAAGGTGTGTTTGGGGAAGTGTCAGAAGCTTTTTGGTCAGCTCAGCCCACTCACTTTCCAGGGGAGAAAATTACTGGGATCAAACAACTCGTGTAGTTCTCTTTTCTGCCTGTGGTCGCTGATTTGGAATTCCTCTTTCAGCTGATCTCTCAACTTTGTTCCTCATTTCCCCCAAACCTCTGCAAGTGAGGCATTTGAGTCACCATCCCTGGCCCTTGACCACCTCCCTGCCATGTGATTTGTTAGATCAGCCACTTACAAGTTTTATTTTTGGAACTTTCTGCCAGGAATGTTATGATAGTCTTGCTTCGTTGACAAATTAAAGACTTGACTCAGGTGTTTTTGCCCTTCCCTCGCTGTTCAGGATGTCTGGGCTGGATTGCCACAGCTGATAAGTTATCTAAAAACCTGGATTATTATTGCAGTTAATTTGTAACTGATCGTCCAGGCTTTCCCTACATTTGTTAGGCAATCACCAGATGGATACCATGAGGTTCTTGTGTTTTCCTTTTTCCCTTGATTCACTTTTGCCACTCTCAATTCTGCAATGAAATCCCATAAAATATCGGTGAATGTCTGATCACAGAAGCTGCTGTGGACTCACCAGGTTGTTTTACATTAAAACCCTGCAGATTTTTGTCATCGTGGCTCTAAGTCAAGTCTTCCATTTTGTAAACCTACCTGAGAACGACAGTTTTAAATTGGTGGTTGTGCATTGCTTTAATTAAGTAACTGAACACAGGTTTAGGTAAGTATGTCCTGGTGAGGTCTTGTTAATAGGCAGGGCCTTAATTGGAGCTCTTATAATTGCTGTTTACAAAGTCTGTCAGTCATTACTGTCAGCAATAAAAATTTGCATAGATATCTTCATCAGCACGCGTATCTTCCTGAGGTGGTTATGTTTTTCAGTCTATAATATTTGCCTGTTTTCTCAGGTGGGGAGAAAGTATAACCTTTTCCAGTCCCTAATCAGGCTGATTTTCAAAGATTTTTATGCAGAGAATGCTGGCTTAGGAGTTGCAGAGTTTAGTCCTGCCTGAGAGAAAATTAAATTTGCTTCTCCTTTCAGCACTTAACTGAAATTGATGTGTGTTTCATTCCTTGTGTGTGAGACCTCCCTTCTCCAGCAGCACAAACCTTTATTGACAGATCTGAGCTGTTTGGGGAATATCCTTGCACTGAAAAAGGAGGTTGTCACCTATTTGAGCATCAGCTGGGTTATACATTTAGGGAGTGTCAGTTTTAGAATGTTTTAGGTGTTTTAATTCATAGCTTTTTGTTATTTTTTTTCCTCTTGTTATTCTTCCCAGCAACTCTCAAATAGATTTTTGCATGTTCTGTCCTTGTGGGGCTTATTGTCCTAGCTAAATACCTCTGGTAAAATAAAAGCTTTGGTTTGAATATTCAAAGTGTTACACAAATCCAGGGTAAGTTCTTTTTTTAAAATCATTTTACCTGGAGAAAGTCGTGTCTCTCCAGTAGGTTGGTGGCAACAGAGATTTCTGCCTTGAGCTTCATCCTCATTTCTCAAAACATGTATATTTTCAAACCTGTTTTTTGTTATGTTTTCAGTGGGATTGAGGGGAAGACAAGGATTTTGTGTAAGTTTTATTTTTTGTTATTTCTGTAGGTGCTGGAGAGAACCTGGAGAACACAATGGCAGCCTTTCACCAGTGAGTACCACGGGATGAGAGTACCCAAATTAGGTGTTTCAGTGTCTTCAGAGAGTGAAGCAATCCAGGGAGGTGGGAGTGCATCAGTTCTTTGGGGTTGCAGTGTCCTAGTTCTGAAAGTCAGCTCTGCTCTGGATCACTGGGTTGCCAAACATCCACTCCAGTTTCACCAGAAGGAGTTGGGAATACCACAAATTGTGATCTGTGCACAGTTAACAAATGGAAACAAACCCTGAGGCCCCAGCTGTGCCAGCCAGTAAAACAGCAAACAATACTGTGCTTAATGCTGATTACTTCTATTAATTTATTTATCATTATAAAGCAGAAAATGCTGCTGTTTATGTCTTTTTTTTTTTCCCTGCAGTAACACAATGTGTGAAAGCTTCTTACTCAGGGGTTTAAAATGGGGTTGGGACCAAAAAAAACTTTAAACCTCCAGCATTTAAGTAGTGAATTTTAACGAGGTTCTCAAAGGTATTTAAAGAAGAAGCATATCTAAAACTCCAACTCCTGCTGAGAAGGGACCACATTATGTGGGCTCCTCTTGGTTTTGTTTGGGGGTTTTCTGATTTGCTTTGTGCTAAGGAGCCTCACCAGTTTGCTGTTTCCCTGCAGCCTCAGGGGTGCCAGCTTTCCCAACCAAATAAAAGAAAGTGCTGCACTATTTTCTATCTCCATGGAAGCTCAGCATGGTTTTGTGTGGCTTTTTGTGTTTGTTTTTCTTTCTTTTTTTTTCCCCTGCTGGCCTGCCTTTTTTTCAAGTCTGCTACCAGACTTTCTGAAAGTGCTTCTTTCTCTTTTTTTTTAAACCATTTTCTTAATTTTAATTTCATATCACACTCATTCTGTACATGAAGGGCTCTTGCAATGGAAGTTACTCCGTAATCTATTTTTATTTTATTCCCAGAAATAAGCAGTAATACTTAGAGTAAGGACTGTGCTGGGGGTAATAAATTTTGTGATGAGGTTTTTCTGACTCTCTTCTGCCCATTTTAATTATTTTAGAGTTGTGGTGGAACAAATGCACTGAGGTCCAGTTTTTGAACCCACCACAGCTGCCAATATCAAAATTCATCTGAGTAAAGAGAGCCAGGGTATCTCTGCAGGAAGCAGAGCAATTACCTCTTGATAGGAATTGAAATTCTTCTGTCTCCTTTTGGGAAGGGATAAAGGCTTTATCTGTCCCATTTGCTCATTCCCATCTTGACAAGGGAAGTAGCAAAAGGAATGAGGTAGAAGATCAGTGATCTGGGTGGTGAAAGAGGGTCAGGATTGGCTCAAGCAGCTGATGGGAGCTGATCAATTTATGACCCATCAGATCCTGTGTGAAGCCAAGCAGGGTGTGTCTGCAGGAACTGTTCCTGCAGGTTTGCACAAGCAGGAACATTGGCTGTTGCTGTAGTTGAATCCAGAAGAGAAGGGGGGAGGAGGCCTTTATTGACAATTTCAGTTTCTATACTGCTCAATTTACAAATATTCTGGAAGGAAATGACAAGCTTTTTGTACCAAAACCAATATTTTTTCATTTTGTTTTATTAGGTAAAATGCATAATAGCTGTGGGGGGGCTATAATCTTGCTCTACCATATTTAAATGCTTCTGTGGTGGTTTTAGATTATAAAATAACAGATTTTAAGCAAGAGCACTTTAACCCTAATTTACAAATGCAAGCCTACCTCACAGCTTGAGTTCTGGAGCAGTTGGATCTGAATCCACAATGATGTTCTGAATCTGGAGCCTTCTCTGGAGCAGTGTGAGTTTGACAGAACAAACCGATTTCCAGCTGGGAAAGCTCAGCACTTGAGGAAGCTTATTTAGCAGTGAGCTGCTGGTAAGGGCCTGGCAAAGCCTCAAATTTGTTAACAAGGAAAGTTGTTGTTCTCCCCTTTCCGTGCAGTATCAGCCCTGACTTTCTGAGGCAAGAAATATTGCTAATAAAATCTGCTGGTGAAATGATAAAACATGGGAACATCTACACATTTGGCAAACCTCCTGCAGCAGATTTGGAGTTTGCTTTCCCTCAGGAGAAGAAAAAAAAATCACCCAGTACAGCCTGTGATTCTTCCATATGTAACAGGATTTTGTTCCTCTCTTAATTCTTAATTAGCAGCACTGGCAAACAGTTCACAAATTGGCTTTAATTTGACAGCCCTCCTTGATCATTATCCCAGCTGGACTAGAAATTGTGTTAAACACTTTGGAGAGTATGTTCTGATTTTTTTTTTTTAATTTTTTTTTTTTTTTTTTTTTTTTTTTTTTTTTTTTTTTTTTGTTTGTTGCTACATTTGTGGATGTTCATGAGCTGTGTTCAGCAGCCAAAAAAGCCCATAAGGTAAAGGCTGTTAATGAATTTACAGAGCTTTGGGTCTCAGGTAGGCACAGCTCACAGGTGGTGTAGGTTTGCTCAGAGGTGGATTAAAAGGTTTTGAAGGAAGAGTTCAGACTTTTATCTGTCTGCTGGAATGACACCTCTTGTCTAGTTAAATGAGCAATTCCCTGCTCATTGCAGTAAAGCTCTTTTTTGTTGTTCTGGCATGAGGTTTCTTGTACTTATTTTTCTTCAATATAATTATTGCTTTCTGCTTTCCTTACCCCTCCTGTGAACCAAACTACTATGAAGTGGATTTGGGATTGGATTAGAGCTTTTCAAAGCAGTGGGTTGGAACAGGAATAGGTATTTTGCTTTGAAAAACATGACTGCATGTTTAGTGGTTTATTTCCTTTTTAATTTAAATTAAAACAATAGTTTAAGGTTGTTTTGCTACCCAATAAAACAGCCAAAAAGCCTGAAAGCCCCACTGCTAATTTCCTGATCCATCCCTTCCTGATTCAGCTTTCACACCCCTGTCGTTTGTTGTTTCTAACCACAAATTCAATTTCTTTTTTTCAAAACCTCACTTCCTCCAGTGGGCAGATGTGCTGCTGCTCTTAAACATCCCACTCCAAATCCTGAACCAATCCTTTAGGAGCAGGTTTCCCAATCCTGGGGTGGCCAGGCTGCAATCCACAGGAGAACTTCCTAATTCCTACGGGAAACAGAGCCAAAAATCTCATCTCTGCCTCAAGAGATATCATTTATTCTTACATCACTGCAGCAGAGACTGTGAGGAGTCCTGTTTACTCCTGTGAGAGGATTCCTTGGACTATTAAAGCACCCAAAGCCTTTCCAGTGGGGTTGGTTTGTGGGATTGTTGGGTTTGAAGCTGCACAAAACACTCGGGTGGTTCAAGGCGGCTTTTCCTCACAGCGCCGTCAATTTGGGGACAGACATGTTGGAGCTGGATTGTCACCTGACAAAAGATGAGCAAGTGGTTGTGTCCCACGATGAGAACCTGAAGAGATCAACAGGAGTTGATGTCAACATATCTGACCTCAAATACTCGGTGAGTTGAGGAGAAAAAATGGGCTGGGGAGATGTTGAAAAATGAATTTGTGGGGTGGGCAGAGGGAGCTCTGTGTGTGCCTGGTGCCCAAAACCAAAGGGGAGGATTTGTCTCAATAAAAAACCTAAACAAAAACCACCCCTAAACTAAACCACCCTCACCAAACTCCCTGTGCAGTCAGAAGGTCACACCTGGCACATTCCAGAGGGTGATTTACTCCTCCAGTATCAAGTTGGGTGAATGGCTCTGGAGCTGGGAGGTTTTGTCACACTGATTGATGGCAGAGTGACAAAAACTCTTCCTGGTGTGACCAATTTTTTAGTGGGAGATCTGGGAGGTGAATCCCTCTTGCCTGGACATTTCAGAATTTTCAGAATTCTCAGACATCTGGGAATGTTTTGCCTTATTCAGCTACAGGTGACACAAATCTAAGAATGGCAAATAGTTCAATTAATACTGAAAGTGGTGCTACTAAATCCAGTTTTGGAAGAAAAGTGGCTTATGAAATGTGGGGTTTTTTTTTTTTTTGTCTTTTTGGAGGAGGGTCATGATTACATCCCTGCATTTGACTTGCTATTCCGTTCCTCTTTATTTTTAAGGAACTTCCACCCTATCTCTGCAAGCTGGATGTCACCTTTCAGAAAGGTGAGGTGTTTGTCTCTTGCTGTTTCAATTTCCCATTTTGTAGACTGGCAGATTCCTGCTTTGGCAAAGGGAGTAGAAAAGTTCACTTGCTTGTCTCAATGTCATGATAAAAGAAGTTTCAAAAGAAAAATATAATCCTGTAGAAACCAGTTCAGTAGTTACTGTAGGTATGACTTGGAGTTCAGAAGGAAATTTTGTTCTCATTTGGTCTTTTTCATATTAATCTCATTGCATTTGGTGTGTGGTAACTGAGCCTATGTTTGCTATTTCAGGATTATAACATTGCCTGCACTCCTACTGTTGCTAAATAATGAGTGAATTTCATGAAGTTAAAACCTGAATGTGCAGCATGCTCAGGGCATTTTCATTATGGAAATGAGCTTGTCATAGTTAATTACAGCTGAATTATGTAATTTTTTTTTTGCTTAAAAACGTGATTATCCTTGAAGCTTTATACTTTAAATAAAGTTTTAAGGTAACGAGTGCTCTGACATTTCTGCTTTTATCTGTGGTTTGTTAAAAGTGGCCACAGCAGTGACAAGTGCCTTGTTTCCCCAGAAAGTCAGTGTGAGGGCACAGACAATCGGATCCCACTCCTGCAGGAGGTGTTTGAGGCATTTCCAGAAACTCCTGTCAACATTGACATCAAAATGAACAACAACGTGCTGATCAGAAAGGTACCTGAGAATCTGCTGAACTGAGAGGGAAGGCACAGGGGAGTGATCCTGATATTCCAGAAGTTTTTTGGAGTTGTGGCAGTCTGAGAAACCAAGATTTGTGTTCTTGGACTGCATCACCTTTCACATGTCAGGTCCTGCCCTCTGTGTGAGGTAATGCAGGAGACAGAAGGAATCTTGTGCAAGATATTCTGTAAAAGCTCTTTAGGACCCTTCATCTGGATGAAAAACTGCTGCAGCACTGCTGGGGACATACTTGGGTTGTACTTCATGGGGAAGGGTCTTCTTAGGGACTGTTGCTCTCCAAAGCAGCATAAAAATATGTTATTGTGTAGATGTTTTCAACACAGAGGGAAATCTTTCCAGAAAATACTGTTTTGTCATTTAGGTTTCTTGAATTCTTTAGGGTTTTTTGTAGGTTGTGCTGAACACGTTTATATCCCATCAAAGCATCACAACCACTTAAAAGAGAAATTGAGAAAGAGTAAAGAATAAAGAACTCCTTCCTATCGTGTTTTCCTAACCAAGCAGAGTTTCAGTTAAATAATGCTGCACTTCATTTCCAGTGACTCTGTGTGAGAGTTGTGCTCTCTGTGCTGCAGGTCTCAGAGCTGGTGAGTCAGTACAAGAGAGAGCATCTGACTGTGTGGGGGAATGTCAATTATGAGATTGTATCCAAGTGCTTCAAGGAGGTAAGGCTGAGTCCAGCTGAGCTTTGTTACTGTGTGTGTGCTGACAGAACCTACAGAAAAGCATAAATTCAAGATTTAACCAAGCCAGGCTTTTCTACTTGTGGTGAGAAATTCTGTGCTCAGATTGTGTTCTGCTTGCTGTACTGCTAAAAGGAGACAAGCACAGTTAACACCCCTCTAGCCCACCATAAAATACTTGAGGAATTAAGCTTAGTCGCGTTTTATTCTTGTTTTATGAAATTCAGGGCACTGCAAATTTATGCCAGGAGTTCTTAGAGCCTGTTTTGCACATCATTCATCTGATAAAAAGCAATTTTTCCAAGGACTGCTGATTGTCTGTTTCTTTGCATGAAAATAATGGATGTGGCCACCAGTGGACACAGTTGCATCAGCATAAATCTATTATTTCACAGCTATAATTCTCCTCCTTTTTGTGCTGAGGAATTTGACAATTTAGAATTAAATTAAAATTGAGCTTAGTCCAAGGGAGCTGTGCTCCTGATGAAATCCATCTTGTTGATAGTTCAGTCTAGTTGATTATTTCAATTTATCTGTGCAGGACAAACACCCCATTTGGTATCTGAACAGCAGTTAGGCTTACTCATATAAGGCAGCTTCATCTTAGGTGTGACTGTAGACATGCATTGATGAGTAATTTTAATTGCAGCAGAGTCAAAGTTTACTAAGATAACTGAGAATCTCTTTCCTGGTTCCTGCAGAACTCTGACATTGCCACCATCTTCTGTGCCCAGCGTGTCCTCCTGCTCCTTGGCCTGTTCTACACGGGTCTGCTGCCCTTCATTCCCTTCAAGGAGGAATTCTTTGAGATTCCCATGCCTTCCATCATCCTCAAGTGAGTTCCAGCCCAGCAGTGGGTGCTGCACTGGCACCAGTGTAAAGCAGGTGAACACTGATGCCTCCCTGAGTGCTGCTTTTTTTGGGCTGAGCTTGTTTTTCTCTTGGTTTTAGGCACTTTTGGATATTCCTGGGAGAATTCGGTGCACAGTAATACACAGCAGTTCTGTGCTTACAACTCATTCATGCTCTTTTCTCCTCTTTTTCTTGAGAACAAATTTGCCTGATAGGGCCAAGAGACAAGCCAGCAATAGGGTGGATATGAGATTGCTCAATCTTTCTCATTCTTCACTCAAAATGCTGCAGAATTCTCATCTCTGCTGCTTCTCTTAAATGGAGCTCATTTCTCTTGTGTAACCCAATTCTAAGTCACTGTCTTGAGCAGTGAAATTGCTGCTCTAATTTGAGCAAGATTAATTCTTTATGTTCCTTTTGCAGGAACATCTCAACTAAGATTTTGATCTGTGCTCTGGTAATTTTTGGTTTCCTCTTCCTCAACAGGCTGAAAGAACCAGAGAAGATGTCAAGAAGCCAGAGATTTATTATCTGGCTGGCTGACACGTAAGATTTTCATCTGATTAAATTTTTATTTATATTTTGCCTTTATATTAACACTTAACTCAAGCAACCAAGATTAGCTATTGCTATATCTATGCATTATACATCTGCAGTTTCTTCCAGGTTTTTGTCAGTGCAGGATAAATCAGATTCAAATCTTATGTAGGTGTGCTTTATGCTCTTATTTTCCACACACTGAAGCTTTCTAAGGTGCAGTAACAGTGGGAATTATTCCAATTGTGTCTGTTGAAGCTTCTGTCCTTAAGTGTGCTCAGCTAATTAACATGCAATTAGATGCAGGATGCAGATTTCACGGATGTGAGTGTTTCATAATGTTGTCAGAGGAGAGACACTGTTTGCCTTACAAGGAACACTTTGCATTTTAAGAATATCTGTGTTTCACAGGGGATTTAGTCACAGGTTTTCAGTGACTGCAGTGTCTCCTGGCTCTGACATCTGTTAGTTTACTTTCTCCAGGACATTTTCATGTCTTTTGGCGGGAAGGAGAAAACATTTCCTGAAAGCAGAGGGGTTGGTTCATCAGACATGGTGTAAGGTACCTGCAGGGTGAAGGATTTCTCTGCTGGATTTGATCTCCAGCAGATTTGATACTTGAATCAGCTCGAACTGGAAGTTTTCTAGGATTGGATTTCTCTTGTGGAAACTCTACACACTGTTGGGACCTTCCCTGCAGGTCATCAACAGACACTGAAAATTCCATATATACTTGAAGGTGTTAATTAATCTCCCTCTCCTTTCCCAGGCTGCTGATGAGGAAGGCACTGTTCGACCACCTCACAGCTCGGGGCATCCAGGTACAGTGGGCCAAAGCTTAAAGTGAGAATTCAAACCAGACAGATACAGCCTTCAAAGAGATTCCTGTTCCTCTCAGCAAGTTCTTTGTGTTTCTGAGTTGCTGTTTAATTCCTGAGCAAAAGATGCTGCTGTTCTATTTTGCTCTGGTTGCAAAGAAAGATTGGTACATTTGGAAAGAAAAAAAAAAAGAATTTTTCATTGAAATCTCTTGAACTTTAGGGGTTTTTTCCCTATTTCAAATTTAAGCCTATAAAATCTGCAAAACTGGTTATCTGATGTGAGGCTTTCACGAAATAATACTGACTTTTAGAAGGATCTGAAGTCTCAGGTAGTGGAATTGGAGTCACCATTAAAAAATGTCCCTTTTGGAAGGTGAAGGGGGAAAAGTCCAGCATCACAGTGTAATCATTTCTCACTTTAAATATGCAGCAACATCTCTCTCAGATCAAACAGTTTAGGTCAAAAGCCAGCTTTAAAAATAAAAATAAATCAGTATTTCCTTTAATAACTTGGTTGTTCTATCTCATTTCATAGGTGTATATTTGGGTACTGAATGAAGAACAGGAATACAAGAGAGCATTTGATCTTGGAGCTACTGGAGTGATGACAGACTATCCAACCAAACTGAAGGAGTTCTTACATAATTACCCAGCATAAAGGAAGAAAACTTGAGAATGTCCTTCCAGAACAGATTGTGAGCCAAGGATTTTCCTCATTTAAAAAAAAAAAATAATTGGGGGCAGCATGCACAGATCATTTCTGTTGGAAAGATGTAACTGATGATCTGTCACCTTGTTGTCAAGTCACTCCCTTAATGTAAAGGTTGTCTATTTATTTTTAAACTTCAATGACATAGTTTACATTTGTAAATAGCTCATTTAGCAACAGCACACTTCACAGATGGTGATGATTAGGAAGAGAGTTGCCTGATAAGGTACCTGTAGATAATAAGCATTATCTTACCTGTCACAAGTGTTCCTAAGCAGCTGTCAAGACATGTCAGTTATTCCAGTTATATTCTAGTGAGCAGAAACTGAAGATTTTCTGAAAAGTGTAGCCTGTGTTGTTTGCATTTCTTGTGTTGCTTTTAGATTTCAGGTAACTTCTAGAGCAAAAAGAAAAAAAAAAAAACAGGCACAGGAGAAATAGCAAAGCAGACTCTGTGGCTGGCCAGGTACAGGTGAAATGTACTCAGTGAAGGTGGTCACTTTGTAGCCAAAATTAACTCAGTATAGATTGATTCTGTTTTTCTCACTGACAAGAATGTTGAACTTGAGTTGGAACTGGATTTAGACCCTCTCTGAGGTGGTGGCAACACTGTGGCTTGTTGGTCCAGGTCTAAACCCAGGGTTTAAATCAGGATCTGGGTTTGACACCGAGTTCCTCTGCAGGGTCCAGGTTTGTCCCTGGCTCTGGCCTGCCTGTCATGGCAGTAGCTGGATTTCCAGGATGGAAAATTGCACTTGTTACAGATCACACTCACTTTGAAATAGCCTTTTCACAATCTCTTGAAAGTCTTTTTGCACATTTGTGGTTCTTGATGAACAGGAAGTTGTTTTTTAGGGTGAGGGACCAAAGAAGACTT
Source organism: Sterrhoptilus dennistouni (assembly GCA_013397095.1). NCBI lineage: Eukaryota > Metazoa > Chordata > Aves > Passeriformes > Zosteropidae > Sterrhoptilus > Sterrhoptilus dennistouni. Next base: position 155,448 of record VWZU01005859.1, read on the forward strand.
AAGTTTGGTCAGGAAGAAAAAATGTTCCTATTAAATGAATTCACCCAAAGCAGATTTTTATGTGTATTTATAAAGGGAGGAAGTGTCAATCTAGGATGTGTGTAAACTTTAGTCTTTTCTCTCCACAAAAATACATTCAATATCCATCAAGTTCACGTGCATGGACATGGAAATAAGTGGAAAAAAAGCCAGCAAAACCCCAGGTGTGATGGAATTGGGATAGGCAGGAAGGTATTTCTAGAAACTTCCCATGCTGTAGTGTCCTTGTGAGCAGGAGGAGTTCCCTGTGTGTCAGACAGGTTGGAGCCTGCAGTGCCTTGGTGTGCTCATGTCATGGCTGGGGGTTCAGGGCTTGGATTACTGTGGCTTAATTACACCCAGTGTATAGAGCTCAGTCACTGAATCATCAGATGCTCTCTCTAAACAAAGAGTTTGGGCTCAGCAGTGTCTGTTTCTTGAAGGGACTTGATATGAAAATAATAGATCTTAATAATAAACACAGTAGCCAGATGTGTTTTTGCTGCAAAGAGCACCCACTGTGCTAAAAAATTATTTTTAAGTAGTTTTTTTTCCCCTTGGTAGCTCAGATTTGGGAGGGTTCTTGTTGCACCTTCCCTGGCTGCTGTGCCATATTTATAAATGTGGAGCATCTTTACTGTTCCACTGCCTGTCCAGGAGGCTGTGAGAATGCCAAATCCATCTGCATGGGGAGAGTTTGCTGCTGCAGCACAGTTCCTTTCTGAGGAACATGTCTGGGTGAAATGGAAAAAAACTGCTGCATTTAGGATTCAAGTGAACATGTGCTGATGGGGGCAGATGAGTTAATGTTGTCCTTTTGAATATCTGCCTGGTGAAGATGACTGCAGATTCAATTTCCTCCTAATTTAATCAGCCTTGTTGCTTTATTGAATGGAAGAGAGGAAAATGTAACTTCCTAACTGTTCATGGGGAGGGGAAAAGGATAAAATTATTTATTAGGTACTAAGCTGTTTCCCTTTCAGACCAGTTCTGTCTGGTCACATAAGTGCTAATAATCAGTCCAGTCACAGCTCTGCCTGTTTTTTAGAAGCCACAGAATAGTTATAGAAGATGTTCCACGTGTAGCTCAGTAAATTTTTTAAAAAAAGCCACCTTTCTGTCCTAATCTGGGTTTATTACCAGTTTGTAGCTCCAGATAGTTTTTATGCAATGTGGGGTTTTTTTTTAAACTCCATTTTATTGCTATTGAATTTCTAACACATGCACCAATATTAAGGTGCAAATATAATTATGGTTTTAAAGAATACTACCAAAAAATAATGAAACTTTTTTTGTTTAGGTTAAGAAGAGCTAAATTTTAAAATACCAGTTTTGATCTCTGACTTACTTTTTCTTAGGTTTCTCTCAACACTCAATAAAGAAACAATTTTCCATTATTCTATACTGGATGATAAAACAGAGGTACTGAAATGACAGTGTTTTATATTTAGTTTTAATATTTTTATTCTCTCTCTGGTGGTAGAGGTGGCAATTTCTGCCTCATAAAATTCTCAACACATTTTTCAACCACATTTTTGTCAGACCCACCAGTGTCCTTACATCTGATGGATCTTCTGACTGTGCTGTTTATACATTGACCTCTTTTGGATAAATCTGCTGCTCAATATCTACAATTTGATTGGGAGGGAAAGGGTCCAGTGCTGGAAAAAGCTGCTGGATTTATTCATTCACCTGTTTGGGCTTTAGCAGGAGAGCTCAGGTTGGATCTGATGAGACAGATGATGTTCCATGGATCAATCCCAGCACCAGTGCACAGGGCTTACTTAGGCCATGATAACTGTTTGTAACAAAATACATGGAATTGGGGTAACTGTAAAACATTTGTTGTATCCAAATCCTTGTTTTGAATATTCCAGAACTCGCTGTGTGATTTATTTTATTTTTTTTTAACCACTTGTACAGAAAAGCTTTTGTTGAGAACTTGCACAACTGTCCAGGAGGATGTTCAGTTAATCTCTCTTCTCTCTGAGGAGAGATTCTTTTCAGGTACTTTTAACTCTTAAATATTTGTTTTAACACTGTGTTCTCAACCCTGTTGCAAACTGTTTTATGTATGAAGGATGATTTTGCATGTACTTCATGCACTTTTAATTTGCAGAAAGTCTCATGGACCTCTCTAGCTCCAAAGCTATGCAGTGATTTTTTCATGTGAAGAAGGGTTTGATGCTTTTTGAAATGTGGCACATTAAAACATCTTTGCTCATAAAAGATCTAAAACTGAATGCTTGTTAGGTGTGACTTCTTTCCCTAAAAACCTAATCTCTGAGAGTGATTTTGTGTTTACACTGTCGTTGGTTTTGAGTTTATGCTCACAGAAAACTCCACTTGCAGCACTTTTCTGTCCTTTCTGATGATGAGCAGGATAACATTTCCTCTAGTCCTGGAGGGAAAACTTCCAGCTTTCCTACTGGATTACCATTAAATTACATTAAATATTAGGTTTTAAGGTCAAGTGTAATTTTAAAGCCTTGAGGGTTCATATTTAGGTAAGAGAGGTGAAGTGGGGGTTTTTATGTTACAATATTTAATAATTTCTAAAGGATTTTTCCAGCATGATGAGAGGATTCTCCAGATGGCTCTGGGTGCTGTTTAATTTCTTAAAACACATCCTAAATGTTTGGTAAACCAGAACAAGGAGGGATTTGGGGGCATTACAGAGTCTTTTAAGGTGGAAAGTATTTATCTGTGATCATTTCAGGTGGCATAAATCTTTGGCTTAACCAGAATATTCAAAACATCTTCATTTATTTATCCAAAGCAAGAAGCCTCGAGGTGTGTTGATTATTTTAAGGCATTTTCAGGATATACTCCTTTTTTTACATTGATTTGCCGCTGAAATTCCCCGTGTCCTTAGAGAAGGGATAAATTTCGGTAGGAAATAAATGGGAATTAATGCGGTGTTTGCTCTGTGCTGCCGCGGGAGGCCGCCAGAGCCCGAGAATTCCTGCTGGATTTCCCTGGGGATCCATCATCATCATCATCCTCATCCTCACCCGGCGGGATGGGGATATGGGCAACCCGCAGTGCAGAGCTGAGTTAAAAGGAGATGCTCCTTCAGTCCCAAATTCTGAGTTTTTATCAAACTAGAATTACGGAATTATTAATAATTACGGAAAGGGCAGTACCTAATTGTAAAATCAGTAAAGGAAAATGAGGGATCAGGTTGTTTTACAGCTGTACAGTCATGGCTTGGTGATTTTTGGGGCAGGATGAAGCACTGGGAGGTGCTGGCTGGTTTTTTGTTGGGCCAAAAATAGTGAAATTGGGAAAAAAACCAAAACCCTATTAATGATAGAAACACTTGAAAGATGTTTCCTCGTGTCTCCAAAAAATTTCAGATAGTCCCATTTTACAAATAGAGGAAAAAAAGGCAATAGCAGGGGAGGTATCTTGATTAACAAGGCCATTAACACCTGCTGCAAATAAAATTCAGGAATGCCAAGAAACTGAGATTTTTATCAGGTTTAAACCCACACTTAATTCCCAAGACGTTTAAGGCAATACCCCAGTGGGTGATCTGCTATTTTCTCCCCTCTCAGTATTGCCATGGCAAAAGTTTCCCCCAGGCAGTGATGGGCTTTTCTTGTTTAAATGATAATTAAGGTTTCAACTGATAGCAGACACTGAGCAGGGAATAAACAGGGGCTGTGCTGCTCAGGCTCCAAGAAATGAGTGTTTGCAAATAGTGACGTTAAAAATCCCGTCTAGCTGTTCAGTTGAAAGCTAAATTGTAATTATTGTAGAGCCAAAATTCAGACTTTTTTTTTCCTTAATAGATTTTCCTAAAGCTCAGCTCAGTAAAAGTTTTCATGGTGCAAAGTTTAGCAACCAGACTCTATAACCCAGGACCAAATGTGAAAAACGGAACTTGAAGCTTTAATAAGTAGCATTTAACCCAACCAGCATTTTATTTTGAAGAAGTGAGTGAAATGCTGCTGATAAAACACTCCTATCCCTAAAAAAAACCTTCCAATTTTTATAAATCACAGGGGTTAGAACATCAAGAAGAAATTTTGACTTTTTATGGTGATATTTTACTACAACCTCAAAGCTGTGTGAGCTCCCAGATTTCCATGGTGATGCTGAACTTAAACTAACATAATTCCAATTTTTCACCACCCTAAACCAAGCTAAACAACAGAACACCCTGAACAACAGAAACCTTTGTATAGAAACAATACTGATCTTCACCTTGTAAATAATGTTATTTTTATAAACAAACTGAAAATTCTGCTGCACAAGTGTGGGGTGAACAAAAAAAAAAAATTTCACTGCTCTGCAGCAGCCTCTTGATGATGTAAAATTGTTTTGCTGATGGTTTCTTGTGGTTTCTGGGTGATTTAAAGTTGAAGTAAATTCTGTCACCACTTCCTGCCGATAACCTCGTCTGGAACTGTTAAAACTACAGAGCTTTTAGCACTGGGGAGAGGGGCTGGAAGGCTGAAAAATCTGGTGTTTGCTCTTTGCTGCTGCCTGGGGAAGGCAGGAGGTTATCTAAGAAAAGAAGAAGCTTAAACTAAGCCTTCAAAGCAGCCTCCTCTTGCAGCTGTCTAAAGATAACACAAACAAAACAACAAAAAAATAGCATTTTTTCCCTCTTTATTCAGTGTATTTAATAGCTGTTAACTACCCTATGCTTGAATCTTTGATAGCAGCGTGTTTAAATTGTACCACGAGTATAAAAAGGGTGAAAAAAAATGTCATTTACTATTGAAAATCTGATTGTGGAATCCCTCAAACCCAGCTGGCAGCTGGTTCAGTAATGTGATCAGAGGGGTGGGCTCGGCTTGTGTGCAAGGAAAATAATTTATAGCACAAAGGTGGGATGTTATTTTACCCACAAAAATTATCACAGCTAATGGAAATATTGCCTTATTCCTCCATGTGTTTAACATTTGAACCAGAACGTTGCCCTTATAGTTCCCAGGGATCACCAATTAAGGAATTCTGCAGTAAAATACATTAAGAATTTGCTTAAGCAGGAGAACTGTTGGAAGAGGAATAATCTCATAAAGAAAATACATTCCAGCCCTGAAGATGTAGAACTTTAATCTGTAGATGTAAGAAACAGACAGATAGAAAATATTAATTAAATATTTTTAATATTGGAATTGTCCAGGGCCAAATAAGAGAGTCCTTAACCATGTCAGGAGTGGAATGGGATGGACTTTAGGGTCCATTCCACCCCAAAACCATTCTAGGATTATTAAACCTGTACTTTACCCACTGAATTATTGTTATTAGGGAATAAAAACGTGCAGGGAGAAGCCTTCCAATTACCTCCTCCTGAGCTGCTGCTGTGTTAATTACAGAGGTTTTAGGGGTTCAATTGGGGTTTGCTGGGTGTGTGAGCACCTCTGCAGCTGTTGGGGTACAAAAATGTCAAGATTCCTGCTGGAAAAAAATCACAGCAGGGGATGGGATGAAGATTTCTGGGAGAAATGTGGAATATCCTCATTTTTGCCCTGTGGTGTTTTGGAGAAGCTGGGTTGGTATTCGTGGATTTGAGGGGTTAACATTGGTGAATTTGGGGGTTACTAGTGGTGAATTTGGAGGGGTAATATTGGTGGATTTTGGGGGTTAATATTGGTGAATTTTGGGGTTACTACTGCTGGATGTGGGGGGGTAATATGGGTGAATTTTGGGGTTAGAACTGGTGGATTTGGGGGTTAACATTGGTGAATTTTGGGGCTAGTACTGGTGGATTTTGGTGGTTAATATTGGTGAATTTGGGGGTTCATAGTGGTGGATTTGCAGGGGTAATAGTGGTGGATTTGGGGGTTAATACTGGTGAATTTTGGGGTTAATAATAGTGAATTTGGAGGGGTAAAATTGGTGGATTTTGGGGTTAATAGTGGATTTGGGGGTTCATAATGGTGAATTTTGTGTTTAATGGTATATTTTGGGGGTTCATAGTGGTGGATTTGGGGGGGTAATATTGGTGGATTTGGGGGTTACTAGTGGTGGATTTTGGGGTTAGTACTGGTGGATTTAGGGGTTGATATTGGTGAATTTTGGGGTTAGAACTGGTGGATTTGGGGGCTAATATTGGTGAATTTTGGGCATAGTACTGGTGGATTTTGGGGGTTAATATTGGTGAATTTTGGTGTTAGCAGCAGTGGATTTTAGCTCTACCACCGGTGCATTTTGTGTCTCTGCTCTGCCGCCGCTCCCCCCCCACCCGCAGCGCCCACCGCACACCGCTAATTACCGTCGCTCATTAACGCGCGTTAATTACCTGCACGGCTGAGAGGGGGAAAGACGGAAACACCGCACAACCACGGGGAAAAAGTGACCACAGCCGTGCCTTTTCCCTGCACCGTGACCCCGAAACCCGGGATCCCCCCGGAGGCGCGCATCCCCCGCGCACCCTGCGCGCGTCCCC
>VWZU01005859.1:168904-212883 GCA_013397095.1 Sterrhoptilus dennistouni
TCCATCCATCCATCCATCCATCCATCCATCCATCCCTTCCCCTTTATCCCCCTACATCCATCCATCCATCCATCCATCCATCCATCCATCCATCCATCCATCCATCCATCCCCCTTTATCCCCATCCCTCCCTCCACCTCCCTTTATCCCCCTCCATCCCTCCCCTTTTTCCCAAAACCATGAAGTGCCTCCTCACAGTGATGAAGAGATGAAGTCGCTGACTAGGAGACACCCAGAGGTGGAAAAAGAGTTTAATGTTATTATTTGTGTTGCAATTGTGTCCATGCAGCTGCTAAAAGTCAGTGCAGAGGGTTCCTGCTGGCTGTTTTCCACTTTTTCTCATGTTCTTTTCCTACTTGCAGGGTTTGGAGGATGAGCTGAGGTGTTAGAGAAGGACACTCAGGGATCAGTGGTGATGCTGCTGCTGAGCTCTTTGCAGTGTCACCTTAGGCAGGGTTTGAAATTGGTGCATTTCAGAAACTTGATGCTGAAAAGGAGTGAAGCACGTTGTGTTCACCCATCTGCTATTTCAGCTCCTTTCTTGGCTTTCCCTTGTGTTGTTCCCTGTTTAAATTCAGGATGCTCATCCTTCCACAAGGTACATCCCACCCTCCCACCTTCAGACGATCTGGTTCATCTTCCCCAGAGCTGTGGATCTCCAGAACTGCCCCAAACCAGGATATTTTGTCACCATCAGAGTATAAAATGCTCCTTTAGCAGTGCCAGGTGTCTCTGAGGATCCAACAGCTGACACTGATAACTCCTATTCCATAGGGTAACAGAACAGGGCATCAAACCCCAATCCAGTTAGAGACCAGCCTTCCTCCTTCAAGCTCCTTTAAGGAAGATTAAGGCAGATTTTGTCAAGAAAACCCTGGTAAGTGGCTGAACTTACCTTGAGAATTTTCTTGGAATCCTGCTCAGAGCCTGGAGCAAGCCAGGCTGCCACAGCTTAGACACAGAAAACTCTCCAAACCCAATTCCTCTTGTGCTTTCCTTGCCCTGGGGATCAGCACATCTCAAACTCTTTCTATATTAATGAGACCCACCAAAGGAGAAAGATTGGGTTTCCAAATTACCCAATTCCAAATTACTCCAAAAATCCAATGCTAGGTTATTTCAGAGCTGCTGCAAGCAGCGTTTTTTAATAGCATTTGTTATATTCTAATAAGAATTTCACAGGCTGAAGTTTATCTTTAAAATCGAATAATCCTTAAAACAAACTCCCAGACCCAACAAACCTGTTGTTTGTCCTGCCACAGTGAACATTTGCATCCGAGCTGCATTGCAAATGGATTTTATTCAAAATTAGCCTTGTGTGTGATGGTTTTGTTCTCTGGCATATGGACTTGTACACGCAGTGGCCTCGTCTGGCAAGTGCTTGGCACAGACTTCCTCCCCTTTTTTTGTGTTTCCTGAATTGTTGACAGCTTCGTGTGGAAAGTGGGTGTTGGACACCCACAGGTGGGAGGGTGGATTCTGAACCAAAAAGTTTGCCCAAATGGCAAAATGTGTGTGGTGATTTTTTTTTTTTCCCATCAGGAAGCTGATACCAAAACTCAGCAGGATAAATGCAGGACAGCCCAACACACCCAGAGCAAGCAAGAAAAACATTTCAGCTGATTCTCTCACTGATAAACCCACAATAAATGGTGTTGGAAGCTTTCTCTTTAGAATCCCTTCCTTTTGTCTAAACCACCTTTCTGACTTTTTGTGCATTAATTAACAGGCACGAATTTCTCTTCCGTTGAATTGGGTGAGTGCATCCCGGAGATAAATTTCTCTTGAATGAGAAAAGAAAAATAATGGATGATGTTGTTGGTGACAGATACTCATCTCTCTGACAGTGCTGGGCATGATGATAAAGTGAACAAACCTCCTTTTGTTCTGTTCTAAAGTGAGTGGAATGACTCCACTGCTGCCCGCTGCCTGTGATGCTGATGAACATGAACTCATCATTCTGAAAACCAGAGGCACAGCCCAAATTCATCCTGGTGCCTTTGTTCTGCAGCAGAACAAATGCACTGTTAGCTGGTAATTGTCTCCTAATTCAAATGTAGTTGTCATTAGGACATGAAAAATCCAAGGGGTTGGGTTTTGTATTGCTGGGAGCCACTAAATCCATTTCAAAATGATATTTAGGGCAGAAATTGGTCCTTACAAGCTGCTGGCTGTGCTTGTAGGGTATCAGAATGCATTTCCTGTAGGTTTTCCCTCCCTCCCACACTTGGATGAGGACAGAGCTCTTGGTAGACAATGCACATGTGAAAGTGGTGTGTTGATAAATTGTAGCTGCCATAGCTGAGCTTATCTGAAGTTTTTATTCAAGGCATTTTCTTAACAAGGCTTCCCACCAAGATCTTGGCTCACAAATCTTTATTCTCTGCCCTGCCTGAAGCAGAGAGATGGAGTTTGCCTTCTCAGCACAGCCCTGAGAACAGGAATTGCAGTTCCTCTGATATCATCTCTCCTGATTTTTTTTGTCTGCTTTTAAAAGGTCAAATGTTTTTTGCTGATGTTCAGTGTGTTATGAGGTCAAATAAATGAATGCTCATGAACTGCTTTTTGCAGAAAGCTGTGTGCAGCAGATAATTCCTGTGTGTGTTCATTGCTCTGTCAGATAAATGCAGCTGTAGTATTTCCTGGTTTTATTCATTGTTCTGGAGCATTGATGCTTAGCAGGTCTGGACAGAGGGGTCAGCAAACAACAAATTAAAGGATTGCTGTGATATTATTGTGGTGGGGCTTTATTTATCTCTCCACTGGGCTCTGGGGGTGCCTGTGGATTACCTCCTCCAGGGAAGGAAAGTTTGGCATGGCAGGATGGAAATGGTAGAAGTGGTGATTAATTATTTTACAAATCCATGCTCAAGTGAAGGTGAGAGGGGACTGCACCATTTCATTACAAATCAAGTCTAAGGTTTAGACAGAGTCAGGATTCTCATTCAGGAATCAGGTGAAGTGATTGTCAGTCCTTCCTTGTGCTTTCCTGCAGGTGCTCTGTCCAAGGGATGTCTCCAGGCAGAGCCTTGGCATCCAGTTGTATTTGGCCCCAGGAAGGGCACACTTGGTCTCTTACTGCCCTGCACCTGGAGGATCACAGATTTCAGGTTCTGGCATCCCTTAGGGCTGGGATAAAACACGTCAGCTGCTCAATCAGGCCATTGGAATTTGGGGATGGTTTTGTATCAGCAGAAAATGAGGATTCTGCTTTGGTTTACATTTGATTTCTACCCTCGTGCAAATTGAGGCTGCAGTCCTTGAGTGCTTCTCACCTTGGATGGGAAAACAATGCTGACTAAAGCAAAACTCAGTTCTGACGGAATTCTGGTGCACATAGAGAACTGGGACAGAATACAGGTGAAGACTGATTTATCTTCCTTCTCTGATGAGTGTAAAAGGCAAATCTTGCTGAAATCCAGAGCTGCAGCTGTGGAGCAGCCAGTGCCCAGTCCTTAGCAACTGGCCAGGTAAATTCCTGGCAAAACCCCATTTGGACTGGACAAGAGAGGGGTGAGTTCCTCACAGGTTGGGAAATGAATCCTCCCGTGTCAGGATGGGTCCTGCTTAGCTGTGGCTGTAACTTTAATTGGAAAAGGTTGATCTGATCAGTTGGTATTTGCAAAAAGCTTTAGGAAACAAGCGCTGCTGTGGAAGTGCTGACTGTTATGATGGTGATAGATATGCTTTATCAGCAGTTTGCCTGATGAGCAAGATGCCTTTTTCCCATTTGACTGTGAGGGAGCTGCCTCCTGGAGAGCAGAAGAAAAATATTTCAGAAAAAAAAAAAAGGGGGAAAAAAAATGGATATCCTGTTGTTTTACTGGATTCTGCCTCCTGTTGAGTGCTGTGTGTGGTCATGGTCCCTGTGGCACCAGACAGAGGGAGAGGGTTTATTTAGAGGAGCAAGGAATGGCTTCACACTGATAGAGAAGAAGTTTGGGGGAAGTATCACCAAAAAATCCTTGCCTGTGAGGGTGGGGAGGCCTGGCACAGGGTGCCCAGAGCAGCTGTGGAAATGTCCAAGGCCAGGCTGGACAGAGCTCTGAACACCCTGGGACAGTGGAAGGTGTCCCTGCCCATGGCTTGGATACCTTGAACCTGCTTTATCAACCATGACAAGGCTTGGGGAAAGTTTTTGAGGATGCCTAAGATGTTATTCCTTGTTTTCTTTATTTTGGGGGTGGGTGGTGGTGGGGAAATCAGTATTGTTCCATGTTTGACACACAAAGTGCAGGCTCAGAAGCTGCAAATATGAGTAGAATTGCATGTTTTATGGAAAGGCAAATCCTCTTGGGAGGAGCAGCCAGAGTTCATGATTAATTTGTAGAGCATGCATGCACGCCATAGATGGAGGGAGGGGAGCTGCTTCCTTTTTGCTTTTCCATCCTCAAAAGGAACACTTGTAGCTGGTAAAGACTTTTATAGGTGTGGGATCTGAAAATTCCATTTCTGGCAACAAAAAAAGAGACCCAGACTTGAGCTGCCTTGCAGGTGCTGTCAGATGATGTTGGAGTGTGAAATGGTGTTTCCATCCTGAATAAGGTTTTTAACTGTCTCTTGCTATCAGGAGTAGTCTTCAGAGGCTGCGCCTTGCTTTGGCTGCTGTCAGATGTTCAGATTAAAAAAAATAAAATACTGGAGTGCAGTTTATAGAGTAGCTTTTACCTTCAGAGCTTGCAGGGAGTTATAAAGGAGAGTGTAATGACGGAATCCTGCATTTCCCGTGTGGAAAGTAGGGCAAAATGAAGAGAAAAAACTGGTTTGGTGACTCATGGCCGTAGCTGGTGGCTCAGAAAACCCAGATCCAGCTCTCATTTTTTCCTGTGGATTTCTGGGGTGTCACAGCAGTGAGTCACACAGGGGACAGCAGGGCTGGCTCTGCTCCTCACTTTCTCCCTGGGCTGGCAGAGCCCGAGGAGTTCCCCAGAGGGGTTTGGGAGACAAGGCTTGATGGAAATCACCTTCACACCTCTGCAGTCATTTCCAGAGCTGGAAGAATGAGTTGAGATAACAGCAGAGAGGTGTGAGGGCAGTGAGCAAGTGAATAAATATCTGTTCTCCTGATCTAATCCTCAGGCATCACTCCTGTCTCCTGTTCCTGAATCCAACCCTAAATCTCCCCGCGGGCTGGGACAGTCGAGCTGAGTGTTGTGAGCTGAGTGTTGTGTCTGTTCTCCACCGCAGGTTTCTGTGAAATCGCCCTCCTTCCCGTGCCCAGATCTGTTCGTGTGGAGCCTCAGCAGCGTGTGGAGCCTGCCCCACACACCCTTCCCCTGCCAAACCACGGCCTTTACCTGCGTGTTCCGGTGTTTCCCGTGCGACCCGTCCTGCGGGAGCGCCTCCTGGGCCACCCCCGAGTTCAGCCAGCGCTCCGTGGCTCCAATGGTGAAGATGACAAGGTCCAAGACTTTCCAGGCATATCTGCCTTCGTGCCACAGGACCTACAGCTGCATTCACTGCAGGGCTCACCTGGCCAACCACGATGAGCTCATTTCCAAGGTAGGTGCTCCCTGGAGCGAACGCTTCACTCGTGTTGCACATCCGTGGCTGTGGAAGTGCTCCAACCTCATCCAGCTGCCTTTTTCCTTGGAAAATGGATCTATTTGTGAGCTGCTGGTTTTGTTTTAAGTTTTTGAGGTCTTTAACCATCCTCACAAGTGCAGAGGCTGGTAATGATCTCTTCACTCTTGTAGGCAGGGAATGGCTGGAGCTGAGTCAGGAGAGGTTTAGTTGGATATCAGGAAAAGGTTTTTCCTGAGCACTGCAAAGAGGCTCCCCAGAGTTTGGTCACAGCACCAAGTCTGTCTGAATTCAAGAAGCATTTGGACAAAGCTCTCAGGCACAGGGTGGGATTGTTGGGGTGTCCTGTGCTAGAGTCAAACTCAATGATCCTGATGAGTCCCTTCCAACTCTTGAGGGTGTTAGGACAAGCTAAATTAAAAGCTCTCAGAGCCAGTAAGTGTTTTAATGCAGAAGGAGCAGGCCAGTAAGAGGAGCTTGTTCTGAGGTTTAGTGTAAAGTGAACTTCCCCAGTGTCTGCTGGAGCCTGCAGTGCCTGGCTGTGCTCAGGCATCGAGTTCCCAGGTCTCGGCTGCCTTGGAATAACTGTTCCGTAAAGTTTGTTCAGCTTATAAAATCTCTGTTCAGAAAAAACAGGCACAGCCAGAGAGATTTATGAGCTGAGCTGAGTGGAAATGGTGCTGTGAGCTCTTGTGTGTGCAGCTTGAATAGCTCAGCTTCTTGGAGCAGCCTGGAAAGGCTGGGATCACCAGGGACAGAGGAGCTGTGCCCCTTGGGAAGGGGTTTGAAATGTAAATGTAGCAGCACCTGTGCCCTGGAGGTGAAATTGCTTCACCTTTTGGGCCAACTGGGTGATTCCAGGCTCCTGTTCCCAGTTGAGATGGGGCAGCGACTCCCTGGATTTTTATTTGGTGCCCTGGATTTTGTGTTGGGGCACAGAAGGTGCTTTACTGGCTGAGGAAAGAGGCTTGTTTTACTTGCTGTTTTTACAGTAGATTAGAGTTTGTGCTCTGCTTTTGTTTCTTGACGCAGCTGGTTCCCAGCCAGGGAAAAACAAGGCTGTGCATTCCCAGTGCTTTCACCTTTGATGCTTCCTTCCCCTCCTTGCTCCATGTCCATGCTCCAATGCAGCCAGCTTTGCAGGTTAAGTAGCTTCCAGCAGGGCAATGCCAGTGCTGCCAACTGCTTGGAATTTGAGTTTCTAGCCCAAGGCAGGCAGAAACTGCCCAGGAATGCTGACTGCTAAAATATGGACAGGAGAGGGAAAGGAGGGAAGCACAATGTGACTTCTGGAAATGTGAAACTCCAGTGTGCTCTGGGATCTGCTCCTTCTAAAAGTTCATTCTAGACCACGTTGTAAATTAATAGTTGGTGCCGCATAGATGGTGGAGCCACTAGCAGGTCGTGGAATTTGAACGCAAAGGGTTTGGGGTTTCAGGGTTTTGTTTCTCAGGGTTGTAAACATGAATAAAAACACATTCTTTGTGTAATTGGGAACCTTATGAAAGTAGTTGTGCAATCGTGGCTTGTACAAGTGGCTGTTTGACAGAACAGAAGGGCAGTCCCTGCCTCAAGGGGCTTCCAAATGTGGAGGAACTTTCCCAGGCAAACTTAAATAGTGCCTTTTTTATCTGTTTGACTTCAGTTTGCAGAAGGCCTGGGGGGAGATGTTTCAGTTCTTTCATCACAGCCTTAATGTTCACATCCCTGAACCAGGCACTGCAGTTGTGGGGCTTTTTTTTTTTTCCACATGAAAACGTGGCAGAGGGAAACGGAGGAATGAGGATGGAGAAGGGAGATTCTGGAAGAACAGGAGCATTCCTCAGGCTGTGCTGCAGCTCATCCTGAACCTGACTGTGCCCCTCAGATCCAAACAGCCCAAATGACACCAGCCTTGGAAACATTTCCCACAAAACTGCCTTTTATGTAACAGCAGGGTGCTGGTGATTTGCCTCCATGAAATGAATCCCTCTGCTCATTTTGCCCTGAGCTGTGCAGAGACCACACCAGAGCTGGGCTGCTCTGCACTCCAGGAGTTTTTAGCTCCTTTGGATGCTCACAAGTGGCAGCAGTGGCTTGAGCTGTTGGATGAAACACAACTGGAGCTGAATCTGTGTCAGTCCAACTTTCATTTCCTCTCCATCTCCCAAGTCTCCCCTCCCAGCCCTTCAGCACCAGTGTTCACTTAATTCTGCCTTCAAAGTGTTCTGCCAGCACCAGGTATCCAAAACTCTTTGACAAATCTGCCTTGGCAGGGCAGTTTTTGCTCCCTTCCCTACTTCAGGAAAACCTTGTGCTTTCAAAAAGTTAGAAGGTTTCTCAATAAACCATTTCTATTTAAAGAAAACAATCGATGCTGAGGCTTTTAAGAAAATCCAAAGCTGTTACATGAAGCCAGTTACCAAAATGTTGCTTACTTGGCCTTTTATCTCCTGCAGCCTGAGGGAGAAAGTGGTTTAGTGGGTCTGATTTTGTAACAAGATCTAAATTGTAGGTTGGACTGTCTGGCCAAGAAAGGCCTTATTGACTTAGGAAATATTAAGGTGATCAGATAAATTGGGTGGAGTGAGTAGTTTTCCTTTCTGTGTTCCTTTGGTGTCTGGCTTAGCATGAGTGGAGGTTCTTGTTCCCTTGGAGCAATGCATCATTTAAAAGGCTGTGCCAAATTTAGTACATACTCTTGTTTCACTGCTTTTTTCCAGTGCCTAAGTGGGCTGAGGCTTTGGGAACTCAACCCTGCCCTGCAACAGAGTCTTGTGTGACCTTGAGGAAGTCACTGGATGTCTTTGTTCCTCCTTTTTCCCCTACCTGAAATTTTGCTGCTTTGTCCAGTCTGCTTGGAAGATTTTGGAGCAGGTCCTGTCTGCTCCTCTAAATTAGTACAGGGTGTCCCAATCCTCTTTGACTTTAATGTGAAAACAAAATCACCCTGCCAGGCAACTGTACTTAAAAAGTATATTTGAATGCCAAAAAAATAAGTGAAAGGTACTTCTTGTTACAGCCACAACATCCCATGGCTTTTAGAATGTTTAAGAAAAAAAAATATATTCCATAATCAATGTCTCCAGGAAGGAGACACAGGAGTTTTTCCTTGACAAAATGTGCCTTTTACATCATTTTCTAGTGGGGCCTGAGGGGAACAGCCAAAAAACCAGCCATTTAACAAGGTAAAGTTAAACAAGTTTCTCCAGCTGGCAGAGCTGGTGCTGATTTCTACCTACTCTGAGCTATTCCAGCTCCTTCTGTTGGGATCCACATGTACTTGGTGCCATTAAATGAGGATGGGAACAAGAGCAGAAAGATCCAGGCCAAAAGATGCCACTTGAGTGTCTTGGGTGCTGAATTTCTTTTTTTTTTTTGTGCAATGTGAGCAGTAATTCAGCAGAAACAGGCTCTGATTATGGAAATATGTGGAAAATGTCTTGTGGGCGTCCTGCAGTTTCTTCTTTTTTTATTTTTCCTTTCCATGAATTACTGTGATCCAAGTGCTAAACATTACTCAGGGATGGATCCTCTGAAGTTAGCCCGAGGCTTGCCGGGGAAGTTTAATGTTTTCCTTTGATGTCTGCATGGAACCTCTGCTGAACATGAATGGGAAATTCTTCAGCACAAAAGGCTGCAGCTCCTCCAGCCCTGAGAATTCAGGGAAAAATCGAGAGGACTCCTGTGTGCCCGACTTTCTCATTTGGGGGTTGTTAATGAGGCAGCACTTAGAAGCTCTTTTTTTATCTTCTCAGTCGGGACTTGGGAGGTTTATCAGGAAAATTCCCTCCCAGTCCTTGTGGCCTCTGTCTTTCCTGGCTGCTGCAGCCTGAGCCCGGTGGTTCAGCAGCTCCTGGTGAGATTTATGGCTCGTTGAAAGCAGCAAACTTTGCTCCATGTTGTAACTGGAGGATCTGAAAAGGATTTGAGGCTTTGGTGCTTCCACAGAAGCTGTGGATGAATTCAGCTGCTTGGAACCATTCATTGTATCACATACAGGTGAAAGGAGCAGCAGCAGTTGGGTTTTTTGGTTTGGCCCTTTGCTTTTCTTTCCTTTTTCTTTCTTTCATGTGGACAAGGCAGTGTTTAATGTTCTTTAAGGCTTTACTTGTCAGGAACCAGCTGATATTTGTAGTTCAGTTCACTTGGAAGATGTAAAGTTATTTGCTGGGTGGGGGCAACATGCACACAAGGTAGAACAATAAAATTAAAATTACAACATGGTAATCTTTAATCTAATGGAAAAAGAGGCATTTAGTGAGTGTCCAAAACATGTCTGATGAAAATCCTGCATTTCCATCATAGGAAAAAACAGTGTATGAGGTGAGATGGGTATTCCCTTCTCAAGGGTAAAGTTCTTATTTTTCACTACACAGGTTTTATTCTTGCTTTAAAGTAGATCTTGTTCTTTCCCAAATACGAATTTAAGTTCCCAGCTCCAGAGTAATGAGCTCCTAAGGCCAGGAGGAGCCATCACATCATCACACCTGACCTCCTCTGGGCCACGGGCCAGTGGATTTCACCAGGATTGCAGCAATTCTTTCAGGAAAAGCATTTAGTATCCATTTGAAGACTTCAAGAGGGGAAATTCACTGCTCCCTTTGGTCTTTTTTTTTTTTTTNTTTGGTTTTTTTTTTTTTTTTTTTTTTTTTTGCCAGTGGTTAATCATCCTTACTATTAAAAATCAGAAACTTTGAATTTAGATTTGTCTGACTTGTGCTTCCCATCATTGGCCATTTTATTTCTTTTGCCAATAAAATACATCTCCAGTCCCTTTACTCTCCTCCCTATAAAAGATCTGCAGTAACCAAAGTTGCTCTTGATCACTTTTTGGACAGACTAAACACATTCAGCTCTGTCATGGTGCAATCTGATTTTTTCCAGTTACACCTAATTTTTTGCGGTTCTCTTCTACATTTTTAGAATTTTAATATCTTTTTTTTTTGAGGGCTGGAAACAGAGCTTGCTCTCATTGTTGCAGCCTCAGACTCCTCTGCAGCAGCCTCTTTTCAGCTCACACATTTCATAATTGTATCAGTCTCACTGGCTCAGCACTGCATAAAAAAACCCAAAAAACTTCTGTTCATTTATTTGCTGCAAGCTCTTCATGCACCAGATTTATCCATTTTTATGCACATTTCTAGAAGCTGTCCAGTAGCTTTTGGATCCTGCTTTCCAGCTCTTGTTCCCTAATGAATTTGCCACTTCCAGGCATTATTCAGAGCTTGCTCTTAATTGCAAGTATTAGAGTTCAAGCAGTAAGTGATAAACAGCAAAAGCAGCTCCGGGAAAAGTCATTAAAGAGTTTTTTGAGCTTCCCATTTCACTGCTGTGAACGTGAGGGGGGAAGGCACCTTGTAATTCTTGGCTTCTATGAGGTTTAAAATGAAATGCAGGTCGAGAGGATTTCGGTGCTCCAGTAGAACAATGTGTCATCAAAGCTGTTCAATGGCCCTTTTCCTCCAGCCTGGAGTCGACTTTTCCAGCCAAATCCATCCCCAGAACCCTTTTCCAGGCAGGGAGAGGGAAGGCAAGAGGCTCTGAGGTTGTTATTTGAGGAGGGAATAAACAAACACAAACCACTGCCCTTTGCAGGGAAACGTCAGGATGTGAAACCCGAGGAGGGTAATGAGAATTTGTGGTGCCCATTCCATAATGCAGCCACCAAAATTAGATCCTTCTGTCCCCTGGAATTGCTTCCTCTGGGATTTACCCTACAAGTGTTCCCTCAGATCCTGCTCTGTGTCCGTAATGGGATTGAAGAGAGTCAGGATCAGGTTGTTTTATTTTATTTATTTGGGATATGGTTTAATAGAACAAGCCCAAGGTAATTTGTACCTCCTTGCATAATTGTGTTTATGCAGCAATTAAGTGCTGTGTGATTTTAAAAATATTTCATTCTGTTCCAAAAAAAAAGAAGGAAAAAGGTAATAAATCACAAGAGTTTAGAATTCCCTGTCAAGGAGGAGGAACAGGGTAAAAATGGATTTTTCTAATCCATCACTTTCTTCAAGGAAACAGCTCTCCTTTCATCTGCTGCTTCCTCTGCCTTAGAATTGATGACCTGGGCATAAATAAAATATTGTTCCCATTTATTATCCAGGGAGCTGCCAGGGACGAAGGACAGTTGAATCATCAGGGTTTTTGCTGCAACGGCTGCAAATCCTGAACAACTGGAGCTGGGGAGGTCTGAGCCCTCCTGGGAGTCTCAGCTGTTAGTCCTTGCAGCTGGAAAAGGAGGGAATTCCAGCAGAAATCCAGGGTTTGCTCCTAGGAGGAGCTGCCCTGGGAATTTCCCTTGCAGGTGTGTGGTTTTAATCTGATTTATCCTTGTTAGAGCAGCCCAGGAACAACCCAGAGCTCTGGTTTTAATCTGTAATTTAATCACACAAAAAATACGGTGGTGATGCAGGGGGGGGCTTTTCCCACCTGCTGCCTCTGGGGAGCAGAATCTCTGAGGATAATTTCTATTTTAGAGTGGCAGGAAATGCTGTCTGAGGGTTTTACATGTGCTTTAGGGGAGCTGTTGTGTCTGGCAGGCAGCAGCACATCCCTGCAGGAGTCTGTGCTCTGCAGCTTTCCTCATCCTCGGGATGGGCAAGGATTGGAGCTCAGGCAGACAAGGAAACTCCACCCAGAGTCTCCTCTCTTCAAATGCAGAATTACATTAATGTTGGATACTTCATGATACTTCAGTATTTTTTGGGAATCTGGTGAAAATTAGGATTTTTCTTGGCTCCTCCAGCACCCAGGAATGTGAGAGGATGAGAGAAAACCAAACTGGACCAAAAAAGTCCTTATTGAAAAAAAAAATTAAACAAACCATTCTTCAAATTTGCAGAAGAATTACATTACATTAATGTTGGATACTTCATGTTCATGATAGTTCAGTATTTTTTGGGAATCTGGTGAAAATGAGGATTTTTCTTAGGAGCAGCGCCCAGAAATGTGATGAGAGGATGAGGATGAGAGAATCTCCCTTTGAAAGCCAAACTAAACTGGACCAAAAAAAGTCCTTATTGAAAAAAAAATTTAAAACAAACCATTCTTTAAATTTGCCTGAGGATTTTAGAGATCAGGAGGTTGTTGTGTGGCACTGGAACAGTGGGATTTCAGAGCTGTTACCCTAACACAATTGTTAGGATAAATAGGAATAACAAAGGTAGAAACTGAGGGTGGATACCTGGAATTGGGAGATTGCCACTGATCCCTTTCAGCAGTGATTGCCATGCAAAAAAAAAAAGGAGTTAAAAATCTGATTCCAGCTCAGCTCTGAAGACACATCCTCAGCAATAAAATAAATCTCAGCACCAAAACTTCTTTTTGACAAGACACAGATTTGGAGAATTTAGTTGACGGATTAATAAATGAAGGAGAATTTTAATAAATGATGAAATTCTCAGCCATGAGGTGTTTGGTACCTTCATCTGCCTGCAGTGGATCTTCCCCAGGGGCTGCTGCCCTGGACAGATCTGCTTTTGCTGAGAAGCAAATCTGCCCTCAGTGTCAGCATTGCTGCTATTATGGGCTGCATTAATGGCCAACAGTGCTCCACTGATACGTGGACACTCACTATTATGCTGCTAATTAAATAACTTGTTGCATTAGCAGTTTCCATCTTTCCATCCCAGCTCTGTGTTTATCTCCAAAACCCATGCAGCAGCAATAATTAATGTGGAAATAAAAGGGCTTTATTCTCCCCCTGCCATTGGTTTGGATTGTTGCAAGGAAAAGAGCAGCACTCAAAAGTGGGGGGATAAAAACCCACAGCAAAAAATTACATTTTTCATCCCTGTCTAAACAGAAAAAGGCTTCGTTGTCACTTTCTGTGGTTTTTCACAGTAAATAATAAAATTCTCTTTATATTGCCCTTGTGCATTCCAAGTGTAAATGGTGCCTGAAGTGCCAAACTCATCCCCAGCCCTGGGAATGCTGGTGCCTGTTGGGAATGAGGCCCTGGAAGTGCAGGGATCAGGGTTATTAACCAGAGCTCTCCTTGGGATTCACCATCACACACATCTCTCCTCCCTGCAGAGAGCAGGGATCTGCCTCCCAAAGCTGCTCTGCTTTCCTCTGCCCCCAAAATTAATTGGAGTAATTGCTTTTAAAAGTAAACACTCCATCTGCTCTTTCTCCCCACAGTATTTCCATCCTTTTTCATCTTGAAGGCAAGTTTTGAAGCACAACAGCAGCAGCAGCAACCAGAGACTGTGGAAATCACAAGAGAAGGCCCCAAAATATTGTGAAGTTTTATAGAAGTAATAAATCTGGGGTTTTTTTTTTAAATTTGCCCTTAGCATTTGCATTTTCAAATTTCACTTTGAAGTCTGTGAGCTGGTAATTCATTTAAAAATAAATAAGAACGGAGTCCAGGAGCCCAGGGCTTCAGGAAGGAGAGGGAATATCACAGGGCTTGTGATGATAACATGAGGAAAATTCAGTGTTTGAAATGAGTCAGGACAACCTGGCAGGCAGGTGAGGGACAAGGGGACAGAGCAGTTTTGCAACTATTTTGTGAATTTTGACGTTTTTATAGAGTTTGGCTCAGGATTTAGCTCAGCAGAGCAGTGTCTTAATCTGTGTTAGCAATCCAAGTGCTCGAGGAAAAACCACCCTCTCGATTTTAGGCAATTTGTATTTCCCTGAGTGCTGCTCTTCATTAACTGCAGAGCCTCAGAAGAGATTCCCACTCTCCCTTCTGCAACTGCAAAATAAAATTTCCCCTTGGAGGGAAATCCCCTGCCCTCTGGGTGTGGATAAATAACTGGGGATGTGCCCCTGGATCCTGAGCCATTTAAATCCCTTCGTGAAGCCCCAGGTGCCTGTTGGTTTTCCATCTTCCTGGGCAGCAGTGACATTCCAGGGATAGTGCTGGATTGTCCACTCTTGGTTCATGGTACTTCAGCATTTTTAGGGAATCTGGTGAAAATGAGGATTTTTCTTGGCTCTACTGCCCAGAAAGGTGAGAGAATGAGAGAATCTCCCTTTGAAAACCAAACCAAACTGGACCAAAAAACTCCTTATTGAAAAGAATTTAAAAATTAACCATTCCTTAAATTTGCCTGAGGGTTTTAGGGACCAGGAGATGGTTGTATGGCATTGGAACAGTGGGATTTCAGAGCACAAGGAGTCTTGTAGGTTGGAGTAGGGCTGGGAGTTGGATCAACACCTGGGAGGCAGAATAAAAAAATTGCAATGATCCTCCCATCAGAATAAAACCAGACAAAAGGCCTTTCATCTGTGCACCTTCCTGCTCACAGGCTGCACAACCTGAGCCACAAAACCTGGAGCTGTTCTGAGCATGGAATGCAGCAGATCCTGGTTGTTCCCTGTGTTTTTTGCACAGCAACACAAACTGCAGGGGAATAAAGGCCATGCTGAATTAATTGAATTATTTCAGAGATGAGTTTGGTCCACTAATTCCATATCGACTTTGGGCTTTAAATAGCATTAAGGACCCGTGGTAAAACTCAATTAAAACTCAGGAATGCAGCTGGAGCAGGGTTAAGGTCACATCTGTGCACGAGGTGGAATAATGAGACCTGTTCCCTTGACGTGGCTCAGTGTCTCCTGTAATCGGAGAAAAATTGAATCTGTTTAATCTGACCATGGCCTTGCCCTCCTGTGAGGGGAGAGCAAGGTGGAATTAATGAACCCTGAGGAGCTCTCTGCAGTCTGTGTGGGTACAGGGACCAAGCAATTGAACTCCTGTTCCCCTGGGAAATGGGAGTGGATGGTTGGAATGGCTGAGGACAGAACCCGGGATCTGCAGCAGGAATTGTCACAGTTTTTATTTTCCAGTTTTCTCTACCCTTGGAAATGCTGGAGTATGATGTGAGTGGATGGTTGGAATGGTTGGTGCTGGCCAAGGCAGAGTTTGGGATCTGCAGCAGGAATTGTCACAGTTTTTTATTTCCCAGTTTTCTCCCTGCTGCTCAGTGACTCTCAAGGAAACTCCTCGTGGAGCCATCACACACCTGGTGCTGTTACGGGTTCCTCTAAACACATTCCAGGGCTCATCTTTTTAATCAAATTAAATCAAATCAGACTTGCAAGGTGCCATGAAGGCCGAGCTTTGTGTGGGATGTGGGAAAGCAGCAGGTAGGAATTGGGATTAAGTGCATGAGCACAAGGAAACCTGGGCTTTGAGGCACGTCTTGGTACTCAGACTCGTGTCAGGTTATATTGACGCCACATTTTGTCTTACTTAAAGGTCTCCTCTCCCTGTTCAAGCTGTATTTTATGAGGACATCTCATCCTTGGAGGTTTCAGGGTTAGATCAGATAAATCTGACAGTCAGTGTTGTGCTGTGGCTACAGTAACTCAGACCCCAAAGCTGGGAAATCAGTGATCCCAGATCTCTCTTGTGTGGATTTCTCAGGCACAGATTCAGTGCCCAAGGGTTTGTAACATCCCTTCTCCCTCTGCAGCACTCTGCCCTGTGGGGATCCCACAGGGAACGTGTCCCTTTAGGAAAATCCTGGTTCCTGTGCTTCATGGCTCCTGACGTGCCACAGCCTCTCTTCGGGCTCTCAGCTCCATTTGCATCCCTGCAGTGGGAATTATTTCAGGAGCAGAGCCTGGAGGGGCACACGCTGTTCCCTTTCCCTCTTGGACCTCTCTGGGACTAGTTGCCTTTTCATTTCTGTTTTATTGGATTGTTAAAAGGCTGCCAGCTGGATGTAGGTACGTGGGGCTTTTCTCTGCTGCAGTCTGCAGGGAACAAGCATCACTGTGGAGCCATTTAGCCCTGGCAACTGCTTCCTCTTTTTCCAGATGATTCCAGCAGCTCTTTTTGTGTTTAGCCCATTGTCAGACACCATCACAAAGACTTGGGGTATTAATCCTGTCGTCTGTGCAGAGAGTGGAGCTGCTGAGTGGGCTGTGCTGTGAGTGAGGAGCTGTAGGTGCAGCAAGGACGGTGTTTTCAGAGCTTGTGCCTTTCCCTGGCGTCACTGATGGATTGTCAGGATTCCCTCCTGTGTCTCCAGCAGTCAGCAGAGAGGGGAATGTGCCAGAAAAAAGGTCTGGAGGTGGAAAAGGTGGAGAGAGGCATAGCCTTCCCCTGCATGGCTCTGCCCAGGGGAAGCATAGCCCTTCCCTGAGCTGTGGAATCAGCACTTGGGGCTGAGAGCAGAACAGAACAAATGGATTTACCCAAATAGCTCCCAAGGTGGTGGCTGCTGAACAGAGCAGGATTCATGGTCCTGCAGGCTGGGCCCATCCCAGGGGCACCCAGAGGAGCTGGGTGTGGGTGCAGGTCCTGCTGGCTCCTGCAGCAGGGCTGGTTCAGCAGCATCTGTGAACCCCCAAGTGCCTCTCTGCGGGCTCAGCCTCTCACAGAGCTGCAGTTCTGCCTCTCTGCCAGCACATTGAGAGAACTCCCCACTCCCCAGGGCTTGTGTCTGCCCCACACTGTGAGCACAAAGCACTCCTGGGATTGTCCTTTATCTGCCTAGCAGGGTAAAGAGGGAAAAGCCATTTCCCCTCAAACCCACCCCCTGCAAAACATCTGTTTTTTAAAACAACGATTTCACAGCTCTAATTTGGGACCAGCACAGCTGAGGGACTGCAAATTGGGTGGCAGGAGCTTCTCAAACCAGAGCAGCTGCCAAAGGATCTTGACATGGACGAGGAGAGAGAGGATCCTCCAAAGTGCTGACTGCAGGCTTCCCACCTGGACACTCCAGTCAGCATTCCTTGGGCCCTGCAGCTTTTGGCTGCTTCTCTCCTGAGCACGCAGGAGTGGGGAGAGTTCCTGAGCTGAGTGCCAGGAGGAATGAGCTGTTGTGCATTTCCAATCCCAACAGCTCAAGTTGATTTTTTTCAAGGGCTCAGACATGGTGGGGAGGGAGGGTTTTTGTGTTCTGGCACATCCAGATGTGTTTCCAGCCAGACACTGAGCATTAGCAGTGCAAGGGAAAAAAAATATGTGCTTGGGCTTCCAGTAGGAAACAACAACAGAAAGATCCTTTCCATTTCTTTCAGCTGGAAAGTGATGCCAGGAGCTGTAATTTCAGAGTCTGGATTTCTGTGGGAAGAGGGGATTGAGATGCACCTTTGAATGTGTTTCAGGAAAAGCAACACAGGCAAAATGCAGAGCACAGAAAGTAGGTCTGGCTGCTGGCTGTCACTTCAGTGAAAATCAAGTGTGTTGTGGAAATCTTTGCGTGTCTCTTAAAAAAAACAAACAAAACAACAAAAACAAATACAAGAGCATCTGCTTCTGTATAAATATACCTGGTTTTTTTCTGATTTGGTAGTTCCCATTACAGCATATGCCAGTTTTTCTGCCATGCCAGAAGAGCAGGAACATCTCCAGGAAAAGCTCAGGTTACAACACCCAGATAAAAGCTGCCTGTGCCACCTTTATAAAGATACAGGCAGCTTAGTCTTGCAGAGGGAAGTGCACTGGGGAACTTGTGGTTACCAGACTTCTTTCCCTTCTTTTTATATGTTTTGCCAAATAATTTGCTGGCTGGAGGGTGACTATTGAGACAGCACTGAAAGCAGTGGTTTGCTGAAAACTTCTGCTTGGGCAGGGGATAAAAAATGTGCTTTTTTTTTCCACTGACCACCCTTAGGTACCCTCAAGCACTGGTTTGAGCTGGGAGCAAGGGCAGGCACCTCTGCTGCTGTCCCTGGGAATGGAACAATGTCCAGTGAGCCCCAGCACAGCTGATGGGACTGGGTTTGTTGTTTATTAAAGACAGACCTTTGTACAGCAGGAACAGAAAATCCTATTTCTGTCCCAATAAAAACTCCGCTCCCATAGTTGCTGTTATTGGCAAACTCAGTCACTTTGGTGTTTACAGAGAAGTATTTACTGGGAAGGACTGGATGGTGAGAAAGTTTCATCTGCTCTCATTTTTCCCTGGTGGCACACACGTTGCTCTGGGACTTTGTGCTTCATCCCTGACCCCTTTCCATGGGATCCCAGTCCTGCAGCAGGGCCAGGCAGTGCCCTCCTGTTTGCTGCAGCCAGTTCTGGCTTGGCTCCTCCTTTCTGACCAGGGAATCATCATTTGTGTTCCCACTTTCCCCCCACCCAGTCCCTGGGATGGTGCAGGGAGTGTTTGGGAGCAGCCAGGCTGGTTTGGTGTGGGGTATGGCAGAGCTGGAGTGCTGCAGAGGGATTAAAACAAGCTTCTCTAATAAATGCAATTACACAAACATGCTTGAGCCATGTGTCCTATTTAATTTCCTCCCCGAGAAAATTCCTCAGGGCACTGCTTTTGTCTGAATCAAAGAGATACCCCAGTGCCTCAGGCATCCTCTCTGGATCCTCAGT
Source organism: Sterrhoptilus dennistouni (assembly GCA_013397095.1). NCBI lineage: Eukaryota > Metazoa > Chordata > Aves > Passeriformes > Zosteropidae > Sterrhoptilus > Sterrhoptilus dennistouni. Next base: position 187,701 of record VWZU01005859.1, read on the forward strand.
GGCTCTTCTGTGCCCTGGGTGGCAACTAATATTGGCCTTCAGATTCCTCTGAAGAACAGTTATCCCTCCAGGAGCCAGGAATTCTGTGCCAGGCAGGGATTTTGTGGCTGGCAGAGCCCTTGGTGCCCTGCAGACCTCACAGGCAGCTGGCACTGCTGGCTGTGGCTCCCTGCCCGGGTGCCCGGTGGCATTTTTTGCCCTCTGAGGTGCCTGTGCTCTGAGGAAAGGATCCTTTTGCAATCAGAGATCTTCCCAAGGAAGCTGTCAGGGCTTTGATGCCTCTCCACGAGGCTGGAGTTGGGCAGGTGCAGGAGGGCACAACCCAAGGAAGGCAGGGATCCCCCAGAGATTGTTTTATGTGGTGTGGGGTTGCTCTTAACCAAAGAAATTACCATTATTAGAGGGCCTGGAGGCAAAACATGAATATTTCTCTTTTCCCGCAAAATCTTGTCCTCCCTTTTAAAGTTTTGTTTTTTGGGTTTTTTTTTGTCTGAAATCAGCTGAGGTTTTAATAAAACCACTAAACATTCCAAGGTTCCTGGTGAGGTGCAAAGTAAAGGATTAAATGGTCCAGAAAAGCTGTTTTTTTGACTTCCCCAGGCCCTGCCCCTGGGTGCAGACATTCCCTGAGGTGCCCCACAAGGTAACCCGTGTACAGACAGCCCAGCTCTTGCTCACAAGCCCCAAATGTTTAATTCAGTGTGTGCCTGTCAAAGTGCATTAAAAATGCAGGTGGCACTTGGTGCCTGTCAGGCAGGCAGTGCCACAGGGTGATGCCACAGCCAGGCCACACTGGGGTGTGCCTGATCCCTCCAAAACTCTGCCTTTCCATGGGGATGCTCTCACATCCCGAGGAAATGTGGGGCAGAGAGGATGTGCCTGCATTTTCTGGGCTGGTTTGGCTGCTCTGTGGTTCTCTTGTGCATCTCCTGCTGGGTTTAGCCCCACTCCTGAAAATCTCCCAGTGGGAATATGAGGTTTGCACACACCTCCAGGCCTTTTGTGCAATCACTGGATCTTGTGTTTGTTTGTGAGCAGATCCCAATCCCTCAGCTTGGTTCAGCCTCTGGCTGTGCAATTCTCAAGGCAAACTCGTGTGCAGGTGCAGTTTGAGAAGAGATTCTGACCAATTTTTGGCAGCCTTCAGGTGAGGCTGAGGAGTGGTGTGAAGTTCATAAACACCAAAAGGGTGAAAAGAGATTTTTGCAGGGACAGAAGAGAGAAAACTCAACTGTGGAGCAGCACGTTGGGCTTGTATGGAAACACTGAGAATTCCAGGTGTGTCCTGTGAAAAGGGCAGGTGTTGGAGCTGGAGAAACAGTTGCCTCTTTCCTCTCAAGCAGCCAACTGAGCTTTGTTTTCTTGCTTTTCAGTCCTTCCAGGGCAGCCAAGGACGAGCGTACCTCTTCAACTCCGTGTGAGTACCCCCGCGTGTGCCGGATTTACCAAAACCCTCCTGAAAAAGAGGGGAAAAAACCCCATAATTCCCTTCAGAAAACATCTGCCTGGGACTGCAGAGCTTCCCAAAAATGAAAGAGGCAGAAATAGCCCCTGATTCATGTTTGAGTGGTGTGTTGAGGTTTCAGATAAGCAGCAAGGAAAAGGTGATTTTTGTCGTCATCAGCTTGAGAAATCAGAGCTAATAATGGCTGAGTCATTCTCCTCTCCCAGGATGTAGCTGGACTAAAGAGCCAGAGTCTTGTAAATGTGGAGATAGATGAGATCTAAATATGCACTTCATAAAAACTAAGTGTCATTTTCCCAGTGGCTGGAAATAGTTTTGGGGAGGTCACTACTGGCAGAACTGCTGATTTCAGTCACATTTTTCAATTTGCCATTTGGGGGAAAGTAAAAGCACCATTTTATCAATTTGAGAACGAAAATCTTTCTCAAATGCCTAATTAGCACGACTGACTAGAGTGTTATTAATCTCCTGTTCAAAGCTTCCATTGAGTTTTTTTAGTTGCATTAAAAAAAAAACCCATTTTACCTTTTCATTCTGCTCTGGAACTGCTGGGGGAGTTTTGTTCAGGGCACAGCTGGGAAACTCACAACCCTCCTGCTCATGTTTTCAAACACTGCAATGATAATCCTTGTCAGCTTTATTGGAGCATCTTGATGTGGGGGAAAAGGCACTAATGGGGAGCATCATCTGTGCTTTGTCCCAGAGTTAATGTGGGCTGTGGCCCTGCAGAGGAGCGGGTGTTATTAACAGGACTCCACGCCGTGGCAGATATTTACTGTGAAAACTGCAAAACCACGCTGGGCTGGAAATATGTGAGTATTTGTGTCCCTGGATTTGCCCCTGGGCAGCTTTGTTTCAGCTGAGGGGGGCGGGGTGGAAAGATCATTTTGGGAACCTAAAATCCATGTTTTCATCTGTAACAATCTGTTTTCCTTCTGCTTTGTGTGTGTTGCGTTTGGAGAATCAGCTTTAATGTAGGTTGGGGTTTTTTTTACTAAGAATTTACACCTGTTTTTGGTGGGTGACATTTAACATAAATGAGGATAATTTCAGTCCTGTGGTTCACACTGTCTTTTTTTCTATTATTCTGGTAGATGTTATCAGAATAATAGAATGCTCCATTAATCCTGTGTCCTTCCCCCTGGAAATGCTGTTCAACATGAATTTATCTGTTTGCTCTTCAAAAATTCAATTACCTTCCAATAAAATCCAATGTTAAGTCCTAATTTCTGCTTCTGGAGGCCCACACCATTTTGTCCAAACGCTTTCACCAGTGTCTAAACAAATCCTAGTTTGTATCCATGGTCTTCATTTCTAACAAACTTTAATAAATTCCCAAACCATCTTGGAGAGAGCTGGATTTTACCCTCAATGATCCCTAAATCCTGGCCCTAGGAGCAGTTGCCATTGGCTTACAGAAATCTGCACATTCCATGCTGCCAATTCCTGCTTCTCAGCATGTAAAGACAGCCAGGAGCAGGATATAGGATTCCAGGAGCAGGATTTAAGATTCTACAAGCAGGATTTGAGATTCCACAAGCAAGATTCCAGAGGCAGAATTTAAGATTCCATAAGTAGGATTTAAGATTCTAGAGGCAAAATTTAGGATTCTAGAGGCAGAATTTAAGATTCCACAAGCAAGATTCCAGAGGCAGGATTTAAGATTCCAGAGCCAGAATTTAAGATTCCAGAGACAGGATTTAAGATTCCACAAGCAAGATTCCAGAGGCAGGATTTAAGATTCCACAAGTAGGATTCCAGAAGCAGAATTTAAAATTACGGAAGCAGGATTTAGGATTCCAGAGGCAGGATTTAAGATTCTAGAGGCAGAATTTAAGATTCCACAAGCAGAATTTAAGATTTTTTTTTCCCCTCCTGCTTTTCCTGAGAGCCAACAGGAAGACCTGCAGTTGACTTTTCCTCTGTGGGCAAAGCTCAGCCTTGCACCAGCACTCCCAGATCTGACCCGTGCCATGATTTACATCCAAACCTCACCTCGATCTCACTCTTCCTCCTCCTCTCACTTTAGGAACACGCTTTTGAAAGCAGCCAGAAGTATAAAGAAGGCAAATACATCATTGAACTAGCTCACATGATCAAGGATAATGGCTGGGATTGAGTGGGAAGAGCCCAGCCCTAGCAGCGTGTAAGAGAATGATGCCATCCAACCGAACATTATATCCAAGAGTGAGAGAGTGACTGAACGCTTGGTTCCATGCATTTAGAGGCTCTGCAATCCGGGAGCATCTTCACACCCTTCTCCATCTTTATTGGTGACTGGCCTCTAAATTTCTGTCTCTCTGTCTCTTTGCTTTGTATCTGTTTGTGAGTTGACCCTGGCTGCTTCTCTCTCTGTTCTGGCGTTGGCTCAGAGAATGCACCGAATGCCCGACAGCCATTCCATGTGCCCAGTGCTCGATCCAGCCTGACCTGGGCTCTCCTGGCACCTCCCCAGCTGTGGGAGGAAGACCCCGAGGTTTGGGCAGGAGAAAGGTTGGGAGAGGGGTGGGGGAGTGGGGAACCATCAGAAGGTGATGCTGGGCTTCTCCTTTCAGTCCTGGTTAAGCAAGGCTTGAAAAACCATCTCCTTGTCTAAATGGACAGAGAAATATCTACTTGTCTAAAAAAAAGGACAGAGAAATATCTACTTGTCTAAATGGATAGAGAAATATCTACTTGTCTAAAAAAGGACAGAGGAATATCTCCTTGTCTAAAAGGACAGAAGTTACCTCACGGCTGCGTTTTCTCTCCAAACCCCGAATCCACTGGCGGAGCCTCAGCCCGAGCTGGCTGAGCCCTGAGCCCGAGGCAGAACCAGTTCCCCCCACAAATCTGTGTTTTGTTTGCTATTTATGAACTTGTTGTTTGAAGGGGGCAGGAGCTGGAGGCTGGAGAGATTCCCTGCCTCTCCTTTTTCGTGCTGGTTCAGGGTAGGGCCCCATGGCTGTGGGGAGCGTCCTCATGGCTGGACAAACCAAATCCTGACCCCTGAGCCCTTCAGAGAGGAGGAGAAAACCACTTCAGGCACAAGGAGGAGGCTGGAGCTGCAGCTTAGAAAATGTGGAGGGGTGAAAAAAGGCATGTATGAGGCAAGGAAGAGGAGATTCCCTAGAGGAGGATGGGGACAAACAGTGACAGAGGGGACCCCTGGATTTCCTGGCCTCCCCTGAGCACCCCTGGAGGTGTTTTACCAATATTCCACAAGTGCAAGTAGGAAAATGCTGTTACAGAACCTTTTCCTTGAATCCCAGGCTCCAGTGGGGGAGCCTGGCACAGAAATGGGGCAAGGAGGGAGCCGAGTTCCTGGGGTTGTGTTGCACAGGTGGATATTTCCAGGTATCCTCCCCAAATGGTTCCCCCTTTTCCCACTCCCAGAAGCCCTTTGCAGGCACGGGGAGAATGGGAAAGAAAAAAAAAAAAAAGAAATTTAACATCTCCCCACCACCCCTGGAATGATCTATGCATTGAGGGGTGGTAGATGTTGGTGTCAAAACTGCAAGGGACAACGAGTCCTCCCCATTTTAATTTTTCCATGGTGATCCCTGAGCACCTTCCCCAGGTGGATGGTGGGGAAGGGAAGTTGTGTGTGAGAGGGGAACTGTGTTAACCCAAAATAACCATGAGGAGTTTGCTCTGCAGCAGTCCAGCCAGTATCTGGTGCATCACCCAGGACTATTGAGCTGAGCTCGTTTTCTCTCTCCCCGAGTTGAGTTTTTCTTTTGGTTGGCAGAATTCTTTTCAAGTAGGTTAATCCATGGGGGGAAATCTTCCTTAATCCAGGAGGAAAAGAGTATTGTGCAGGGGCTGGTGACTCCTTATGAAACAGAAGCTTTGGAGCTGTGATCTGTTGTCACTGGCCCCCACCCCTGAGAGGTTGATTGCAGGGGGCTGGGAAGAGTCATTTGCTGTTAAATTGGCAGGGAATGTGAGTAGAGACTCTCCCTAAGGATCAGGGTGGAATTCAGTGCTGGATCCTTGTGCTGACACCCAAACCTGATGAAGCAAAGGTTGTGTTTTTCTCTCTCAAAGCTCTGTTCTTTACAGCCTTGGGGAAAGGAGTGGAGTTGGCCTGGCTCCTGCAGGGGATGGAGTTTGTGACCAACCTGTCCAGAGGTGGCTTCTGCCCTCACCCTTCTGCTCTGGCTGTGTAACAATTGCTTCAGCTTTTGGTTTGGATTGTCTCTGCTTCCATCAGCCACGTTCCCTCCTGTGACAAACTCAGTAGAAATCAGAAAACTCCACAGCACCTGCTGTCTTGTGGGCTCTGGCACTGACCTGGTGCCATTGCCCTGTCCTTTCATTGAGGATCCAGGGCAGTTTATTGGCTTTTGACTAGGGGGGAGTAATTCCTGTTCTTCAAAGAACTCTTTAGTCTCCACAGAGCCATTAAAGGAGCTGGGAGAGGTAAGGGATCATCCCAAATCCTGTGAGGTTGAGAAGAGCACACAGGGCTCATGGTTTGATGTTGGCATTTGGAGTGACTGCTGATCAAAAAGCGACATAAAAGGCAGGGCTGTGCAGAGAACTGCTCTGAGCAATCCCAGCTCCAGAGAGCTGCCAGGTGGAAATGTTTTTATCCATTCATCTGGGACAAAAAAAGAACGATGCCCCATCAGACCTGGCTGGTCTTTACTGGTCACAGGTGTTGGGCTTTTAATGGCAACCAGTCCAAGCTGGAATAGGGCGAGCTCTTAATCTGCTTTTAATTGGTTTTGTCCCATCAGTGTCTTGCTGAGAGCCTGGCCTTGAGCCCTGATGGGAAGCCAAAGTGTGGCTGTGATGTCCTGCACAGGTGGATGAGAGAAATGGGCTCGTGCAGCTCCTGTGTGTGTGCAGAGAGCAGGAAGAGCTTTAGTTGGCTGCTGATTCCCTGGGGGCTGGCAGGAATTTGGGATTCGTGCTGGTGGCTCCCACAGCAGCACGGGGAGAGCGACACACTCAGAGATAACCAAAGAACTTCCCTGCTGAGCTGAGCCAGGTGGGGCCTTTTCCCAGGAGAAGTGGAGGTGTGGCCCGTGGAGTTCCTGAGCACTGTGGTGCTGCTTCCCATGGGCAGCATCCTCAGGAAAACACAGACAGCAGCGAGTTTTCCTTCTTTTTTTTTGTGTCCAGCCTCGTGTCTGGGCAGCTGTGAGCACCCTTGAGTTTACATCCCCCCCCTCTACCCCAAAGCTCAGACTCGAGGGAGTTTGAAATTGTTTTTTTTTTTTGCTTTGGTGGATTGTCTGGTGTGAAATCCTGACCCCCCTGTAAGAAATATTCAGATGATAATATATAGACAAAGCAGAAAAAAAAATAACCCCCAGACGTTATCTTGTGAAGTATACTTTTGTAAATAATATTTAATTTTTTTTTAAAAGAAATAATATATTTGGTGCTGTTTTCTCAGAGCCCCTCCCTGAGAGCACTTTTTTTGTTGTCGTCGTTGTCGATGATGATCCTGTTTCCTTCTGTATTTGTTGGAAAATATGTTTAAAGGGAAACAAACCCCAGTATTTACGTTGTCCTCTGAGGTGGATCCGTGTTTCCTGTGGATGTGGCAGGACAGGGCACTCCCAGCTGGCAGATTTGGTGGCTGGGTTGGGGCCAGGGGGGATTTTTGGGCTGGGAGGGGCTGCAGGAGATCTCCAGGTCCCCTCTGCTTTGCCCTGAGCCCCCTTGTGCTCCCACCAGGAATCCCACTGGGGCTCCCACTTTCCCTGGGTCATAGAATCCAGGCCTGGAATTTTCTCTTGCACCAGTGTTGGCTGGAGGGAAGTAAATCTGGAGCTGAAGGAGTTGGGATTGGACAGGAGCTGCAGCCTCAGATTCGCTGTTGCTGGGGCAGCAGGGATGGAGGATGGAGCTTTGAACTTGATTTTAACCTAAACCATAAATCTTTGGATCCTGGTTTTATTTTTGAGGGGAGGTTTTTTTTGTTGTTGTTGTTGTTCTGTTTATTTTTTTTTTTAACCAGGCTGCTACATAACAAATTAGAGTAAAAGTTTACCTCTCTTGGCAGTAAAGTTCATTTATTTTGTTCTCCTTTCTGTCTTTAATCTCCCCCCTTTCTTCGTTTTTATTTCATTTGGTCTCTTGTTTATCCCAAAGTGGACCAACAGCACAAAAACCACTGGACTGTGTTTTGCTGAGCAAGGAGCTGGTCAAGAACTGCTGCAGGTTCTTTAATTCTCTGGGTTTGGTGCATAAAACTTCAAACCACAGAGGAGCGAAACAAAACCTCCTGTTGTCGTGATGATCAAGTGAGAATTTTCTCAGCTCTGTGAGAGAGTGTGAATCATGTATTTCACTGCACTTCCCTGCCTGGGGAGGAGCTTTTCCATGTGAAGCAGTTTTTGGGATGAAGAGGGGACACCAAACATGGAGCTCAGCTCAGTGGGAAGGAGCTCTTCCCACCACTCAGTGCTCAGAAAACAATCAGGTTAGACAGAGATTTTTCTGCAGAAATCCTGGTAGAAAAAAAAAAAAAGAACAAGCAGAAGAGGGGAAACAAAAATCATCTTTGAATTCAGAAAAAAATAAATAAGTAAAAAAAAATCAACATATTTAAATCCAAGCAGAATGGCATTGTGTAAGGTACAACCACAGATAAGCTGTTCTCATCGTTACAACTGTGTGTATCCTTTGTTTTGTTCTTCCTAAGGAAATGGGAATGCTTTTCCCCACTGACAAAACTAAGGACAATATTTCCAATACCAGCCTGTCTATGGATGCTCTTGTGTTTACAAATTGTGTATACTTTTATTTCTTTGATCTTGTTTTAATTTTTTTTTTTTTGGCATATTCTTTCAGGTCATTTGCTTCAGTCATAAATGCAATTGTTTGTTTTCAAATAATTGGTTTTCACCTTTTCATGTATTTGTACATTGTATATAGTTCTTCAGTATTAGAGGGAGGCGTATTGTTTGTCATATTTACAATATGTGTTGGTGCTCATTTGAGAAAATAAAATTTTCAAGTACTAAAGCTGCTGGTGCTGGTCTCTGCTTTACTCTGGGCAAATCCCTGAAATCCAGAGCTGCTCCCAGGGAATGGGCCCAGCAACTCCTGCTGCCTCCACCTCAGATCCCAGCACAGCCCGGTGGAAGGCAGGGCTTCATTTGGGATTTTTGCGATGGGCTGATGTAATTGCAATTCATCCCACTGCGGGAGATGACAGGGCCCTGTGCCTGTGCCCTGTCCCCGTGCCCTTTCTCTGTCCCCATCCTCTGTCCCTGTGCCTGTCCCCTGGCCCCGTGCCTTTCCCCATGGCCTGTGCCCTGTCCTCATACCCTGTGCCTTGTCTCTGTGCCTTGTCTCTGTGCCTGTCCCCATGCCCTGTCCCTGTCCCCATGCCCTGTGCCAGTGCCCTGTCCCCGTGCCCTGTCCTGCTGAGCGCCCTTAATTCCCCACGGGGCTGAAAAAGCGACTTAACCCTCTTTAGACAGCCCTGAACTGGGAGTGAGCTCAGGCCACGGCCAGGGGAGCTGAGCTGGGGCTGAGGGAGGTGAGGAGGAGCCGGGGATTCCTGGGAGGTGGGAAAGGAAAATGAGATGGGAACCGACATCCCACGGCCTGGGCATGGCCAGTCCCTGCAGAGGGTCAGGGCGATCTCTCGGTTTCACCAAAACCTTAATTTGTTTTTCTTGGGGGGAACACTCTGTGTGTGTCCCTGAGACATTGGGGGACACTGGGGACCCCGCCCTGGGGACAATGACGTGGCCAAAAAATGACCTTCAGGCCCCAGTGCAGAGTCTGTGTGGGGCCACTGCTGCCACTGGGCTCGTTCCTACAACCCCCGGATCTTTCCAAAACCCCAAAGGTTTTAACCCTGTGTGTGAATCCCTTGGGATGGAGAGGGCACCAACACATGTGGGAACGTTTCTTGTTCACCATCACAACTCTGTGCCCTCACCAGGAAAATCCCTGCAGGGAAAATCCCAGGAAAAAAAAAAAAAAAAAAAAAGCATCACGCTCAGTATTTCCCACCCCGAGCATCCAAGTGACAACAAGAGGGACAACTCAAGGCTGTCCCTGAGCGGTGGCCTTGGGAAGAGCCTCCAAATCTCTCTCAGGCCGTTGGGATGGAGGTGGAAAAGGGCCAGAACCGCGGCAGGGAACGACCCCCAGGCTGGAGGGGAGCGGGGCCCGGCGGCTCCACATCCCGGGGCAGTTCCCGGCCGGGATGAGCCGAGCTCCGGGATGCGGGGCGGCCTCTCCCCGGCTGGTTCATTAACCTGCCATCAGAGCCCAGCCGCAGCTATTAATATCCCGGCAGATAAAGCTGACTCAGGCGGCAGCAGCCGCGGGCTCTGCAGGAGGGAGGGAAGGCTGGACGGGTCCCCGGTCCCCGCGAGGTGACAGCTCTGCAGGAGTCACTGTCACTGTCACCTTCCCCCTGGCCATAAAGAGCCGAGCTTGGGGCAGCTCCCGTCTCCTCTGCCATCCCATCCCACCGGCCACAACGAGGGATTTTTATTTTTTTCTAAAGGATGATCACGAAGCTAAAAATACAGCAGCGCCAGTGGCCTTTAATCCCGGTTCAAGAGCAATGTGACACTCCTGCTCTGCTGCCCAGCCGGGATTTTGGGATGCTGCTCCATGGGTTCACTCGATCCCTCTCCTCCTGCCGGGGTCCAAGCTCAGGGATGCCCCGGGGCTTCCCCCATCTCCTCCTTTCCCAGCGGGACCCCGGCTCCGACCCGAGCGCGATTTTCTCGCTGACACGGTGGATTTACAGTAGCGCCTTCAGGCTGCCAAACACGCCGGGGTTATTTTTACCCGGCTCCAGGGTGGGGTATAAATAGAGCCGAGGCCGTTGTCTGTTGCTGACCGAGAAATGTCCCCCAGAGAAGCGGGACAGGCACGCAGGAAATGTCACCTGGAGCGTGGTGACCCCTGCGGGGACTCTGCCCTGTCTGCAGAGAGAAACAACAGAGCCCTGGGGCCACCCCTCTCCATGTGAACCCCAAAAACCACCCAGCCAGGCAAGGTCCTGCTCTGTTTTGGGCAATCTGGGGGTGCTCTGAGCACAAAGTTTGCCCAGGAATGGGCACCTTTAATTAAATCTCTCCAGGATTAATTAAATCCCTCCATCTGTCAAGGCACCCCAAGTCTGTAAAGGGGATCAGCCATCACTGGGGCACTCAAGGAAAGGCTGCAGAGATAAGGGGTGACAGACATCACCAGCTCGACTTCTGTGATTTAAAAAAAAAAATAAAAAATAAAAAAAAAAATCCATGGAGCTTTTCCAGCCTGGCCTGTTATTTATGGCTCAGGCTCAAGCAGCTGCTCCCGGCAGGGGCTGCCCCGCTCTGCTCCAAGGGAAAGCTCCTGCAGACGGTTTGTTCCCGATGTATGGAAACTTCTGATGAAGTGAAGTGAAATGATGGGGGGAAAAAAATCATAAAATCCTTTAGCAGGAACCTGACCTCACCCCGTGGAGCTGTGCCCCTGGGTGAGGGGCTCTGCGAGAGGCTTTGGATGCCTGACAGAAACAGCAAACGCTATAGGAGTGTTTTTATGGAGTTCTGCTTCCTCCTCATAGCCAGACTAGTGTTTTCTTTTCCATTTGGACAAGGATTTTCCCATAATTGTGCTATTTTTATGGAGGTTTCAGACAGAAACAGAGGGCCTCTCCCAGCCAAGCCCTGGTGCTGGAGGGGCTGGAGCACTGGAGGGTTCAGCCTCTGACGCAGGTTCCCCATCTCTGCCAAGTCCCTTTGCTGGCAGATGTCTCACCCTGTGGAAATGGGGGATTTGCTCCATCTCTGCCTCACAGGGATTTTTTCTTTTTTGGGGTTTCCTGCCTGGAGATGAACTGTGGTGCAGACTCTGCCTGAACCAGGGGGAAGCAGCAGAAACAGGGGCTCAGCCAAAACTCCAGCTTTGAGGACACAAAAAGAAACACCTCACCAGTGAATATCAATTTCTGACAGACATGGGGTCCTCACCTCCCCCAGGGCAGCTCTTCAACACCCCAATCACTGCTGAGGAGGCAAAGAGCATCAGTGATGGCTCAGAGGTCACCAGCTGTGCCCATCACCAGTGCCTCCCCCAATCCCCAGCTTTTTGCTGGTTTCTGGATATATTTTTGCTGGGAAGGAGCTTTTTTTTTGGAGTGGTTTTGCTGCTGGCACCTTGACTGGGTTTTGCTGCTCAGTCCTGCCGGGTGTTGTGGCAGGTCAGTGGGAAGGAGCCAGGTGGGAGCAGGTTTTATGGGGAGGAATGAAGTGGCTGAAGGGTTGAGGCTGAGTTACCTTTAATTTGAGGTGGGATTTCTGTCTGGCTGTGGGATTTGAGCTGGTGTTGAGCTACTGTGGCTCCGTGTACCCGCTTATAGGGGCAGCAGGAGGAGGCTGTGATGGGGGACTGCTGATGCAAAGCCTTTTGCAGTGTTTTGGAGGTGAATTGAATCTTTAGAAGCCTGGTGGGAATGAGCTCTGCCGGGCTTGGGAGCTGCCAGCTCCGCTGCCGGCGCCTGGAGCCATTAGCAGGGCACTAATAATGTCCTTTATTAAATCACAGCCACGTCATCAGCTGCACTTGGGGATGTGACTGCTTGCACGTCCCTTCCCAACCTGCCTGCTCCTCTGGGTGCTGTGGGAGTTGATTTTTCTCCCTGGGTTTTCAGCAGTTTCTTTGCTCTGGGGTTCCACCCTGCAGAATGGGTTGGTTTTTTTACTCAGTTCATCCCCTGGTCCTGGTGGCCTCAGATATTCCGGGAGGTTTTTTTGGCTCTATTGGCTGTCAGCAGGAGGGGCCTGTGGGGTCGTGAGTGAAATCCCTTGTGCCAAACCCGAGTTTCCCCCAAAATACAAATAATTCAGCCCAAACTGGGCTCTCGTGCTCTTTGTACCTGCCTTGGACCAGGCCAGGCTTTGCTTGAGTTTACTGGAGCTGCTTTTATGAATCCCCATCACAAACCAGCTCTGAACATGTGTATTCCATGCCCTGAGTTCTCAATCCAGGGAACCAGGCAAGGTTCAAGCCTTAGGAAAGCCCCACCCTTGCTGGAGGTGCTGCCTAACAGGGACAGGGCTCCTTTTGGATTAGTGGCCCACAAGCAAGAAAAGCTATTTTGAACCAGAGGCTGGGAATGTTTGAGCTAATCCCAGGTGGAAGCTGATTAAGGGCTCGTAGGGGCAGATTTGGAGCAGATCCTGGTGGCACAGCCACGTCCCCTCGGCTGCTCTGCCTGGCCAAACCACCCCAATCTCCAATGAGTGAGAGGAGGCGAAGCTCAGCCCAGCCTTTCCCGAGGTGTTGGAGGGGATTTCATTGCACAAACCCTTGCCAAGGTCTGTGGAGCTTAATCCTGACCTTTGGCAGCTGCCAGGTGCTGGGGAGGGGAGAGCTCTGTGCCCCTTTCCAGGCTGGTGAGCAAAGTTCTCACGGGGGCACCTTCCTGAGCCCTGCAGCTCCACGTTACCCACACCAGGGAGCTGGCAGTGGCTTCATCCTGTCATACTCCAGAGAAATATTTACATTTTGGCCACCATTTTGTAAGTCGTAAAGGGCTTGTAAGTTTTTTTCTGTTGGAGATTCCCACCCTGGGCTGGGTGAGCTCTGAGGGACCAAAGGGTGCAGGATTGGGGTGGAATGTTGAGCATTAACCTGTACAGACACAGCTTTCCCCAGGGAAGGTTCTGCAGGGCTCGTTCCAATTCCCATGGGTCTCTCCATTCCACTGCAGGATGGACACCCAGCATTGCTGTATCTGCCAAAGGAGGGTGGCACAAACAGCAGATTTTGGGTCAGGTGTCTTCAAGGAGGAGGAAATCCTAAAGGATTTTCATGGGAGATCTTCCCAACAAGCAAAGCCACCATGTGGGAAGAGTCCTACAGATCAGAGCTGCAGGTTGGGCCCTCCTGAATGAAATATTTGGGGTTTATCCACCTCACCAGCCCAACAGCAGCCCCTTGTCTGAGACTCACAGAAACACAAGCCAGTCAAGAGAGTCCTTGCAGCTCCTGAAACCACAGAGCTTCCTCCACACAAACCCTGGATTCTTCCCCACATCCTGCCCTGGGCAAACACGGAGCAGGACTGAGAGCGGCGCTCAGCAAACAGCACCAGGTGTAATCACAGCAGCATTTCCTCTCCAGGAAAATATTGACTTGCCTCTCTGATCACTCCTGGACTGAGAGCACATTTGGAGCAGCTTTTAAGGAATCGCTTACATTTCTCTTTCCTTATTTTTTTTTTCCCACGTGGAGCCCTACAGCAGCAGCATTGTGGCGAAGCCTGAGGGGGTTTTTACAGACCCCGTTTCAGGTGTTTATGTGCTGCTGCACATAAATCACACCTCAGACTATGAGCCCTTGTCTGCTCATGGGCCCTCGGTGCTCAAAATATTCCTGAGGCTGAGCCCTTCCTGCCCAAGGACCCCCAAAATATTGTCCTGCCTCTTTCCTCTGAGCCTGACCATCCCCAAACCCTCTTCCCCAAATTTAGCTGCTGCATGGGGGGAGCACCAAACCCTGGGCTTGTCCTGGGGATTAAGGGAGTTTTCCTCCCAGCACCGAAGGAAATCCCCGGCCAGCTCTGTATGTAAATTTTTTCACGCATATATTTGCATCTATCTCTGATCCTTGGGGAAGCTGGGAGCGAAGTTTCTGTTCGATGATGCTCAGCCCGCCCCTGCTGTGGGGATCTGGGAGAGGGGAAGCCTCTCCTTGTGTTATCCATGTTATCCGATGGGATAAAGGCAGGGAAGTGTTTTCCAAGGATTTGGAGGGAGGGGCCCTGTGCCCTGAGCACTGTGAGGGCAGGTGGTCACTGCAGTGCTCACAGAGATTTTTGGGGATAAAACATCCTTTGCTCCTTTTTTAGAGGAGTTTTTCCTTCCAGGAATTAATTTTGTTGTCTCTTTGGGAGGTCACACATTAACCTGTTTTCCTTCCCTTGAAACTGGTAAATCTTATTTTTCAGGAAGTCCAGGCTGTAATCTGGGACCTCTGGTCCCTTTTTCTGCTCTTCCCCACAGTGGGGTACAGGGTTAGAGCACCCCAAAAGTGGCTGTTGGCAGGCACAAAGCCTGGATCCAAGTGTGGAGCTGGGGAAGGACACACTGGGAGCTGCAGCCACAGGATTGAGGACACATTTCTGGCACCCTGCACTGAACCCTGTGGCCTCCTGCTTGTCGTGTGTCCATTTTCCTTTGGAATGCACCCAAAAGCTGGGGAAGCAGAACTCCAGTCCATGGAGCTGAGCCGTGACGTCACCATTTGTGTCCGGATTAAAGGGAAATTAAAATTAATCCTCACAGTCCAGGGAGATCTCTGGGGTTTAGCATTTTTTTTTCTTGATAATTCAGTATTTTTAGCAGAGGCTTTTTTATTTTTAGTTCCTTGCAGAGGCAGCAGGTACTGGAAATCCCAGCCCTGTCCCAGCAGCCTCTTCCTTTGTGCAGGGGAGTGATGGGAGGAAGGATGGTACCAGGGAAAATAAAACTGGCTGGGGTTGGCTCTACCACTCAGAGTTCCTCAGAAGGGAAAGAATTAACCCCCACCCCAGTAATTAATCAAGTGTAAAGAATGTGAGCCATGCTGTACTGTGGAACTCTGCTGGGAATGTGCTGCTGGTTGGGGTGAGACCCCCAGAGCTCCTGTGGGATCCCCCTGCAAGGAGCCACTGGGCTGGGGCGAATCCCAACAAAACCAGGGAAAAAGGAAATGCATCAGAGTTTGAATCAGGCCAGGAACAACCACCAATCCTCTCCAAGGAGCATGAGGTTCAGATAAACCCTTTGCTGGACTCAGCCCCGCAGCATCCTGAAAAGTGGAAGAGAGAAGTGAGGTTAATATTTAATTAACTTCTCTCCTTCGGATCAGAGCAACTGGGCACGGTGTCACAGCGGAGCACATCCCAGGATTTATATTTCATTCCAGAGGGTTTGCAGAGGCAGGAGGTGCCCGAGGGGCTGTGTTGGTCTTGGTGGGAGTGGGTGAAGCCACTTTGCAGCAAGTACAAATCCTGTCCCAGCACGTCCAGCCGGGCACACGGGCTCTAAGCCGGCACACCGGGGCCTGCCGTGCCTGGCATCTGTGTTAGGTGGCCGAAAATAACAGGAAAAACTGTCTGCTGAGCAGGGCACAGGCACGGGGCAGTGCAGGGATCTTAATTAAGATTATCACCTCCAGCTGGATTGGGTAAGGAGCCCGGGCACTCACCGCTCCCAAATTCCAGTGATAATTCCACTCTGTGCAGGGCCAGGGACACTCCGGGCCCCTCCCTGCGCCCGCGGCTTTGGGGTGGCGTGAAAAATTGATTTCTTGATTAAAGTCTAATGCGTGGTATAATTAAGGAGATCCTCCCGGTTCAGAAAGTCATTAGGAGATGATTAATTGGGATGAAGGGCTGGGAGCTGCCTCCTGGCGAGGAGGAGGAGCAGGAGTGTGGCTGCTGCAGCCCCAGGACCCCGGGGCAGTGGGGTCATTGTCACACATGGGATGGAGCCCTTGGAAAATCCAGCCCAGGAACCTCTGCAAAGCTGAGAGCTCTTGGAGATCCCTCTGAGCCACTGCTGATGCCCCTTCCAGTAACAGGTGAAGGTCTTTGACTTCAAAACATTTAATGAGGGGGTCACAGTTTAGCTGCAGAGCCCAAGGAAGTCCTTCCAGAGCTGATCCATCCCCCTCCAAGCCCATCCTGCACCTTCCAGACACCCACAACACAGCCCTGAACCACAACATTTTGCTTTTTCCCTGATTATCTCTCCAGTTCTTGCATTTGTTTTATTTATGATAAAGACAGCAGAGGCAGCAGCTGCTCCAAGGGGTGTTTTTTGCTGCCTTCCAGAGACTGTGGGGTTTGATGCAGACACCAGGAGTTCATGCTGGGGGCTGGTGTCTGCATCTCTGCATCACAAACTGGTTTTATTCTTGAAACAGTACCACAATACTAAATGGTAGCTCTGTCAAATAGATTGGGTGAAAAGATCCATTTGCTTTAGATAGAGGAGACGATATTTCATGGCACAAAAAGGGAATTATGGAGAATCAGTAACTCAGCCTGTCAGTGTGCACCGGTGGGAGTTATTAGATGTGTCTGAGACGTGCCTGATGAGTCTGAGGGTGAAAATTATTTTGGTTGAAGGAAATTTTGGTCACACAGCTGCTTTAGTGATTTGTTTGTAAACACCTCTGCTATGCCTGACACGTAGATGTAAGTTAGTTCAGGCTCAGTGGGTGAGTATTGAATGAGGGGGGAAATGTTTTGCAGTTCTGTAGTGAGAGTTTTCTAATTTTTTTTCCATTCCCCCTCCCTTTTTTTTTTTTTTTTTTTTTTAAGAGGGGAAGCAAAGTCTGGAGAACTGGAGAAGTGTCCAACAGGACAGGGGTAGTGAGGTGTCTTTTTTTATGTCCACACTGAAATTGTGCTCTGACTGTTTATGGGTTTAATGAGCTGTGTGCACCCCAAAATCGCCCCACAGCACCCCCCAAAAGGTGTCCAGGTGCTGATCTCCCCCAGGCACTGATTACAATTTGTTAATTACCCTCCTCTCCTCCAGGAACTGCAGCAGGGGAGAAGATGCCCTGCACTGCCAGCCTGCCCTCCCTCATGCCCTGCAGGGTTGTTTCCTCCAGGTAAGTTCAGAAAAAAACTTGAAGTACTAGAGAGTGAAATGAAAGGTACCATGAAAATGCAGCACTCTGGCAAACAGTAACTGCAGTTCCATGCCCAGCCTCACCCTGTCCAAAGGATGAGGTGCCTGCAAGTGCTGCTCATGCCAGCTCATGTGTCCTGCAGGGGAATTAAATCTGTTTTTTGCCGTGGACATTTTACAATCCTCACTCATCTCTCCAGTGAGAGACTCTTCAAAAATATCAGGTTGCTCAGAGCTCCATCCCACCTGGCCTTGAGCGCTTCCAGGGCTGTGGCAGCCACAGTTTTTCTGGGTGACACTTCCTCACCATCCTCACAAGGTTCTTACCCCAAAAAAACCTCTAACGTGAGCAGCTCAAGCACTCCCCTTGTGCCTGTGAGCACATGGAGGGAACAGAGTGCACAGCATCAGCTGTCAGGGAGCAAATCTAGTTCAAACACACAGCTCTTGCGCTGAAGTTGTTAAATCTTTGGCTAAACTAAAAAGGCAGAGTGAAGAATGTTTTTAATATGCTCAGGAAATCCTCCATGCTGGATGAGATGAGAAGAAGCCATTAGTGAGGATGGACAGGGATTCTTCTCCAAACAAAGGCCGAGCCTGAGTAATTGCAATTCTATAAACAGAGCATCACTTCAAAAACTCGATAGCTGCCCCAGCAGCCAGGGAAACATCAAACCCTGGGGTTTAATGTGAAGGTAGAGATGGATGGAAAATAATTAGGTGCCTTGCAGTTCCAAGCTTATTTTTCCATTCCACATTGTCCTTGAGCCATTATATATTTAAAGGGGTTTCTCTGCACTAATGGGAACAGAATTGCCAAATTCCATCCTCACTCTGGGACCAGCCTTCTCCAGCTTTGTTCTTGGGAGTTAAAGGACAGAGACCAGGCTTTTTTTTTTTTTTTCCCTGAATATGCTCACTTTTATTTTTCACAAAGCTAAAAAGCTGCTTTATGGATTAGATTTTTTTTTTTTCTGACATCAAATTGCTGAAAAAAACCCCAGCAAAAATTGTAACAATACGATGGCTAAGACAGAGAGTTAGTGCAGGGTTTTATTAGCTCCCACCAGCTGAGGAGCATCCGAGGGGTTCTCAAACATCAGTTAACCCTCAGAACACCATTAACCATGAGTGTTTTGATAATAATTTTACAGGGAGCAAAGAGGTGGGCCAATTTATCCACCAATCCATGAATTTCTGTCTCCAAGTGCCTTCCCAGATTAGCTGTTAGTCACCCTGCAATACATCTCCCTCATTTAATGTTGAGTTATGAATCCCAGCCTTCAATTGAAGGAGCTGGGCTAGCAGTCATCATTTGCTAGTAATGGACTCAAGCTGCAAAATTTGGCTTCAAAGCTCAGAGCTGTGTGGATTTAGGGCTTTAGCTCGCCTGTTATAGAAATAAGAAACAGATGGGATTTGCAGGCCTGGTTCAGACTCCTCGCTTCTCATCAGGTCAGTGTTGTTTGAGTCAAATCAGATTTTCAGCCCAATTCATTCCTGCCTCTCTCTGCCTGGTGCACTGATGGCACACAAACTGCCCCCAGGGCTGGAATCCTTAGAACACTGGGTGTGTTCTGGGTATCTTGGAAAAGAAATATTACCACTGGTTCTGCAAGTGGTGTGGAATTAAAGGCAATTGGGAACATTTGTAGTCAGTGCCAGCCAGGTCCTCAACATGCATTTATATATCAAAGTTCTTATATTTTTAGAAGTTTTGAGCCGAGAACTATATAATATCTCTTTTGCATCTAATGAGGGTTCAGTGAGACACATGGAGGGGCTGGGTTTGAGATATTTTTAATTTAACACAAACAGAGCATCTTGCTTCAATTTGTTGTAGACTCCACTCCTCAGCGCAGGCCTGGCACGATGATTCCTCAGGGATGGTTTCCAAGGGAAATGGTGGCTTCCTCCTCCATCCAAACTGAGTCTGGGTACCTTCCCTTTGGAAGCATCATTTCAGCTGAACAAATTATTACATTTAGTAGTGAAAGAACAGGCTCAAAGTGCATTTTGCTGAAGGTGTTATGAGAGTATATCTCATGGTCCTGTCTGGTTTTTAACCTAAGCCCCATTTAAAACAGGGCTGTTCAGCATCTCAGAGCTTGTGGTGGCGTGGAACCGTCTGTGGTTCGCTCTTGTGTGCCACTCATCAGGAATTCCTTGGAAAGGAGGATTTCCTGAAAGGCTTTCACTCCTTCCTGATGACTTGTGGAGATGGTTTTAGCTGGAAAAAAAAGGGATTTATAAAAGCATGGTGCTAAAGACTTGCAGACAGGCGTTGCCTCAAACGACGCAGCTCAATCCGCACCCCAGAGATTGCGGGCAAAATAAAAGAGCTGCTGTTCCCAGGCTGCCTGTGCAGCCTCCCCGCTGCTTTTGCCAGGGGTGCACAGAGGCGGAGGATCTGATAAGAAAACACTTTCATGTTGGTTGAAGTTGAGCGCCAGCCCAGCCGAGGCAAAGGCAGCGCCGGGGGACGGGCAGCCGCGGTGCTGCTGCGGGAGAATGAAAAGCGAACGAGGGCAAATGTTCGGTCTAGAAAGGCTTCCAGCCTAATGTAGGATTAGTGGAAGGAAAATGGACTGCGCATTAAAATTCATGAAGGAGTACGATTTAAGATCCATGAATAACAGAGCCACAATTATGCAGGACCGGGGATTTGGGTTTGTTTGTGTTATTTTTTTTTTTTTTTCCCCAAGGCTGGTGGAAGAAGTGAAGTCATTACCAGGACGTGTCGTTGCTGGATGTTGTGGACACGCAGAGCTGATGATACTGAAAGCATAAACACGGAGACAAGAGGAAATGGGAGAGGTTGTAGATTCCCAGACAAAATGTGAGGGGGATTTTGTGGTCTGATAGGCCGTGTCCTTGTCCCTGGGTCTCGAGGCTGTCTCTGGTAAGAGGTTTTAGTACTTTTTTAGATCCCTCAAGTCTGGGGGATGTGGCACTTGGGTATCTGTCACTCCAGACACCCTCTGTGACTCCTGGAGCCTTGGTCAACTCACTTGATCTCCTGGAGCTCAGCCCTCCCCTCCAAAACGAGCTGACCCAGAGGGGTGTGAGGGAGGAGTTCCTTCCTGGGAGGTGTGACACCATCTGTGGCAAGGAGAGTTCAAACCTGCTTTTCTTTATCCTTAATGAAGCTGCATGACCCTCAGGTCCTTCCGAAAAAAAGGCTGTGGAAGGAAATCCCAGGTGAGCCTGGACCTACAGGACGTAGGGGAAGGGGAGGAAGGCAATTCCAGCTCATCAAACTCCAGTTTTTTGTTACCCTGTTCAGGAGAGCATCAAGGAGATCTGGCATCTCAATGACTTAGCATGAGAAAAGCTCATGCCAGGGGTTAATTCTTCATCCTTGCTCCCCTCCATGAGGACAGAGGCTGGGAAGTCAGCTGCTGTTATTCCATGGTCTTAATATAGAACAAAGGAGTAGTATTTTGTCCTAGATTTAACAGCTGGAGAAATAAAACTACTTTGGGTGGCAGGAGATGCTGTCATGTGTAAGAGGGCATTTCCAGGGTAGTTTAGGATATCTGCTCATTCTACAGTCACAGAAATATATTTAAATCACAGCCAGGGTGCACTCTAATGGGAACGTAGGGCCTAAGTGAATTATTGATTGTTTTGAACATTTTATAAGGAAGACAGAAGAGGAAGGATGTCTAATATACAGAAATAGATTAGAAGCCTCCCATGGGTTGTAACAGAAGTACAAGCATGAGAAGGTCTTAAAATAGCCAACAGCTGTCACTGCTGCAGGTACAAAAGGCCTTGAATCAGTGGAATACTTCAGGTGGAGATCCAGAGAGATGCATCTGCTCCATGTCTCCTGGGTTTTTTCCCTGCTTGCTCTCCGTGTATGTTCTAAGTGCCCATAAGCTGCCTTCCTTCATCTCTTTAGGTAAGCGTGGGAAGAAAATGTTCCAATTTAACAGGAAAATCTCAGCCACCATTTAGAGATTTAGGTATTCTCCAATCTGCCCTACCCCAGTCTCCAGGGAGACTGTTCCCATGCCATTCTGCATTTATATTTCTGCACAGATAACTTCACTGATCCAAGGGCTGCTCAGAGGATTGCTGGGGGAGCTTTTTTTAAACCACAGACACGGTGTAGTGGCTTTGTACGAGCGTCACTGAATTGTTTCCAGCATTCAGCTCCTCACCTGTCTGGATGGTGTGTGAGGGCTGACAGACAGATGGATGGACAGCCCGTGCTCTGTGTGAGAATGCAAACAACTGAGCCAAAGCTTAATCCTCTCCCCAGCTCCTGACCTTTTTATTCAGGCTTGCACCTGGCAGGAGCAGCAATCATTCATGGATGTGGCCTCGGAAACAGCTGCAGATCTGACACTGGAGTTAAATTTAAAAAGGGTGGTGCAGGCGTACGTGTGAGGGGGGTAAATCAACAAAATCGCTTCCTAGACCAACTTTAAAGAGAAAACAGGGCTTTAAGAATATCAGTCGAGGCCTGCAGTGAGTATGCCAGGTCTCTTCTGCTGAATACAATGATGTTTGTGCAGAAACGTTTGCAGAACTGGGGCACAGAGACCTGAGTGTGTGGCTGTGACTCACTGCAGGTCCAGACCATGTGCAGACACAGCTCCAGAGCAGCTGGAAAGGGGAATGGGATCATCTGGGAAGGGGAATGGGATCAGCCTCAGGGTGAGCTGGGCAGGGCTGTGTGGCCACCAAAGGGATGAGCAGTTGTTTGTGGCAGTTCTGTCACCCTTTGTGCCATGGCTCAGTCAGACCTGGCCGAGGAGTTTCTCAGTTGAGATGGGCTCTCAGCAGAGAGCTGCAAATCCCTTTCCAGCACAAAAATATTTTATTCCACCAGAGCAATTCCCAGCTTGGATCTGGCTGGGCACTGCTCACCTGCAGAACAAACCAAGCTAAACCAGTGCAGACTCCTGCCAGTGCTGTATTTCCTGCAGCCTTTTTTTAGCAGAAACATGGGAGCGCCGTTAGGAACAACCTGGCTGTCCTGGCAGAAGGCTGCACCGTAGGAATTCCTGTTTTCCACGGAGCTAAACACAAGGAAAATATATTCATTGTAGGGGAGAAAGGGCTAAATGTCTGATTCTGTCTTCAAAAAGAAGCCATTTTTAATGAGCGGAGCAAGATTTGCAATAAAACTCATGAATTTGTAAATGTTTGGCAGCAAGGCACTGTAAGACAGCAGATGGAGGTGTGAAAGGGGTTTGGGTTCTTTCCTGTCTAACACCTCCTTTCTCCAGCACTCTTCCTCTATTTTAAGAATAACACTTCTTCAATAATGACTCACAGCCAGTCCCACAAAAATCCTGGCTGTCAGAAAAACTGCTGGGTATCTGACAGGAGTGCAGCTTGCAGGGAACATTGGCTTCTTCTGTCTCTGCTGAATTCACAGCTCTCGGGGATTGTTCTTCTAGAAAGTGGCCCTACTTAGAGATTCCAGGCACAAGGCAATTACCTGGCTTTTCCTTTGGTCAGATAATTAATAGATGTGGTTTTCTTCACAGGCACTTGGAATGGACCACATTGTCCAGAGCTAGGAGATGAAAATTCCCCAGGAAATCAGGCTTCTCTTCTGGGAAAGATGGATAAAACCCCCCACGGTGCAGCAGTAGGGACTGGGATATTCCCCACATCCTGCCAGATCTCTGCTAATCAGAAATGAAAAAGAGATCCTCAGCTCAGAAGGGAATAAAGACATCCTGAGGGATAATCCAGCAGAGGAAGCTGGCAGAGCCGCAGCCCTCTAGCACCTCACAGAATTTGCAGCTCTGTGGGGAGCTAAACCTCAGGAAAGGAGCAATTTTAGCTTTCCTGGATGGCCTGAAGGAAACAATGCTGCCCTGTGCAACACAGTTACTGCCAGAGCAGCTGCAGGGATAGGAACACGTTCCTCAGTTATTGGAGCAGGGAATTGTGCTGGGATTCCTGGGTTCTTCCCCCAGCTCTGCCTTTGATTTGTGGTGTGTGCAGACCCCTTAATTTGTTTCTGTTTTCCCCATCTGTGAAACTGAGATAAGATCGCAGGGGAATTGTAAAGTGTGGTTCATTAATGTTTATTAGGCAGAGGGAAATCCTTAAATGAATGGCACAGTATTCCAGGAGGACAAAGTTCAGGACTGCAAAGGGGTTGATTAAAACCAATTCTGCTATTCCCAGGCTGGGAGGACAAAAAAAAAAGAGAGAATTGAAAAACCTTACCTAGCCCTATGTCTGCCAAAAGAAGGATGTGATTTAAATCTGCAAGTGTGTGTACATAAATGTGTGTCTATTAAAACCATTTTAAAACTTCTTGGTAAATACACACCAAAAAGTGAAATGAGGTTGTGTTTGAAGTTTCAAATGTGTATATGATCACCATTAATTGCAATTTACCACTGGCAACGTGACTTAAGTAAATGGTGAGGCAATAAATATGATATTTTCCATAAAGGGGTGTACCAACATAGAGTGTATTGGCACATTCCACTTTTTTTTTTTTTTTTGGTCAGATTGTCACAAACCAGCTCACTGCGGGATTTTACAATGCCAGGTTGTTGGCAGACTAAACAATTATTTGTAGGTTAGACAGAGCTGAAGGTGGGCACTGAGGGAATATCTTCCGAGCTTCAGAGTGTACATTCCTAGTGGGGAAATATTTCTCTCATTGTGCCAGAGGCAAAAACTGAGAGAATTTGGGATAACCAGACTCAGTGAATTCACTCCTGATGTGACACCAAATTTACTGTGTGATTCTTTTCACCGATAGAGCCTAACGGAGGGTGAAACAACACTGTGTGAGGGGAGCAAACACTGAGCTGCGGGCAAAATACACCACAAAAATCGCGTTTTGGGGCAAACGGGGGGAGCCGGACTGCGGCTGGTTTGTGTTGGGCGTTCAGCGCTTGCCACCTTCAGGTCTGCAGTGAATTCACAGGCGCTGCTGCAGAAACAGCGCCTTCATTTGTTCATCCCGGGGAGTTTTGGGGTTATTCAAACCCTTTAAAAATCAGATTTGTTACCCGGAGTGCAGGAAGGCGATAACTGCTCATGCCAGAGAGAAACGGATTATTTATTTCAGCCTGGCCAAGCCTGGGTAGATCAGCTCAGGCACCCCCAACTATCAAAACTTTTTAGTATTTAAACATTTTAGCAAACAAAGGGATCAAGTGTTCATTTGCCACGAGTCACTTAGTCCACTTGTTAATTAGTGTTCTATATTCTGTGGGTTAATGATTGGCTTCTGATGTTAATCAGTGCTGAGTCTTTGTCTTCTTTGGGGTCAGTGGGTTTCTGGGGTCGCTGGTGACAGAATTACCAGAATTACCTTTTACCCACTTGGAGCTGAGTTGGGTTTATCAGTTTCTTCTGTACCTTGGGACTTCTGCCAGATGTCCCATAAATTCTGTGGTTTTTTTGTGTCCACTACCAGAGGGTATATTTTTTATTTTTCCACAGCTTTGTTAACTTGCCCCTAGGTCTGAGATCATTGAAGCACATCCAGCCCTAAAATTCTAAAATTCTAACAAGTAGTTGTTTTTTTCCTAAGAGATTGAATCTCGTCTCTTGTTGATTAGGCTTGAATGTATAAAAAGATCAAACATCCAAGAAGTTTTTCTCTCTCAAGGAAGAGGTTTTGGTGAAGCGGGTTTGTTTATCAATATTTTATTATTTTCTGTATGTGTACAATTGTGTTTTGTTCAGTGTTGTGTAACAGCCCAATATGAAACTTAGCTGACCTATGGAGAGAGAATATTACTCTGATTTATGACAGAATTCGAGATCGTTTCTTGTCCCTTAGATTTTAAAACTTGTGGTAAAATATTCTCTTTCTAATCAGGCTCGGTCCATCAAGATATTAATGTGTGGACTCAAGGATCAAATTTTGTCACGAAATACATCTGAGCAGGGGCTTTGTCCTCGCCCATTGATTTCGAGGTCTTTCCAACGCTTCGCATTTTAGAATTTTGTGATTTTTGTGATTTTTTGGGGCGATTCGGCGACTCTGAGGCGACGTGAAGGCCGGAGGCGACGGGGGCGTGGCCAAATGGGGGCGTGGCTTAGCAGAGAGGCGGGAATCAATGTGAGGGCGTGGCTTAACGAGGAGGCGGGAATTTTGTTAAGGGGCGTGGCGCGCATGCGCGAGGCG
>VWZU01005859.1:217026-227617 GCA_013397095.1 Sterrhoptilus dennistouni
TTTTTTCCCTGTCATTTTAGATCAACAGAAAAGGATATTTCTGCCAGCTCCCAGAGGCATCAGGAAATGTGTGGTCTCCACAAACATTGCTGCAACATCTCTGACAATTGAAGGAGTCAGGTATTGATTTCTGTCCCTCATAAAAAGCTGTAGCAGAGGGAATAATTCAGAAAGGTCTGGATTTGGAAAAAACACATTTATTCTCCTACTATTGGGGTTTTTTTTTGGGTGTGTAGTAAGAAAACCATTGATATTATTATAGTCTTAGACATGACCAATATTTTTTAACCTAATTTGAAATCAAATCTACAAAACAACCAGGGTCAAGGTATAGTAAATGTGTTCTTTTTGATGAAATCCATGTTGCCTGCTGAGCCTTCTATTTTTTACCTCTCTGGATTTTTTTTTTTTTCTCAGATATGTGGTGGACAGTGGCTTTGTGAAGCAGCTGAATCATAACCCCCGAGTTGGTTTGGACATCCTGGAGGTGGTTCCCATCTCAAAGTAAGTTAAAAATGTCACTCGCTTGCTGTTTCTGGGAGCTGCTCTGGCAATAATGTTCTGTATTGGTTGCTCTTTAAAAAAAAAATTAAATAAAAAGATAGGCAGCGACCTCGAGGCCCCATGATTTAAAACCGCTTTATGTAAAATAAAACAATTTTTATTTTGAATTAAATATAGAGAGTAAATAAATAAAGAGTAGTTCAGGACATACAACTTTGTAAAAGTTGCAGGTATTAAGGAGGAATTGGCACGGTCTGAGCTTAAAAAAAAAAATAATCTTCCACGCACAGAAATTCTCCTTTATTTCTTGCACAGCTGTGCAGGGATACCTCTTCCACCTACAAACAGAGAAATTCCTGTGCATCTTTGGGTGCTCCCAAGGGGAATAAAAGGGTTGGATTTTGCATATTTTTATATTTTTTTTGGGGGGGACAGGAGTGAAGCCAAGCAGCGAGCTGGCCGTGCCGGCCGGACATCGGCGGGGAAAAGCTTTGGACTGTTCAGCAGGGAGTTCTGGGAGCAGTGCATGCCTGAGCACACCGTGCCAGAGATCAGGAGGACCAGCCTGACCTCTGTCATCCTCACCTTGAAGTGCCTTTCTGTCCATGATGTCATCAGGTGACCTCCCTGGGGCAGGATTATCCCGGGCTGTCCGAGGGGTGGGAGGCAGGATTAGGGCCCCGGCCAACCGGGACACTTCAATCAGCTTTCCTGCTGTTCTCTGCTGTAATTCCAGCTTGGATCCAGAGCTGGGGTCCAGTTTGAGGCTCTGCCAGAACTTCCATCTCTCCCAAATTAAATGTGTTTGTTCATGGAGTTCCTTGGAATCCTTAAAATACTGTTTTTCATCCCTTGAAATACTTGAAATCCTTAAAATGCTGGGGTTTTATACCTTGAAATACTTAAAATACTTGAAATCCATAAAATACTGGGTTTTATCCCTTGAAATACTTAAAATCCTTAAAATACTGGTTTTTATACCTTGAAATCCTTATATTTCTTAAAATACTGAGTTTTATACCTCGAAGTACTTAAAATTCTTAAAAAAACTGGTTTCCACTGTAATTCCATCTTGGATCCAGAGCTGGGGTCCAGTCTGAGGCTGTGCCAAAATTCCCATCTCTCCCAAATTAAATGTGTTTGTTTGTAGTATTCCTTTAAATAGTCAAAATACTTAAAATACTGGGTTTTATACTCAAAAAAGCTTCATCTCTCTGGAATTTTTTTAGTTCTAAGACTATCCAAGTGTAGAAAATGCAGTTTGGTGTGTGCTATGCTGGGATTTGTCATCAGGAATTCCTCAGCTGGGGGTTGTACATTAACACACCCAGATGCTGAAGATGATTATTATGATTATTTTAACTTTGATCAGCAAACCTGCATTGGGAGGTTTAAAAATTATTTTTATAAATACGAAAACTAACAAATCTGCTTCATTTTTAACCCCAGATTTCCCTATTTGGACCCCCCTGAGGAAAGGCACATTTTGGAGGCTCTGAAGGAACTTTACCAGTGCGATGCCATTGACAGGTAAAAACCAAAAGGATGTAGACACCACAAGAATTTAAAATTTAAGGTTAAAGCTGGTGTTCTGTGTGGACTAAAGGACTTTTCCTCTCACCTCCCCAGCAGCAGAATGTGTTTCCTTATTTAACTTCCAGGAAGTTTGCTGGGGTTTAATAAACTGTCTACAAAAACAGGGGCAGAGCTGAGTTTGGAGCTTGGGAGATACAGATCAGGTTCTGCACATTGTCCTGGAGTTCCTAAGTGACCTCAGCTCTGGAATTCCTGAAGGCAGATCCCAGACTGTTGTGGCTCAGGAGCTCAGGCTCTGGCTGGGAGGTCCATCCAAGAGCTCAGCACAGGAAATGAGATCTTATCCCAAGCTTCCAGGAATTCTTATAAATAATTAAGAAAAAAAAAAAAAGCTGGCTATGCTTGCCATGGAGCAGACAGACACAAGCAAGCTGGAGAAATGTGGATTATTTTATTGCTAATGACACTTCTCCATATCCCCAGCACCTGTGTGGACACTCAGTGCAGAGGGAAGTGATTTTTACCCAATTCACATTTAAACATAATTTCATTGAATCTGCCATTTATATATTTTTTTTTTCCTGGTTTAAGGAGAGGCCACGTCACAAGGCTGGGAGAATTCCTGGTGCAGTTTCCCCTCCCTCCCAACCTGTCCTGTGCTCTGATCAAAGCTGCCTCCCTGGACTGTGAGGATCTCCTGCTTCCCATTGCAGCCATGCTGTCTGTGGAGAACGTCTTCATCCGGCCAGGTGGGAAGCAGAAAAAGAAATGAAAATGAATGAAAAAAAATTAAATTTAATTTCCCAGCTTTCCATGCTCTTGCAGTCAGGGCACTGTGTGTGCCAGGGGCTGGACAGCAGCTGTTGCAGAGGCCTCAGAGCAGCAGGGATTGGGTTGTGTTTGTCCCAAGGCTGTTGAGCTGGCAAGCAGCATCTGCCTAAGCTGAGAGGTCAGGAGGGGAAAGCTCTGTGACAGAAGGGAAGAGGCAAAAATAAAGGGAAAAAGAAAAAAAAAAACCTCCACCAGAAAACCAAAATGTGCAGATGTGT
The DNA here is from genome assembly GCA_013397095.1 of Sterrhoptilus dennistouni. Lineage (NCBI taxonomy): Eukaryota > Metazoa > Chordata > Aves > Passeriformes > Zosteropidae > Sterrhoptilus > Sterrhoptilus dennistouni. Next base: position 220,116 of record VWZU01005859.1, read on the forward strand.
TGCTGTTGGTCTGAGTGCAGACATGGGGCATCACCTCTGGATTGTCTTTTCTGTTCTTTTCTGTTTAACCAAACAGATTATTAGGTTTCTGTGAGAGGCTTGGCTTGGCACTGCCTCATTGCCAGTGGTTTTCTCAGTGGAAGATGTAATTCTGCTGTGGTTCCAGGGTAGTTTCAGTAGAATACTTTTCCTCTAGAGCTGAACTCAGACTTCCACTGCTGGTAAACTTGAGTCTGTCCCATCCTCCTGTCCCCTCCTGCTGCCCACCCCCAGCTGTGGCACACATCTGCACCCTTTTTGGGGGGGACCTTTGTCCTGCCCAGTTCCAGTCCTCCCTGGCCCTGCTCCAGTTCTCTCTGTCCTCCCTGAGCTGTTGGAGCAGCAGCCACAGGTCCTGCTGCCAGCCCTGATAAGCTGGATCCTGCCCTGGGCTCCTTCCCAACCCCACAAACTGTCGCTTTGCCTCCCCATCCTCTGTGCCCTTGTTTTTTTTTGCCTGTCACCCTGCAGCAGCCCCTGTGCATGGGGAAGCAGACACAGATCCCCATCCTCCAGGTGCTTTTTCCAGTGCCATCCACTTTTTCCAGGTGCTTTTTCCAGTGCCATCCACTTTTTCCAGGTGCTTTTCAAACTTCTGCCATCCCCTACAACAGCAGCAGCAGTTCCAATGGCCTTCGCAGCCCTGCCTGCCTCTCCCAAGGGAGAAGGAGAAACCTTTTTGGGTGTTTAAAACCTGAAATAACACTCTGCAAATGTCACTGTTGCCTGGTGCATTTGATGAAGGTGAATTCCCACTAAAGTCACAGATCCAGTGGTTTTTATCTTTATTTATTTCAAGGTCTCCAATGCTGTGGCAGCAGGACAAAGCTGAGTTCAGTAGATTAGAGGGTGCTGTGGTGGGGTGGGTTCAACAGTCTTGTTTTTCCTCTCTCTTGATCCCTGTGAGCTCTTTGTTTATTCCTTTATCTTTCCATGTCAGCCTCTGGATGGATTGTGAGTGAGAAATACTTTGTAAGAGACTGGAATTCTTCACCCCTGGTGCTGACTGATGAGATTAATCATAGATTTAATAGCATACATGCTCTTGTTCAGCAGTAGTGGAAGGGGGAAGAACTGTAAATGCAGCTGGAGAAGGAGAGACAAATATAAAAATAACAGGAATAGAGAGCCAAGGCTGCCAAACACGCACTAACAGAAAATTAGGCAGTGATAAATAACAATGACTTTAAGTGAAACATAACTCTATTCCTCAGGTGATCCTCAGAAGCAAAAGGAGGCTGAGCTTCAACACCAGGAACTTGCCTCACAAGTGGGAGGATGCAATGACTTTGCCACCCTCTTAAATATTTTTGAACAGTGCAAAGCAAGGTATGAAATTCTCCCTCACAGTAAGTGGTTTTACATTGCTCATAACTCCCAATATTTAGATGTGCTGAAGATACACACCTGTGTGCTCACCCCTGATTTCAGATTTATTCCTTTTTGTGAGCTGTGATTTCCATCCAGACACTTTTTATTTAACCCAGCAAAGTATCTGCCTGTGTAGGTTGTTGCCTTTTGTATGACCATAACAATAAAATAGAAGCAAATTTCCTTGCAAGCAGCTTACAAAGGGCTTCTTTATAATTCAAATATTCCTGTTCTCAGCAAGTCTCCTTCAGCCTGGTGCCAGAAATACTGGATCCATTGGAGAGCTGTGAAATCTGCTTTTAGTGTGGAAAGACAGCTGCGGGAAATAACCACTAAACTGAAACAGGTAAAAAAAATACAATTTCTGGATATGTTTGAGCTGTATAAACTTATATTTAAGAGATGTAATGGATGCTGAGCCTTTGCCAGGTGGCTGCTGCCTTTCTCCAGTAGAAAGCACTTAAATATTTTTGTAGAGCACCCTTGCTAGTGTAACTAAGGTACAGTGGTGGAAATGGGCAAGAAGGAGAATTTTTCTCTTTTCCTCATGGTTTCTGCACAGAGAGAAACCCAGAGTTTAAAACCCATGGGATGGAGGGTGTTTAACTGCTTTTTCTTGAAGAAAAGATCCTGATTGATGTTGCTTTTTCTTTCCCCAGCTGCCAGACTTCCCTAAAGAGACTTTTGAAGGCTCCAGAACTGAGATACTGAGGAGATGCCTGTGTGCAGGATACTTCATCAACGTTGCTAGGAGGTAAGGAGTGAAGTTTGGAGAACTGAATGGAAAAGAAATTACGCAAATTACTTTAAAGTGTGTTTGTATGTTGGTAAAAGCAGCAAAACAGTAACTGCAGGTGGAGATGTTTCTGCAAGGGGCTGGAACCTCTGCTTCACTGTTCCAAGGGTGTCAGCAGCTTCCCAGCAATGTCATTTTTCTGTCTGTGAAATCATCACCTGATGAGTGGTTCCAGATACTCAGTAAAGAACTTGAAAATCTCCAGTTGTCACAGCTTTCTGAGGCTTCACTCCCAATCCCTGTTGTTACTGTGGTGTTACACCTGCAGTGCTGCTGTGGTAAATTAGATATATTGCATTTCACTTTTTAAATGGTTTTTTACAGTTTAACTCCGGAAGCGCCTTCCTCTAGGTAGATATTTGAGAACTTTTTTCTGTGCTGCTGCTGCTTTGTTGAGTTCAGTGTTGCTATCTGATTTGCTGCCTAATCACAGCAATGTGTGTTTTGTTGTTGTTTAAATTTATATTTTTCAGATCTGCAGCCAGGACGTTCTGCACCATGGATGGACATGGCAGCATAGTCTACATCCACCCTTCATCCACAGTGAGTTCCCAAAGCCTGCTGATAGAGCAGAAAAACATCTCTAAAAGGAGTAAGGGGCAGGTCCCTAAACTCTCCCTGGTGTTTGCTCTGTGCTCTCCTGCAGTGTTCATTTTGAGAGTGGGGAAGATCCTCACTATGGGCTTTTTTTATCTTCTTTTCTGTTAGAGCTGGGATTAAATGCTCCAGAGATGGATTTCATGTTCATACTCAGATGTTTATTAATTCTTGTCTGTGTTACAGTCTCACAAGCTGTGAGTTCTAGCTAGCAAAGTGAAAAATGGCTCTTTTTCTGAGGTCTTTAAGAACAAACTGTCTAATTATGAAATGACACCTAAATTATTTTTACTTTTAACTTAATAACCAACCACCCATGGCCTGCAATAAGGATTTTTCTACCTAATTATAAGATACCACCTAAACCCATGAAAAGAAGGTGAAAAAGAGGAACTTAGCCTTCACCCTAAATCTTCCATCTTGCTTTATATATATATTATATTCTAAAACTTTAAACTTTAAGTTTTCTACTATGTGATATTACACACTTCTATTTTAACTACACACCCATAATTTCAGTGCTGTCAGTCAATTTTGGAAGCCTTTTGTAAGGGCTTAGGTCAAATATAGTATTTTCTTAAGAGTCAGTACCTAAAATGCTCAGTACCCAAAGTTCCAACACCTCACTTCTTCAGACGTAGTAAAGGTTTGCTTTATGAAGTGAGAATGACACAGGCTGGACTTCCCCTCTGGCTCTTTGGACCTCGTGGGTGATTTTAACTCTGAAAACTCAGCATAACACCCCCTCACCTCTGAATCAGACACCCTGCTGGAGGAGATGGGGCTCTGAAAACCAAACCAACTGCAAGGAAACCTTTGAATTTTTCAGCTCTACAACCAGGAGACCCTGCTGGAGTGGATCATCTTCCACGACGTGGCTGTGACCTCCAAGATCTACGTGCGCACCGTGTGCCCCGTGCGCTACGAGTGGGTCAGGGACCTGCTGCCCAGGCTGCACCAGGTGGATGCCTATGAGCTGAGCAGCGTGGCCAGGGAAGAGGTGACTGAGGAGGAAATAACCAAGTGGAAGCAGAGGGAGGAGCTGAAAAGGCAGTGTGGTAAGCACAAGTGCTCATCCTTCTCTGTGTGTGTGGTTTTCATCGTTTTAGAACCCTCTGTGTGTTCGTTGCGTCACATTCTGGGATAGAAAGTGTTGATTTGTGTGGTTCTGGTTGTTTTGTTCTCCTCACAGCTCTGCAGTCCTTATTTTCTGACCCAGCAGTGTGAATTTGCTTGCTGTGTTTTGCCACGCTCCTCCTCCCTTTTGGTTTCTTAGAGCAGAGCCTGAACAGAGTTAAATAAAAGCGTTTTGAGGCTGATGGTTTAAGTTTGTGAAAGGTGTTTAGCCATTGATGCCCAAATAATGCTGCCCTGGGAGAAATCCTGAGAGCTGTGGGGCAGAGGGAAGGAAAAAAATAAATCAAAAACCTCACCCAGCAATAAACACAGGGGAAAAAGTCTCACATTTTGGTGGATGTCATTGTGACAATTAATTGAATGCCATATGTTTAAATAGTCAGTTTTAATTAGAATTGGTGCCTGCTCACTGATCTGGCTGCTTGACATTCTTGGGATTCTCCTGTCAGCAGGTTCCTAAAGCAGCCAAGTATTCAAAGGGCCTCTTTACTCCTGACCCTTCCAAAACATCCATTTATTGTACAGTAAATACAGAAGATTCTCTTCCATTTCCTTAACAAAGGGAAAAATGCAGACTTGTGCTCATACCAGCATCTCTTTCTGCCCTGCATTATTGTATAAACTCACCATTTAAAACATGAATTTCATTTGGTTATAAATAATGCAGAAGAGCCTCATCAGATTATCTAAAGGAAATGTTCTCCGTGTCTCCCTTCACATTATGACCTCATCAGGCAATTGCCGATTAATTGGAGTTTAATACTGATTTTTCAGATGTTGTATTTCTGGGACCTACATGAGAATAGGTGTCTGAATAGCTGACAAGACATAATAATTAGAAACATTTTAACAATGGATGTTGATTAAAGCTTCTTCTTCCTATTTCAGAACCTGGTGCCCAGGACCAGGCTGCAGTAGCTGCTTCACTCACACGGATTTGAGGCTCTCAGAGCCTTTGATTATTTTTCTGTTGTTGTTTTTTAGGACTGAAAATATTTTCTGCTTCTCTTCCCTTCTGTGAGCAGCAGTCCCAAGGTCTCAGTGCTGTGGGGGAATGTGTATTTCTGATGGTGGCTGCTCTGCAATATTGACTTCTCCCACTCCCTTATCTGCATGTTTTCCTCTCCCTTCCTCCTGCCTCCGGGAATTTTTTAAAGATAGTTTATCCTAATGTTTTTTCCTGTCCTGCCTAAACCTGAGTTTGGGATGTGCAGTTCTAGAGAAGAAATGGGTGTGGAGAACACAGGGTGCATATTCTCTGCTACAATAAAAAGCAAGATTTGGGGATGAGATGAGCCCAGCTGCAAATATTGACATGGGAGCTAAGGCATGATTTTATTTTTAAATTTTTTTTCCCTTCCCTGCTGTGGTGCAGTCTGTCCTCTCTGGAACTCATTCAAATGGCTGCCTGGGACTTGGAGGGAAAAAAAAAAAGATTTATTTTATTTTATTTTATTTTATTTTATTTTATTTTATTTTATTTTATTTTATTTTATTTTATTTTTATTTAACAAATAGGAGGACTTGTAATGCTGGGGAGGGTTTTGACACAGAGAGTTTATTTCTTTTTCTACTCTCGCAACAGAAGAAGCCACAGACAACTCTGCCAGGAAGATGGAGAGGAGAAATGATGACCAGTCCATCCAGGATGCCCGAGCTCGGTACCTGGAGAGGAAACAGCAAAGAGCTCAAGGTCTGAGTGGCCCAGAGAAGGAAATGGGGTAACTCTGCTGCCAGCTCTGCCCCTACTGCCCAGGGGAAGGAATTTGTGCAGCTCTGGGGGTGTTTGCAAAGTGCCAAAGGACTGACAGGAGTGCAGGGAAACTTCTGCTTTGTGATCAGTCCCAGTGCCAAAGAGGACAAACACAACCTTCCCTCTGCTGCAGCCAGCAGGGAAAACTCCCCAAGCTGAGTTGTGGTGCTGCAGGTCAGTGGCAACAATTAATTTATTTAGTGGCCTCAGCCGTGGCTGAAGCCCTGATGCAAAGTGTGGTGCCAATTCTCTGGCATTTGTTTGACTTAAAGAGGTCTCAGTGCTGTTATAAATGAAATTTTTCCTAAAGGTCCATTGGGGTTTATTTTTGTAAGGAGGGGAACAGGTTTTTTTTCCCAAAAAAATGGAAGGTTTTTTACCCATTTTATTCTGTCTGATGGTGGTCATACTTAGGAAAATGTGCAGGAAGGGCTCTTTTAATGGAAGCAGGAGGACACCTGCATTGTCCTGCCCTGTGCTGTACCAAGTACACACAAGGAAATAAAAATTTTTGGTTTTTTTTTTCCTTGAGCATCTGAAAGAGCAAGGAGCTGTGTTGCTTTGTCATCATAAAGTTTGTTTCCCTCTCAATAAAGAAATCCTGAATCCTGTTTTATCACCATAATAATCCTAAAACGCTCCAGGGCTGGAGTGAGGAGTTTATGTAAGACTTTCCAAATAATTGGAAGAACTTGCTGTGATTTTTCCTGCCTCAGCTGTGTGCTCTGTGTCACCCTGGGCACTGGTTCAAGTCGTGTTGTAGCCTAAATAAAACATTCACCATTCCACCTCTGCCTCACCTCAAGCCATTCCAGCCCTTCCAAAGCCTCTAGAACCTCAGGATTTTTTTTTTTTTTGAATATTCCAATATTATTGTTCATAAAGAAAGGGCTGGGTCTGGTAATTACTCCTCTTCCTGTGATTGATGGGAAAAGCTTTTGTTCTTTCAGGGCTCTGCTTTTGGAGCAGCAGCAGCACTTGGGTTTGACTCATCCTCTGCTCTGAATTTCGCTGTTTAATTGGATTTATATTTGCAGTGTCATGGCCCCTCATGAGTCAAATGCCATCTGCACCACCCAGTGGGCCTGAAATGAGTACACAGAATGCCCACTGTTCCTTGGGGCTATAAATCACTTGGCAGATCCTGATGCTTTCTGATTTTTTTATTTATATTTTTTTTTTTTTTCAGTTTCTTCATAGCAAGAAGTGAGGGATTTTCCCCCCTACAAACACACACAGTATTCCAGGGCTTTGGAGATGGGGAATTTAAGGCAAAATAAAAATTATCTGGGGAAGTAAAATAGGATTTCAGTGTGACAGCACACACAGCTCTGGGCAAAGTACCTGGAGTGCTGCAGAAAAAAAAAAAAAAAAAGAAGTGAAGTTTTTACCTGTTTTACGTGCTGGAGTTAAAAGTGTGAGTTAATAAAACACAGGAGGAGACGTGGAGCTTCATTACTGCACTGTACTCATTAACAGAGGGCCTGGGAAGGGTCTGGGGGAGCATCTCCGGGGGGTGAGGGACAGGGACAGGGTGACAGGGACACCAGGGGACAGGGACATGGTGGGGACAGGAATCCATCAGATCCCGGTGACAGGGACAGTGTGGGGACAGGAATCCATCAGATCCCGGTGACAGGGACACCCTTGTCCCCCTCGCTTGTCACCTGTGGGGGGTGTGGCTCCATCACATCCCGGTGACAGGGACATCCCTGTCCCCTCAATGTCCCCAAGGTGGGGGAGATCCCTCCTGTGCCGGTGACAGGGACAAACGGGGAGGGGCTGTATGGGGGCTCCCCCGGGTCCCCC
>VWZU01005859.1:230704-335730 GCA_013397095.1 Sterrhoptilus dennistouni
TTCAGACTGACTATGAGGAAACAATCCACTGTGCATGTAGTGGGAGATCAGAGTTCAGTGTGTGGGATGATTGCAAATCTGGTTGCTCCTATCCAGGCTTCAGGGATTCCTAAAATGTGCTTGTTTGTGTTTGAGGGTGAAAGTAAAACAGCTGCTTACTCTGGTGGGTCAGTGGAGCTTTTCTAAGGTGACAAGTTTTTGATGAGTGAGAGGGAACCAGACTAATTAGGAGGTGATGAACTGTGATTGCCACTTAATTTAACCACACTACCCTGAAATAAACATTAAACTTGGACCCGGCCCACTGCTGTACTGAGTTAAGGCATTAATAAATACTCTTCTGAATCTAAATATTTTTGTAAGGCAATGTAGAGAAAACTGCCAGCTGAGGCTGTGCACTTGATACCAAGACAGAACTGCTTTTTTTAACACCAGGAAAAGGGGGTTTGTATCTATTGTTCATTGATGGAGCAAACCTGAATGGCAGCTGTGCTGTTCTGGTGTGGTGGCGCTTGGATGGCTCTTGGAATCACAGCTGTGCCAGAGAATTAAACAGGACAGCCAAGGCATTATAGAATAAAACACAGAAATTCAATACTTTGCTCTAAAAATGACAAACAGCAAATTTTTTCCCTGTATTGTGCTGACAGTAGGTTTAATACAGCCTAAAACATTAAATCTCTGCTGTAACAGCATTAGTTTGGAACAGTCACATCCTCTGTTAATAACACAGTCAGGAATTAGAGAACTGCTGTGCCTAATGCTGTTCTGGTGGGGTTCCTGCTCTCTGCTCCTTAGTGGATCCAAATTCCTAAAGCCAGCCAGTTCAGAGTATTCCTACAGAGGGAAAAAAAAGAGAATTGAAATGTCTTGTGGAGAGAGAGAGAGATTGTGTGTGTGTGTCAACTAATTGGATAGGAGCAATTAGTTAAGCAGTTTATGAGCTGTTCTGGGCATGTCCCTCTCAGCAGGCACTGAGGTGCAGAGGGCCCTGCCTGCCTTGGTGGCTGTGCTGCTTTAGTGCTTCCTGCTGGGATTGGAGCCTCAAGCAGAGATAAGGAATTTGGGATTCAGTGGTTCTGAGCTCCAGTTTCAGCAGGTCCAGCCTCAGTGGTGGAGCTGCTTCAGCTCCAGAGCAGGTCTGTGGCTGCTGAGAGCGGGTGGTGCCTCTGCCTGCTGAGGGTGAGGCAGAAAATAGGAAGGATATAGAAATAGGAGAGCTCTTGAATGTTAGAGAGGTCCCTTATCTGTTGAAAACATGACTTCCTAGGCTGTCACAAGCTGTAACTCTTACCTTGCACTGGTAAATGTGAAGTACTTTGCTGTGGGACTCTCAGAACTGCAGGGAGTAACTAAGAGAGCATCACAAACACAAATGGTTTTGTGTGACTTAAGTTTGCTTTCCTGAATTTTCATGTATGGAATTAAAAGAGCAGCTGAAGTGTAGCCTGGGGTCTGCCTTGGTCAATCAAAGTCTAGGAAAGCATGGCCTGGGATAGAGCTAATATGACTCACTGCACACTGAAGTGCTTCTCAAAAAAAAAAAAAAAAAAAAAAAAAAAAGGAATTTTCCAGTTTAGTGGCATTTTCCAGCTCTGTGACTTCCAGCAGCCTGTAGATAAGGAGTCTGTGGGCAGGGGCTGAGCAGCTGCTTGTGGCCACAAGAGCAGTGGTTACATCCTGTTGAGTGTGAGAGTCGAGGTGAAATGTGTGCTCAGCACTTCTGTGCCCTTCCTCGTAGGCAAGGAGAAATTATGTGACAGCTAAGCAGACTGTCACAAGAAAGGGAACATTACAGGAAGGGGTCGACAAAGAGACTCCTGTCAGCAGTTTTACCATTCAGTTTGATGTCCCATACATGTGACAACTTCCCTGGCTAAGTTACCAAGAATGCACTTGAATTATCTTCCAGTGAAAAAAACCCCAACAATTCTGGTAATCAGGCATTGCCTTGCTCTGTTACAATGACTCACATCTCGGTGCTGCTCAGATAAATAAATGCCATCAGAGGATTCCATGGTTCAGCAGAGCCTGCAAGTGACTGAAGGATCTGATCTTGGGTGAGATGAGTCCTTTGAGGCGACATCTCTGCTGAACACGAGAGTTGCTGCTGTCCCTGACAATCTGTTTCATGGTTCCACTCTACTGGAGCAGCTATTTCACAGAACACTTTATTCCTAACAGGAGTCTGATGTAACTGATCTTTCCAACAAATGGTGGTGTAAAATAACTCCAACTGTAAATCAGTTGCCCAAGCACAGTTAGCAAAGTTCTGCTTTCGTGTCTTCTTGAAAGGCAAGGAAGTGGGGTTTGTAGTAAAATGTCTTAAGCAATGTCTTAAATTCTCTTTTTTTCAGTTTTGTTTTTGTGTTTGGTTTGGGGTTTTTGTTTATGAATCAGTGAAATGTAGTGGATCTAGTGCAACATTAAACATTTGGAGGTTTTTCCCTTTGTAGTAAAGAGAAGAGGTAGAAAATCTGCCAAAAAACCCTGTACTCCTTTAGTTGTAGCTCAGCTCCTGAGTTTGTACATGGAATAGTATTGAAATGTTCAGAATAAAAGCCTTCAAAGAAATATTTGCTGTCATGTTTCCTAACAGTAATCTTCATCTCTGTTTGCTTTGCTGAGCTTTACAAACATGCCTGCCTCACTCACCTGAACTTCAGCCTGGCTGGGCAGGAAAACAGCCTGTATTCCAGGGAATGATCTCTGGAGCTCTGTGCAGCCAAGAAATTCACTGTTGGCTTTACCAGCTGGGCAAGGAAGTGCCACTCTTGGCTGGTGACACTCTTGTGTAACCAAACACAGAGATTGTCACCCTCAGAGGCAACTTCCTGAGCCTTGGAGCAGATGTGGTTCATTCACTTGGTTTGTTGAGATGGAAGATGAAATGTTGGCAGAAGAGGTTTGTGTACTTTGAGACCTTGCTGATGGTTGCACCTCCATCAGAAAACTTCTCCAGAGCTCCTGTGCCAATCTTCTAAATCTTTGCAGAGAAATACCTTGCCTTTGATAACAGAAATGTAAAAAGCCTCCCATCTCCCACCTGGGGTTGGTGCCTCAGAGCTGGCACTGGCAGATGGCAGTTTGCTGGTGATTAAGGTAAATCTCTCATGCAATATCCAAGCACCTTTGATGTGGTTTTGTCTAGACCTCCCTAAGAGGTCCTGCCATCTGTTTGGACTTTCTGCTCTGATTTGTTTTGTTGACAACCTTTGAGTGTAAGTGCTGTGAGTTATTGCCAGACAGAGTGCTGAGCTCTCTGCAGCTGCCCCCTCTACCAAATTAACAAGGAAATTTAGTGCTTGATAAATGATTTGGCACTTGTTAAGCCTGCAGCCCTAGCAAAAGGAAATACCACGTCCCAGTAAGTCACTCCAGCTCTACCAGATCAGACTCCCACATCTTCAAACCTTCCCTCCCTGCAGGGGTGTGATTGGGTTGTGTTTAACCCTGCCTAGCTCATGTACAGTGTCAGAGTGTCAGGTCTAGAGGACATTGCTCAAAGTGGAAAGGGACTTTTGAGCTTGGGTCTAAAATCTTCCAGGTGGCTGGAGAATGTGTGGTCAGGTTCTGGGATTCTGGACCTCAAACACTCACTTAAATCTGAGTAAGAGTTCTGACCTATCAGGGAGTTAGGGTTTGATTTATTTCTATTTTTTTTAATAGCTGTCAAATGCTGTCACCTGAAAGTTTCCTGGTTTTATGGTCAAAATATTCTCTGTCTAATCTAGATCATCCCTCCAAGTGACTTCTGTGAAGCTTGTTCTGTTAACTTGCTGTGCCATAGCTCAGATATTACTTGTTCCTCACAGGCTGTTGGAGAGCCTGGGCAAAGGGGAAGTGGAGTAAAACCCTCTTTTATCAGGAACTGCAAACAGGCAGGAGCAGAGCAGCTGGGGCATGGCCTCTTTGGAGCTGGTGCAGGGCACAGCTGATAAGAGCTGAATGCTCCAAACCAGCACAATCATCCCAAAATGGCTTTGAAGGTCTTGCCCTTCTTGGGACATCTTGGGCTTGAAGGTCTTCCAGAAAGAAATATATCAGAGTATTAGAGCTGATAATTCTTCTAACAGTAGAAAATTGGAGTTCTTAAGGTGTGAACAAGCTGGATATCTGTGTGATATCACCCTGAACTGACCATGACTGCATTTTCACTGTGAAAAACGCAATAAACTTAGTTTCCTTACTTAGAGTAGCTTTGCAAAAGTGCTGTTTTGCAACTGTTTTGTTGCAAACTGTACAAGAAACATAATTCAAAGGTGGATATTGAAAGGCTTAGGGAGGGGAGCAGGCTGTGCCTCAGAGAAGGAAGTGGTTTATTGATAACCTCTGTGTTCAGCAGGGCCCTGGCTGAGCCATTGCTGATTTCAGTCCTGCCCAGCTCTGCCTCCTGCTGCGAGACAGGCCTGGGCTAATTGCTAGACAGGCAGCTTTTTTTAGCTGCACAAGGATAAGGATAAAGCTCAGACACCTCACGTGTGATGTTAAGCTTGAAATAGTGATAGCTGTCAGAGCCAGTGGATGAGTTCAGGGAGGAAAGCTGAAGCTGCAAGGCCAGTATGGCGAGTTCAGTGTGCTTTAAACCATGTGAAGGGGCTCAAAAATTGAGTTCTCAATGGTTAAGTTGTAAATGGGCCTTGAAGACAAGATACCAAGTGCTTGAATGGTTCTCCAGGAAGCCTGCTGGGCTTAGGTGAAATTGTGCAACGCTGTTTGTGGGGCATATTTGGGGTAGCATGGCTGTTTTGTCACAAAAAAAAAGGCAAAGTCTTGATATTTCCTGTGACATTCACAAAAGCTGTGTGTTCCTATACCAAGGTAATAACATTAAACCTTTTTTTTTTTTTTCCAGCTCCAAAATCTGGGCATCAACCCAGCAAACATTGGGTTCAGCACTCTGACAATGGAGTCTGACAAATTCATCTGCATCAGAGAGAAAGTAGGAGAACAGGCTCAAGTGGTGATCATTGACATGAACGACCCCAGCAACCCAATCCGGAGACCAATTTCAGCTGACAGTGCTATCATGAACCCTGCCAGTAAAGTCATTGCATTAAAAGGTATGAAATCCTGATAAAGGGCTGTTTGAAGTGGATGGAGAGCTTTCTGTAGAACTAGTTTGTGACTGACTGAGGTCTCCCAGGTACTTTTATGTGGGAGGATCCTGTAGCAATTTTCCACAGCTTAATGGGAGCTTAGGTTGAATGAGTTTTCAGTTCTTCTGGAGGCAGCTGGGCAGGGAGATTGAGCTGAGCCTTCCTGCCATTTTGCTGATTGTTAGGATGAATTTTTTCCTTCAGTCCAAATGCTTGCAGGGAGAACTGGAAGCCAAGTGTGGGCTTTGAGGAATCATGTTAGAGGGAAGTGAGACTTGATCGAAGAGTATAAAGTCTATCAACTAAACCTTTCCTTAGGGACAGGAAAACTAAGGCTGGGAAGGGGAGACAAATATTCCTGAAGGCCTTAGTTTGGCCTTGCTGCAAGAGACCAGTGCATATTTATTGTATCAGTGAGTGATAAGAGGAGTAAAACCATGCAGGGAAGACTTGTGTGGTGAAGGAAGTACAAGGTCAGCCAGCTTGGTATCTCTGATGTTACAGAGAGCAAACATTCCTCTGGAGTCTCCAGAAATGTCCATCTCTTCCCCCCAGAGGCCCAAAAAGCCTGAAGTGCAGTTATTCTAGAAATGCATGTATTGCTAATGGAAAGATTTGTATGTATCCAATGTTACCTAACTTTGACTTTAATACTGTGCTACTGTTTTGTCACAACTTTAATGCTTTCTTGTGTGTGCAGATGGTGAGTTAACTTCAATTGACTGTACCTAGTACCTGTTGTGTCTTATGACAAGAAAAAACAGAATAAAATGCCTCAGATTGATGGTGCACATGGCTGAACAGTGATGTTTAAGCAACTGAAGGCCTAAAACTCAGAGGTTTTTCATGCCCTCCCAAACAAGGGAGTCCTTAAGATTCCAAAAATTAATCCACTCAAGAACCCAAAGTGTACTGAAATCATTGGGATCTTGATACTGAGCTTTTTATGAACAGGACTGACCCTTTTGACTCAAGTCTAGATTTTGCCTTGTGATATACGTTGCCTAGCATGTAGGAATGTGTTACCTGAATGTCCTCTCCCTCGCCTCTAAAGCTCCAGCTGCACTAGATGTGGAAACAAACTGCTGCCTGTAGCCTGAGTAACTCTGTAGTAGAGAGATTTCTCCCAAGTTCTGGAGAAACTCCTGACTCAGTATCTTGCGTCAATTGCTGAACTAATGGCTTTGAACTAAACCAGTCCTTGGTGAGAGCAGGCACTTGCCCCTGTGGCACTGTGACTTCCTCAGGCTGGGCCACAGTTAGTAACTGTGGCAGATATTGTGGCCTGCATTCAGGGGATCTTTTCTATTCCTCCTGGGCTAGACCTTTGTGTGCTTAAATCATTCTCTCCTATGAGTAGCAGAACTGGTCAGGACCTTTCTTATCTTCTCAACAGGAAAAAATAATTTCTTAGGCCACGATGTGTTATAAAAACTGGTAGAAATGACTGCAGGTGGCTGTTCAGGATGTTTGTATGCACCATTCTGTGTGATTTGGAGAACTTTTCCTCTTGCCTTCTAGAGCTTGTGTTGGTCACTAGACTCCTTCCCTTGCACAGTTCCTGTCAGTCTGGTTTGCAGTCAGTAGCTGTGTATCCCATTAGTGCAACCCCAAGGTTTTGGTTAATTAGCCTGAATTACAAAAGCCCTCTGCCAACCCGACCGTTCCATGTTGTGCCCTTTTAATACTGAAAACAGATGTGGACATTTTAATGCCAGTGGCATAGCTTCCCTCACAACTCCAGAGAGCCTCAGCATGATTGTGACCTGGTTTTGATGTACGTGAAGTATCCTCCAACCCCTTTGTGTGGCTGAAGCTTTTGTCTCCTACCAACCCGTTCTCCACATCTGTTTGATTGCTCAGTAGTGGCCAATGGGTAAAATCAGCCCCACGAGTGTGGTCTGGTTCAAAAGTGAAAGCTGATCCCTGCAGGTCTGCCAGTGTAGAACAGCTTTTTCTTGAAGGAAGTCCCCAGGGTTTCGTGTCCTAGTGCTGCTCTCCTGCTCTGTCTCGTGGCTAACAGCTCTTTATCTTCTAGCTGGGAAAACACTGCAAATCTTTAACATTGAAATGAAGAGCAAGATGAAGGCTCACACCATGACAGATGATGTCACCTTCTGGAAGTGGATCTCTCTGAACACCGTTGCCCTCGTGACGGATAACGCAGTTTACCACTGGAGCATGGAGGGGGAGTCCCAGCCCGTGAAGATGTTTGATCGTCACTCCAGCCTCGCTGGCTGTCAGATCATCAACTACAGGACTGATGCCAAGCAGAAATGGCTCTTGCTGACTGGAATATCTGCACAGGTACTTTGCCTCCAGGAAAGTGTGGAAACCCCAGAGCTTGTCTTCTTGTCTTCTTTCACAGGAGCAGCACTGATCTGTTTGTTTTACTGCATGTAATTGCTTGTCTCAATCTTCAAATAACAAACTTAAGTGTAACTGAAGATCTCACATTAATATAATTGGATTTGTAATGATAGAAACACTAGTGCAAGGTTAAGAGTCTGAAGTGATGCTGTTGTAAGAGGAAGCTTGAAAAGGCAGCATATTGACCAATATGAAATGAAATTACTGTCACAATGCCTGTTTTTCCTGACACTTGTTCTTTTTTGTGTAGCAAAACCGTGTAGTGGGAGCAATGCAGCTGTATTCTGTGGACAGGAAAGTGTCCCAGCCCATCGAGGGACATGCAGCCAGCTTTGCACAGTTCAAGATGGAAGGGAATGCTGAAGAATCCACTCTCTTCTGTTTTGCAGTAAGAGGGCAAGCTGGGGGTAAGGTAAGGCTTGGTTCTAAACATGCTGTAATCTTTAGTGACTCACCCCGGTTCTCTGCTTCTAGGAGAACAAGTGGTTTAATGCAAAAAGTTGCATTTCAGGAAGAAAGTGAAGGACTGTGTCAGTCTGGATATGACATGTGGTGCATGCAGAGCTTGGACTACCTGGTGTAGCAAGAATCTGTGAGTGGAGAAGTTAAGTGGCATGTCATGACCAGCCTAAATAGCTGCTTGAAACATGTGACTCTCAGCTTCACAGGCTAAGCTGGAGGGAAAAGCTGTTGTAATCTTTCTTTGATGCTGATCCCTGGTATCAGACTCAACTAATTTCCAAATTATTATGTGAATTTTTTTTTAAAAAATGAAGCAATAGAGTTGCAAAGCTGAATAGGGGTCCAGTGCCAATGCTGAAATTATGTGAGTTACAGCAAAACCAGAGTAAAACCAGAGCTAGACTGTGAGGAACATCCTCAGAACTGCCTGTAGACTGTGAACCAAGTTAAAAGAGTGTATTTAAAGTAACCTAACTGAATCTTGAAACTTCCAAGTAATTAGGGGTAGCTAAAGATCATGTTTAACTGTTTCCCTCGCCTGTGGTACATGAACACCAGATGCCACACCTTTAGCCAGTGAAAATATTTAGGAAGATTAACTTAGTTTGTCTTTGCATAAACTTGGGATTAAGGCTGAGCAGCAAGAGAACTGCTGTAATTTCATTGTTGAATCTATTGTTAAACAAATCAGATGCAAGAATTAATCTTATCTCTTGCACAGCTGCATATCATTGAGGTTGGCACACCACCCACTGGGAATCAGCCCTTTCCAAAGAAAGCTGTGGATGTCTTCTTTCCTCCTGAAGCACAGAGTGACTTCCCTGTTGCTATGCAGGTATGACAGCTGCAAACAGCTCTGCAGCTTCTCTTGCTGGATGTGACACCAGGAGCAAGGCACTGGGAGCCAGCTGGTTAATGTGGACCTGAGGGTTGGCCTTAAACTGGTGTGACTGGTGTGACTGCTGCTCCTGCTCCACTAGTAGTAAAGTGAAGGTGGAGGCAGGCAGCATTCAAAAGCAGCATGTTCTTATTTGTGGAAGAAATATCCAAATATTTCAACTGCTTTCCAAGCTCTTCAAACGTAATTTTGCTATGATAGTACTCAAGTAAAAATAAAACAGCACTTCTGGCTGTCCTGAAATGGCCCAGCTGTTTGCTGAGTCTCAAAAGCACCAACTCATTTATCCAGTGCCAAATTTGAGTAATCTATTTCTGTTTTGCAGATCAGTGACAAGCATGATGTGGTGTTCCTCATAACAAAGTATGGCTACATCCACTTGTATGACCTGGAAACTGGCACCTGTATCTACATGAACAGGATCAGTGGAGAGACCATTTTTGTTACTGCACAGCACGAGGCAACAGCTGGAATTATTGGAGTCAACAGAAAGGGACAAGTAAGGCAACTTGGCCTGGAACCCACTTCTTTAGCTAATCCCACTGGTTCTTCATGATACCCTGCAGGGTTCATATCTGTGTCTAAAAGTTTCCAGGAATGTTCACTTTGAACTCTGCTCAGAATATGTGAGGTCTCAGAGTGTTGTGAGCCTGTTCTGTGAGCAGAACAGCCTGTCTGCTGTTCTATCTTCATACACATCTAACTGAACTACTTTAAACGAGTTACTAACATGGTACAGCCATACCTTTAGCCCAGATTGGTTTGGGGTGGTGCTGCTTGTTGAGCATGGGGAATACAGAGCAGAAAACTTCTTCCTCTAGGATTGATTACTTAAGACAATGAGTAGAGCTTCTAGAAAGATCTCTGTTTCCCTGAAAGATCCATTGTATCCCTGTGTTTCTACCTCTGCAAATACATCAATTAAACCTTTTGCCTGCTTTGATGCAGATAATGGATGACATTGGTTCTTTCTAACCAGAGGTCTCCTGAATAAAATGACAAGTACCAGTTACCAAGAGATGAAAAATTTCCCATGAATACCATAACTTTCCTCTTAGACTTATCTTAGCCTTTGGCTCACTTTTGATGTTTGGACTAACTGGAGGTTTCCCTTGGTGGTTTTTGCAGGTGCTCTCAGTGTGTGTGGAAGAGGAGAACATCATTCCCTACATCACAAACGTGCTGCAGAATCCTGACCTGGCTTTACGGATGGCTGTCCGCAACAACCTGGCGGGGGCCGAGGAGCTCTTTGCCAGGAAATTCAATGCACTCTTTGCACAAGGGAACTATTCAGAGGCAGCAAAAGTGGCAGCTAATGCCCCAAAGGTGAAGTGTTCAGAGCAGCATTGAACTCTATTGGCTTCAGCTTCTTGCTTCAGGAAAGCTCAGTGAATTTTTTAAGTGGCAAGGGCACAGTCTTATTGCTGCTCTTGTAGTACTTTGGTGCTTCACAGGTATCTTGGGTGCTGACACTGTTTGCAAGCTGGATGATCTTAGAGTTTGTAAAGCCCACAGAGGAGGAGAGGAATAAATGAAGAAGTAATGCCTATGATTCATGATGTTTCTCATACCTTTACTTCTTCAGCGATGCAAAAAAGTGTCTGTGAAAAGACAACCTCTAGCTGAGGCTGCACCTGGAAACAGGATAAAAAAACCCAGACCAAGACTAAATTCAGATGAGACAAACTTGCTTGCAAGGCCAAGAGTGTCCTAATTCTGAACTTAAATCTGCATTGCTACTGAAATAAATTTAATGGGCTATTACAGCACATTTTCTGTCAAAGCATCTTAGTGCCCGAGCTGATGTTCAGCAATATGGCTCCTGACATTCTGCGCTGGCAAAACATAGAAATGGTTGTGACAGCTGCAGTGACATTACCTCCAGCTTCTTGGAGAAACTGCTGCCAAGCCACAACAGCAGAAAAAAAAAATTGAAGTGGATTTCTCTCTGTCTCTCTCTGGCAGGGAATCCTGCGTACTCCAGACACCATACGCCGGTTCCAGAGTGTTCCAGCTCAGCCAGGGCAGACTTCCCCTCTCCTGCAGTATTTTGGCATTCTGCTGGACCAAGGGCAGCTGAACAAGTATGAGTCACTGGAGCTCTGCAGACCAGTGCTCCAGCAGGGCCGCAAGCAGCTCTTGGAAAAATGGTTAAAAGAGGATAAGGTAAGTTTCACAGTTCAGAGCTGTGAGGGGGAAGGAGCAGCACTGCCTGACAGCCTCCCCCCTTCCCAGGAAAACTCAGCTGGGAGCTCAGCAGTGACAGCAAATAGCTGCTCACTCTACCTGTCACTATGACTCACTATGACTGCAAGAGAATTGATCAAATTCTCACTCATTCTATATTTAAAATCACAGCAGGATGTGCAGAGCATGGAAAGCTCTGAGCTGCTACTGGGCTTTTCCAAATGACTCCTTTGGATACTGCCTGCAAGAGCTTTGGGCTGTGGTTACATCTATTTAATTAGTTGAAGAAACATGCTGATACAATGTGTCACCCAGTTCTTTCTGATTCTGAAAATTCCTTTGGGTGGTGTAGAACAGCATGAGGAGCTGAACCCACTAGATCACTGCTGGGAGAGTCAGCTCAGGCTATCAACCTGGGCCTTAATTTTTTAAAGAGAAGCCCAAAAGGAAGATAAATGAGGAAGAGGGTGGCTGAGCATGGCACTATGAGGGTGGGCTGACTGCATTTCTGTTTCTGAACAGCTGGAGTGCTCAGAGGAGCTGGGAGACCTTGTGAAATCTGTGGATCCTACGCTAGCACTTAGTGTCTATCTGAGAGCCAACGTTCCAAACAAGGTCATCCAGTGTTTTGCTGAAACAGGACAAGTCCAGAAGATTGTTTTGTATGCTAAGAAGGTAAGAGAAAATGAAATTGCTGTATTTATCCTGTATTTAATAATAACTGGTGCTTGTTCCAAAGTAGCTAGAAGTAACTGTGGGGGAGTTTGAGTGCCTGTATAGTATTTACTTTTGCCTCAAGTTTTTTTTATAAATAGTTACTGCTAGACTTCATCCATGGGTCTTTTCCTACTTCCCCATTTCCAAAAGAGGAAATCCTGGCTGGGTTGTGTAATCTCCTGACAGTAGCTTTTACTGAGCACTGTATTTAAGAAGGTGTGTGCTCTTGCTGAGTTCTCACTTTTCATCATCTTTTCAGGTTGGATATACTCCAGACTGGATTTTTTTGCTGAGGAATGTAATGAGAATCAGCCCTGATCAAGGCCAGCAGTTTGCACAAATGCTTGTTCAAGATGAAGAGCCTCTTGCAGATATAACACAGGTAAATAACTTCATTGCTATGAAATGTTGAGTTCAAAGCATTAAATTAGTAAGAAGAGCCCTACTCAAACCATCAGAGCTATGAATTTGGATTCAGCTTTGGAAGCTGCATTGATGCTTAAATATACTTCCAGTTCCTAATCAAAAACCTAAATTTCTTTCCTTTTTTTTTTCTTCAGATTGTGGATGTCTTTATGGAATATAATTTAATCCAGCAATGTACAGCCTTTCTGCTGGATGCACTGAAGAATAATCGTCCCTCAGAAGGTCCCCTGCAAACACGTTTACTTGAGATGAACCTCATGCACGCACCTCAGGTACGTGCTCAGAGTTCCTGCAGCTGGACGTGCCAAACACTGCTGGCAGTGCTCAGGAACTGAGTGAAAACCTTCCATATTCCTTCTAGGTTGCAGATGCCATCCTGGGAAACCAAATGTTTACTCACTATGACCGGGCTCACATAGCTCAGCTGTGTGAGAAGGCTGGTTTGCTGCAGAGAGCACTCGAGCACTTCACAGACCTCTACGACATCAAGCGTGCGGTAGTTCACACTCACCTCCTCAATCCTGAGGTAAGCCATCAAACACCCTGCATCTACAAATCCAGCCTTTAATAACTGCTCTTCTGCTCAGCTCTAAGATGCCTTGTGTGTCTTTGCAGTGGTTAGTGAATTATTTTGGGTCCTTATCAGTAGAAGACTCTCTGGA
The DNA here is from genome assembly GCA_013397095.1 of Sterrhoptilus dennistouni. NCBI lineage: Eukaryota > Metazoa > Chordata > Aves > Passeriformes > Zosteropidae > Sterrhoptilus > Sterrhoptilus dennistouni. The sequence goes on from VWZU01005859.1 coordinate 243,526, forward strand.
GTGTCTGCGTGCGATGTTGTCCGCCAACATCCGTCAGAACCTGCAGATCTGTGTCCAGGTGGCTTCCAAATACCACGAGCAGCTGTCAACACAGTCACTCATTGAGCTCTTTGAGTCCTTCAAGAGCTTTGAAGGTAGGTCTGTACTTCTGCAAGAGGAGCTGGTGCTCACCTCTTTACATATGTGTGTGTGAAGGACCATCTGCTGAAATCTAGAGAGCCATGATGAACTTAAGTGGTTAGGCCTCAAACTGTCTTGAAACAGATCTAAACCTTAAAAATTCCCCTGTTTAGGATGGATACCACTATTCAGTTGCATCATTTGTTTTTCTGAAATCCTGGAAGATGTTTGGAGCTGTAGAAAAATCTAGAATCCTGGCCATTTTGCCTTTGTCTTAAATTTCTGTAGCCTTTGGGATGTGTACTTTTAAATGAGACCAGCAAATAATGTGTTGACTGTTTGTCTCCAGGTCTGTTTTATTTCCTGGGCTCCATTGTAAACTTCAGCCAGGATCCAGATGTGCACTTCAAGTACATTCAAGCTGCATGCAAGACAGGACAAATTAAAGAAGTGGAAAGAATCTGCAGGGAAAGTAACTGCTACGATCCAGAACGTGTTAAAAACTTCCTCAAGGTAATGTTTGGGTAACACTGGACTGTCTGGGGCTGTTGGGGTTCTGATAAAACATGATGTGTCACTAGTGAAATGAGGCAGCTCTGTGAAAATAGATGAGTTTTAACCTTTGCACTTAAGGATCCAAGTGTCCTCAAACCAGAGGTATCTGTCATGTTGACAGTGCCTCCTAATGAAGTCTGAGCCTGGAATATTGTATAAAAAATGAGAATGTCAGGTCAGTTCTTCACTGCTCTTAGTCAGGTTAATCTGGCTTGAACTCTTAACCTGTAGTAAATGCACCAGCTTACCTAGAACTTGTTTAAAATGTCTGCTATAAAATAGGAAACAGTTTACTTAACTTGAAAGCACCCATAGTGCCAAATGAGTTGATACCTTAATGCTTATTTACAGTGTAATCAACTCCAACTGAGCAACTACAGAAACAACAGATGAATAGGGTCAATTAATTCCATAAATGCTTTCAGGTTCAGGGCTGATCTGTCTTACTCCTACACACTGAAATTTCAGCCAGGTGAGCCATGGTTTAGCTCTGCTGGAAATCCCAGTCAGCGGGAATATATCCTGGCTGATCCAGAGCATTGCTGGAGAGTAGGACAGGATAGTGTGCTCCAAGTTCAGATTCTGTAGTCTTAGTACTGAGTTTGTTGACAAACACAACACTGAGGAACCGTGTGGGAGGGGAAAACTTTATCTGGGAACATTTCCTGCCTTCATGTTTGTTGGTTACATAGCATAGTCTTAGATTTTGCTGATCATATCTGAAGATGGCAAAACTCTTCCCCAAGAGAATTCTCTAAAACTAACCTGGTGTCACCGAGGTGTAAGGTATGTTATTTGATCAAGCCACCTAAGATATGTTATCAAGCTGTCAAATTCCTGATGAAAGTTATTGTTTTTTGTGCTGTTCCATGTCTGGAATGTGCAGGACATGTACCAGGTAAATCTCCCAGTACAGGCCTCCCTGTGTAAAGTCCTTAAGTGTAATTTATATGTAGGATTATATTCTGGGATGTGCATGTTGGAATAAGTGAAATATGCATCCGGAATACTGTCTGCCACATAGACTAAGCTTCTGTACTGTAACCATTGTAACCTTATGCTGAAAGTTGGAATGCTTTTAGATAATTAATCTGGTAAGCAATTTAAGTAGTATTGCTATAGAGCTTAATTCTTCCTGTTCTCTAAATCCATCATTAGGAGGTATCACACATGGCACTCAAAGTCAATTCTGTATATAAGTTTTACATTATGAACCACAACTTAATCTAGTCTTGGTTAAATTTCTTTTGAAATCCCAGAGTGCTAATCCTGCACACCAAACACCAGTGGCAACTAAAAATTTTTTTTTTATAGCCTAGGCTTGTAATAGTGGTATTGTGTTGTAAAACTCTGTAGAGTCTGCCATGCAAAGGAGCAGGGTTAAACTCCAAAAAGCTTCTTGCTGCTCACGCCCTGCAGTGGGTGTGAGTGCTCCCATTTGCTACATATTGCAAACAATTAGCTGAACAAACAAGCTGTCATTATTTGGTTGACTGTTGAGTTTTGGCTTTCCAAATTCAGCTGCTTTAACAGTTTAAGTGACTGTATTATTTGTCTGCTTAAGTCCAAGGGCAAGACCAAATTACTAAAGCTCTTCTCTTTCTAGGAAGCTAAACTCACTGACCAGCTGCCTCTCATCATTGTGTGCGACCGTTTTGACTTTGTCCACGACTTGGTGCTGTATTTGTATAGAAATAACCTCCAAAAATACATTGAGATTTATGTACAGAAGGTAAGTGACAACTTGGCCCTTGGCTTCAGTGAGTCAAACTGATCAATCTTTACAGTATCATGTACAACTGCAGGCGTTGTTTTTAAGTATTCTGCAAACAGCTTTGTACCTGAGACTGACATTTAAGTGATTATTAGTGGCCTCCAGTAGATTAGCCCTGATGTGAGTCAGGTTTCATTCTTCATTCAGGTTAAGCAGTAACTCCCACTCGTGTGTCACTTGAAGGAGGAAGACTTGGTAGAATAACTTTGGAGTTGTTTGGGGAATTTTAAGTCTCAATATTTTGGAGTGGGGAGGAGGAGAAGTTTTCCTTTTAACTTCCTGCAGGGACAAAGTGGATTGCTCAGGAGCTCTTCCTGTGGGAGCTAAGTGAGCCACTGGGCTGGGATGGGAACATCTATTGACTGAAGAATTGACTTCTAAGCTTGTTCAGAACCTCAAGGGGCTGGGAATAAAGGCAGGAAGATGGGGTCAATCTTAGCAAGTGGCCTTTCATGTGGATTTCTGGGGATAAGTTCTGCCTGCCCTTGCTCCCTGATAACACCCTGACCTCTTTAAATGCTCCTGTGCAGGTGAATCCAAGCCGTCTGCCAGTTGTTATTGGGGGACTGCTTGATGTGGATTGCTCTGAAGACGTGATAAAGAACCTCATCCTTGTAGTGAGAGGTCAATTTTCAACTGATGAACTTGTTGCAGAGGTTGAGAAAAGAAACAGGTATTAAACTTCTACAAGTCTCTTATTACCAGTTCCCGGTGTGGCAGTGTTGGCTGCTCATCCATCAGTGCCTGTCCCACAGCTAGAGCTGGTACTGACACAAGCAGAAGCTGCCACTGGGTGAGAACCAGCTCTAATTCTTGGCTGATGTGGGGATCTCTCCAGATAACTTTGGTGTGTTTTCTTCATAGTGTCACCAGTTACACCTTTATAATAATGAATGAAAATGTAGGTTAAAACAGAGCACTGCAACTCTGGTTTAGTTCCTGACTCTATCCTACACCAAGACTGGCTTGTGGAGTGTAGAAATTATGCAACTGGATATTTACTTACTTATCCTCTAATGTGAAAATCACTTCCTTCTAGGCTGAAGCTGCTTCTGCCCTGGCTGGAAGCGAGAATTCACGAGGGCTGTGAGGAGCCTGCCACTCACAATGCACTGGCCAAGATATACATTGACAGCAACAACAACCCCGAGAGATTCCTGCGTGAGAATCCCTACTATGACAGTCGTGTTGTTGGCAAGTACTGTGAGAAGAGGGACCCTCACCTGGCCTGTGTGGCCTACGAGCGTGGACAGTGTGATCTGGAGCTGATCAATGTACGTATGCCTTGAAATTGAGAACTAACATCAGGGTCAGGGGGCACATAGAAAGGTTTATGACAAAGGCATGTATTTCCTAAAGTGTATTAAGCTGGGAAGTGCATGCTTCTAACACAGAAGAGGAGGTGGCTGTTTAACCTTCCTCATGAGAAATGGGAAACTCTCCTGCCCATCCTAAAATGGGAGGTTAATGAAGTACAAAAGCTGAACTTTCTAGTGTGCCCCTCAGTTCAGAGTTACAGTACAATTGTCTGTAGGCTCCATAGCTGTGCCTTCCCTCTGAGCAGGCTGTGCCTTTCTCCAGGTGTGCAATGAGAACTCCCTCTTCAAGAGCCTCTCCCGCTACTTAGTTCGTCGTAAGGACCCCGAGCTCTGGGCCAGTGTGCTGCTGGAAAGCAACCCCTACAGAAGACCCCTGATTGACCAGGTACAACTGGCAGGGCATTCACAGCCTGGCCTGTCCTATCTGGATTTGCAGAACCTGACATCACTCATTTATCCATGCTTTGGCTCTGCCTGCAGGTTGTCCAGACTGCGCTGTCAGAGACCCAGGACCCCGAGGAAGTGTCTGTCACTGTGAAGGCCTTCATGACTGCAGATCTTCCCAATGAACTCATTGAACTGCTGGAGAAAATCGTTCTGGATAATTCAGTGTTCAGTGAGCACAGGTGCGTGAAATGAAAACTGAGCCAGGGAAAACTTGGAGTTATTGCTGTAATGTGAAACAGCAAATAAACTAATACCACCTCCAGAGGGGAGGGTGAATTTCTTGATCATTTTTTGATAAGTGCTATTTCTTTCCCTGTTCAGGAATCTGCAGAACCTTCTCATCCTTACAGCTATCAAGGCTGACCGCACCCGTGTCATGGAGTACATCAATCGCCTGGATAACTACGATGCCCCTGACATAGCCAATATTGCTATCAGCAATGAGCTTTTTGAGGAGGCATTTGCTATCTTCAGGAAGTTTGATGTCAACACATCAGCTGTACAGGTATCTTCAATTCTCAGGTTGGAAAACCTCCCTCTGCATCCCCACACAAAGACTTTGCTGGTGACCTCAGTGCTTAACACCAATTAGCAAAGTGCCCAAAGCTGCTCATTGTCTTGTCTCACAAAGCAGAACAAATGTTGTTTATTGAAACTTTGTAAGCCTAAAATCATTCACGCTGTGTGGGTTGTATAGAGTTAGTCCTTTCTTTTAAAAGCTGTGGATCCATTGAGGAACTTAGATAAACCACAGCTTAGTGTGTTGTACGAGTGACCTTTATGAAAGTGGCTGATGATGGTTATCCTTTTCCCAGGTGTTGATAGAGCACATTGGGAACCTGGACCGCGCATATGAATTCGCTGAGCGCTGCAATGAACCTGCAGTGTGGAGCCAGCTGGCCAAAGCACAGCTCCAGAAGGGGATGGTAAAGGAAGCAATTGACTCCTACATTAAAGCAGATGATCCATCCTCATACATGGAAGTTGTTCAAGCTGCTAACGCCAGTGGTATGGTTAAGTTTTATTTACATTTTGGCTGTTGATGTTGCTCAGCTCTTTTGCCTGGTCTGCTCAAACTGCAGTTCTGCCAGACCTGTATCTTGGTGCAAGTGTAGAGGAATCTGGCCCTTCAAGGACTGCCCTAAATAAGAATGGGAATAGGTAGTGTATTCCATCTGCAGATAATCAGTGGTCCATAATTTCCTTCTTTAGCTAGCTGGAGACTTCTGTCAGAGTGTTTATATGAAGTTAAATAAGATTTTAGTTAGGCCCATTCTAAGATGATTTGATTAATGCATAATGAGCAGTGTGAAGGTTGTTGAATGTTGGGGAATAGCTGTAGAAATATGTCAAGATTAGGTTCAGCTGATTGTCTAAGTTAAGCACAGTTGTACCCAATGGTGGGAAATAAACATTCTGAACTCCTTTCTGTAGGAAACTGGGAAGAACTGGTGAAGTATCTGCAGATGGCACGCAAGAAGGCCCGGGAGTCGTATGTGGAAACAGAATTAATCTTTGCTCTTGCTAAAACAAACCGCCTGGCAGAGCTGGAGGAGTTCATCAATGGCCCCAACAATGCACACATCCAGCAGGTGAGTGAGGCTGACTTTGTTTTGCTGACTCACACAGAGGTGTTGGGAATTCTCTCTCTTTGGACATGCACATAGATCTTTCGTGACAAGGGCTTGAATGCCACACATTCAATGTTCAAGAATAAGCTGTCTGTGCTGTTCCCCAGGTTGGTGACCGCTGCTATGATGAGAAGATGTATGAAGCAGCCAAGCTGTTGTACAACAACGTGTCCAACTTCGGCCGCTTGGCCTCGACCTTGGTGCACCTGGGCGAGTACCAGGCAGCCGTGGACGGCGCTCGGAAAGCCAACAGCACCCGCACGTGGAAAGAGGTGACTCTGAGGCCAAGGGCTTCAAAGCTGGGGGACCTGGTCACAAGCCTTGGTTATAAGCAGTAACACAACTTTAAATTCCCAGGTCTGCTTTGCTTGCGTGGATGGAAAAGAATTCCGCCTGGCTCAGATGTGTGGGCTCCATATTGTAGTGCATGCGGATGAGCTGGAGGAGCTAATCAACTATTACCAGGTAATTAAGCTGACTGCTTGTTGTACAGTCAGGTCTGTCATGGCAACCCTGTCAAAATCTGGGATTCTGGATGGTTCCTGATGTGAAATGTCTCTGTCTGTGTCTCTAAGGATCGTGGTTACTTTGAAGAGCTGATCACTATGTTGGAAGCAGCGCTTGGACTGGAACGAGCACACATGGGGATGTTCACAGAGCTGGCAATTCTCTACTCCAAGTTCAAGCCACAGAAGATGAGGGAGCACTTGGAGCTGTTCTGGTCCAGAGTCAACATTCCAAAGGTGATTTTCTGAGGCTTTAAATCTAGCTGAAAACACACCTTTTTGGGCTATCTGCACCCTGAATTTTGCACAAAGAGCTCCTGAGGTTATTAATGGCACTGAAACCTGAGCACTGGTGGAAATTCCAGTTAACAAATATTGCTAATTCTGCCTTTTGCTTAGGTTCTGAGAGCTGCAGAACAAGCCCATCTCTGGGCTGAACTGGTGTTCCTGTATGATAAGTATGAAGAGTATGATAATGCCATAATCACAATGATGAATCACCCAACAGATGCTTGGAAAGAAGGCCAGTTCAAGGATATCATCACTAAGGTATTGCTTTCCTGGTGAAAGTTATGTCTGTTTTTCATTTGGATTTCCCCACAATCAAACTCCTGCTCTGAACATGCATCTTTACTCCTCTCTAGGTGGCCAATGTGGAGCTCTACTACAAGGCAGTTCAGTTCTATTTGGAATTTAAGCCTCTGTTGCTCAATGATCTGCTGATGGTGTTGTCCCCTCGGCTTGACCACACTCGTGCTGTCACCTTCTTCACAAAGGTAATTTTCTTGCTACCCAGCTCAAAGCAAAAGCTGGGAGAGCATTGAGCTGCAGTAGCATTTTAAAATGCTTAGCTACTCCCCTGCCTGCCAGGGAAGATGCTAACAGACTTCCACAAAAACTGAGTTAAATGTATCTATGTGATTCCTTGAAGGTTAAACAACTGCCCCTGGTTAAGCCTTACCTGCGCTCTGTTCAAAATCACAACAACAAATCAGTCAATGAGTCCCTCAACAACCTCTTCATTATTGAAGAAGATTATCAGGTATGTCTTGTATTGAAGCACTTAATTCTGGATTTACCTCATATTCTCAGCTTTTCTTTAATATGTAGAAATCCAGTTTTCTTTCTCATTTTCAGTAGTTTTTACCTGCTTGCTGTTAACTTTAATTCCTTAAGTGTGTGTTCTCCAACATTTCAAACTGAATCAGTGGTGAGGAGGATTAAGTGGAAAAGTGTTAGTGGCTTTCTGAGAGTATTTTGAGTCATTCCTATTGGGGGTAGAGTGGCTACTTTGCTATGAGTGTGACAGCCTTTATTTAAGACAAACAGTGGGTGCTATTAAAAGGCCTCACTGAAGAGGCAAACAGTTGTGATGAAAACATCACAGTTCTCTGAAAACAGAGAACTGAAACTACTGTTTTCAGAGAACAGCTGCCTGATATTCAGAGACTCTTAACCTACTGAAAAATACTGACTGAAACTCTAAACGCCATGTGTGTCAAACAGCACCTTCTAAAACAGAATAGATCTCTGCTGGAATACTTTATCCTCCTACAAGTACAAATACAGAACTAATGGAAAACTTTTACATTTTGTGGGTGCAGTTGTACATCTGAGGTGTGACATTTTGTTTTTTTTCCTTGCTTCACTCAGGCTCTTAGGACTTCTATAGATGCTTATGACAACTTTGACAACATTTCTCTTGCCCAACGTTTGGAGAAACACGAGCTAATAGAGTTCCGGAGAATCGCCGCTTATCTCTTCAAAGGCAACAACCGCTGGAAACAGAGCGTGGAGCTCTGCAAGAAGGACAGGCTGTACAAGGTGAGGCAGCAGCCAGGCCAGCTCAAGCACCTTTGCCTTGTTGGCTCTGAGGGGAGCTCAGTTAACAGCACACTGTGCTGTGGTTGTTGTGTCCCCTGAGGCTGAGGCTCTGTCCCATTGCAGGATGCCATGCAGTACGCTTCTGAATCCAAAGACACTGAGCTGGCAGAAGAGCTGCTGCAGTGGTTCCTGCAGGAGAACAAGAGGGAATGCTTTGGTGCTTGTCTCTTCACCTGCTACGATCTCCTAAGGCCGGATGTTGTCTTGGAAACAGCGTGGAGGCACAACATTATGGACTTTGCCATGCCATATTTTATTCAGGTCATGAAGGAATACTTGACCAAGGTAAGAGCAGGTGCCTCTCCAACAGCCAGAGCTTGTTAGTCGCTGTGGTGAATGCCTTGAGATTGTCTGCTTGCTACTAACATTGATTTGGGCTTTGTCCAATGTCTGTCTGTCCATGTCCACACTTACTTTTCAGTCCATCTGGGGAGAGACTTCGCCCTCTAAGAGGCTGAAACACTTGCAGGCTCCACTCTCTACCAATGACAGAACCTACATCAGTAGTATTTGCCTGACCCTGGGCAGTGTCTAAAGCAGTTCCAAGCTCCAGGCATTTCCTGTGCTGTGTCAGTCAGGAATCCCAGCTGGGATCAAGTTTTAACTAAATTCTAGACTGTGTACTAAAACAGCTTTATAGCTAGACCTGGAGATAACTTACTCTGCTGTGCATTTAACTCTAAAATGTGGCTCTGACACTTCATGGCACTAATTATGACTCAACTCTTATTTGAAGTGACTCAGGATGGGGGAACTGCTTGGTAATGCTCTGACAGACTTGAACAGACTTGAGTTAAATCCAGCTGTCACTAGCAAGATTTTCCCAGCTGAAGCGTTTGGAGTATCTTCCAGTGAAATGGTGTAAATTCCTTAATGATTAAGACTTTTCCAAGCTTGAGTTCAGCTTTTACTTCCATGCAGTCAAGTGAAGACTAAGGTGCCTGTTTGTCCAGAAATTTTCTGGACCTTCTAAAGGCAGGACCACCCTGTAGTTCTGTAGCCAGCCTGAAATGCTGTTTTGGGGGAGGTGGGGAGCTGGCTGAGCAATACACCTGTTTGTCAGAGATGCCTGCACCAAGCTAACACCATGCCTTTGGTGGGTGTAGTAGATTCTTAAAGATAAAAATTTCTTGATCTGATAAAGGATTAGGATGTAGCTGTAGTGTAGCTGATGAAGTAAGAGCCAGCAAGAAGCAGAGCTGCCTTTCTAAAGCAGATACTTCTGGTGTACCTTTGTTTTTACTCGCCTGTACCTTAATTATTTCTTCCCTGACGCTTTTGTTTCTACCTTTTTATATGCTAAATATGGAATTTGATTTTTCTAAGCTGCACCTTCTGAATTCCTTTGCAGGTTGATGCAATAAAGGAAAAGGTGAAAGTTGATTCTTGTTTTCCATCTTTAAGTCTGGAGGACTAAGTCTAAGGATTCTGCATGAGTTTTTTTCTTTCCTATGTTTACTACACTGCTGCTACTGCTTTTTCCCCAAACAAAATTATCACTAAAGCATTTGCAAATTGTTTAACTCTCACTAGCTAGTGCTGTAGGAGAAAAGTAGATTCATTTGCTACTAATAAGCTAATAGATCCTCAGGAAGGGCATACAGGTGATCAGTTGGATCACAGTCAGCCTGCTATTGGAACAACACACAAATACTTACACAAGGGCTATTATTTGGCAGCCAATCTGACTGGAAGAACCTCCTACAATAAGAAAATCAGTCTGCGAATCTCTAAATCAGTCTGGCATTTGCTAGTTTAAGGGCTGTGATCCAGTTCCTGATCTCTGGACCATGACTAATGCGTGCTGACCGTAGGCAGAGTAGATACTGGCTGCTTCCAGAGGGACTCTTCCTCACTCAGGTGTCAGTTCTCATGGTGCTGATCTAATCCACACAGTGCTCTAGTTCATGTAGAAAACTTCAGCTGTTACACCAAGTCTGTGGTTCTCCTCCCTGTAGTAAATTTCTGGTAGTTGTCCAAAAAAAAAAGACTGCCTTCCAAGCTCTTCAGCTTCACTAAACTTCTCTTGCTACCTCATTAAAATATATATATATAAAAATGGTAATGCTTATTGCTCCTCTGAGGCTACTCCAGGGCTTGCCTTTTGCTATTTAACTTTGACCTTCAGAAGGGCAATCCAAGGTTTTCTGTCCATCTGCTTCCCTTCAAATGCCACCTTTGTGATCCTCCTTAGCCCAGGGGTCAGCCCTAGCAGGAGTTTTCCATTAATGTGGTTCAGCAAAGGGCAAACCAAAGTGACAGACAGCTTTTTGAAGATGGACTAAATGCAAAAAAAACCTGCTGGTTGTAAAGACACCACTGGAACTCAAGGCTAACTTAAGACACTTAGTGTAAGGTCCTTCAGCAGCTAGTAAGGAAAGTAGGAGAGCGTGTGTGTGAAAAAAGGTAATTGAACTGCAGTGTTTGCATAAACTACGCATGTGTAGCAGTCATTGCAATTACATCCCACTACTCCTGAAGCTCCAAGGCATTGCTGTGGGCTGCTGTGGTTTTCTGGGGGGAGCCTGTATGGCAGTCATCTTCAGACCTCACTCGTGCTTCAGTACTTTTGCCTCTTTTTCATGCACACATAACACGGTAACATTGAATGCATGTTACTTTTCCTCTGCAGCTTTATTGCAGTCCCTGTGGAAAAGCCTTTCAGTCAATCTTTGCTCCCCAAGTGTGTAGGGCCCTGAAGCTGGTGATGCTTGAGCAAGTGGTGTAAGAACCATCCTTGTGGGCTGGTTTTGAACTTGCGCTTGTTCTTGTCAGTATTTGTTCAGCTCTGAGGGGAGGCATCAAAACTGGGTCCAAAATGCATTGAATGTCCTGGGCTGGAGGCTTTCCAAGTTGTGAGTAAGCCAAATGCCTCTGCTTAGTAGCAAACTCTGCACATTCTCCTTGGATTTGCATCTCTAAACTTGTGCTTCTGTGTTCAGTGTGTTGCTGTTTTGAGTTAAAAAACAGTGCAGTTCCCAGCACGGTGTCTGGAAATGAGTCTTGGAGCACTGGATGTGATCCCAAGCACTTTGGTAGCAGCAAGCCAGATACTGTGGGAGGCAACCACCAGGCTGGCCATGGAAGCCCAGTCACTGAGGGAGCTCGAGCTCAGGACTTCTGCCACTCCCTGGAGTTGTGCCTCAGCTTGGGGTTACAGAGGTTTATGGAACACATGTTGTAGCTCACAGCTGAAAGGAGGAGCTCTCAGCTCTTGGAGCTGCCAGCAGATATTTGCTCATGTAGCACAGTTCAGGTCAAAATTCACTCATGAATAGCACTGACCCTGTGTAAGTGCAGGAAAGCTTCAAACTCCTTTATTAAGGACATGAATGGAATGAAATGTTAATCTTGTGAGTTGTATTATTGTCTTTCAAAGTAATTGGCATGATTATCTCTGACTTTGTTCTAAATCTTATCTCCCAGGTAAAATACCAATACCTCATTTTATGGTTTTAGTTTCAGGGCCTGCCTTAGACTGTAGAAATGCTGAGTTCCCCTGGATCTGTCTTAGAAATGAGCAATATTTCACTACATAAGAAGTTCCTTCTCTTCCCTTTCTGTAGGGGTGGGCAAACAGCACCATTGCAGTGAAGCTGGCCAGGCTTGTCTGTTACTGTGTGTAAAGCTGGAAGGATTGGAGTATCTGTGGGTTTAGGCTGACTGCCACACAGTTCTGGAGTGGAAAAAGCAAGTCTTATACACATGCATTCTCTGCATTTGAACTTAAATTGCATGAGTGAATGGGTTTGGAAAGTGAAATCTTGAGGCTCAAGTGACATGTCGGATGCTATTGCAGTCTGCTCTATCCAAATACAAACCAGATTACTTTGCCCCAATGTCACCTCCAGGGAAACTTCTCCAGGTCTGGGCATTATCTTGGCAATTGCTCCAATGCCAGAGGTCTCCAACTGAGACTGAGCTCAAATCTGAGTCCGTGTCCAAAGACTGTCCAGCTCCAATCCAATACAGAACCTTTTGTGCAAAGCTTCAGCCTGGAGTGAGCTTTCAAAGTAGTTGAAAATCCCTCAATGAGGGTTTTTTTCAGGAAACAGACAATCTTGACTGCACCAGTACCAACATTGCTACTTGAATTGATCTTAACTTGTAAATGGTCTCCTTTTCTTGATGGGTGTTGACATACCACTAAGGCTTTTCCACTTCTCTGCCACGAATAAGTACCTGTTTTAGAGGAGATTTCTTTAATTGTTGGTCTCCATTCCAGGTGGATAAACTGGATGCATCAGAGTCTTTAAGAAAGGAAGAGGAGCAAGCTACAGAAACACAACCTATTGTTTATGGTAATGCTTTAGTTCGTGTGTTATCAATAACATATTTCACTTTTAAAACAAGCCTTCCCTAATCTTGTTTTTTTTTTTGAGGAAGTTCTGGGAACTGGGAACATTCTCCACATGAAATCAAGTCTTAAGGAATATATTCTTAAGGAAAATACTAGATAAGTGCCACTCTGGTGCTGTGGCTGCTGAGGTGGGCTGTGGACTGCAGGATTTAAGGTTGTCCTGGCTCCCTAAGGAAAGCTCAGTATACAGGAGTTGTGCTATTCCAGATTTCCAGCAAGTGATTATTTGGATCTTGTGCAATATGCTTTGTATCTAAAGCATATTTATACCTACTTTGTATTGGGTATTTTCTTTATACCTAGGTTATTCTAGTAAGATTATTTACATTGTTGTGTTTTTAGCCACATGTTATGGGAAAATACCCATTCTGGCCCTGAAGAAGCCCAGTCCAGGTCAGCAGGGTAAAACACAGAAACACCTCCTGAGAATTGTCAGTCATTTTGCTGAGTGCAGTCTGAGTTCAGGAGGAGTAAGATGCCCGTTGTGTGTTGCAGGCCAGCCCCAGCTGATGCTGACAGCAGGACCCAGCGTGGCAGTTCCTCCACAGGCACCTTTCGGCTACGGCTACACGGCCCCTCCGTACGGGCAGCCACAGCCCGGCTTCGGCTACAGCATGTGAGATGCAGCACAAAGTCAGTCTGGAGCAGCAACTTTTCTTACTGAAACTCCACCGTCCCTCCCCGCTTTAACTCATAACAGGGAAAAGCAAAAAGAGTTCTGCCTCGTGTTCTTGTAACCTTTATTTCATGAAGGACTGTTTTTTCTAGCGCAAACGATTTGAATCACTTCTGTTAAATCTCTTTTTCACATTCCATGTCATTTAGACTTTTACTTTCAGAAGGGGAATAGTTTAAACGACTTTGTTCAAGTGGGCTTTTGCAGGACTGCTTATTACCATTAAGTCTATTGTGAAGATTCTGATTTGCACTCTATAGTGTTACACTCTAATATTGAATCTTAAGTTCATTGTATGTGAGCAGCTTACGGTATGTACTGTCTATTCTAAATGCATTTAAATCTCACTGTATATTTGGAGAAAGCTAAAGCCAAGATACCTGTATTTGACCTTGCAAGACTGCTGACAAGAGACAACACTAATCAGCATATCCTCCCTGGGTTGGATTGCATAGCTCTAAAAAGAATTTAAAATGCGTACAGACAACCTTGCCTGACTTAAAATGAGTAAAAGTTTTGGGTTTTGTTTTGGTTTGTTGTTTTTTGTTTTTTTTTTTTTTCCCTTAACCTATGCAGGTTTTTCCAGTTATGCATATAGAAAATGCTAGTGTCTTTTTGCTCACTCCATATGTAACAAATGACCTTATGTTGTGCTGTATCCTGTGCTTTTGTGGGACATTCCATTCAGGAACAGAGCACCATGATTCCAATCTGTGTATTTACTAACCCTGCCCTGAGGTTTGTGTATGTTGGATATTGTGGTGTTTTAGATCACTGTTTTGAGTGTACAGAAGAGAGAATTCAAGCATATTGCTGTTCAGTTTTGTTTGTGCAATTTGAAATTACGCAATTTAAAAATAAATTACTGGACTGTGGACATGCTGCATAGTGGTAGCTTCACTTTACTGTCTTCAAAAAAAAAGGACCTTTGGACTCAAAACAAGAATTGCAGTGCTGGTAGTGGGGGCAATGCAGGTGTGTGCAGCCAGAGGTCTGAGGGGCCAGCAGCAGAGCAGCAATGGGGACCAGTAGTGGGGTCTTGCACTGAGGGAGCAATACAGGAAAAAATGTAATGCTTTTTCTAGAGAAAGATTATGCCAGAGAGAAGAAAATAGCACTTTTCACCAGTTGGCTGCACTGTGTGGTCAACTCCAGCATATTGGACCAGATGATACATTAGGATTGTAGTAGGGTGTGCCAGTTCAATTGAGATCATGTTCTAGGTATGTAAATTGCCTTAAACATATTTAGCTTCAAATAAAATTGACTTAAATGTTTCTCAATGAATACTGTCATATTTGAGTGTAACGAGTCTGAGAGCAGTGGCCAGATTTCCAACAGCTCTAGGAGCTCCTGTCTCTTAACCAGGAGCCACATGAGGATCCAGATCCCACTCCCTTTTCCTCCTGTGAGTTCCACAGTTGTGTGATCCTGGGGCAGGGCACTGCAGCACTTCCATGGAATGGCCTTGCCTGCCCCAGGCTCTCTGTGCTCAGCAGGGGTGGAGCACCAGTCTGCAGTGAGTCTCTAGAAAGGACTAAGTCTCTAAGTGAGAGGTGCAGTATGAAAACATTTCCATCCTCTGTGTTTATGGGCATTTCAGCCCTTCTGCCCTTCCCTCTGTGTCTATGGATGGCTGGAGATGGAGACAAATCCTGTTCCCTCTTCTACAAACTCTTCACAACACTCAGCAGGCAAAGGTGCTCTCACAAACTGTACAAGCAGAATTTAGTGGAACCCCCAAGGTGCTCTGAACTATGCAGTAATATCTATAACAGGGTCCTTCCTTAAACCCAGGAGTGCCTGATAATCCCAAGAAAACCAGGATTTGTCTGTCCCCGAGTGCCCCGTTGTTTATATGGAGGGTAACTCCCCACACCTTGGCTTAGCTGCACATTTTTGCAAGTGTAGGAGCTGCACAGACCCCTCCAGAGGGAAGCTCAGCTTACAGCTGCTCCCCACAACTGTTTACTGGTCTGGGCTGCAAATCCAGTTGAACTGGTCAGCCTGGTACCAGTTACCAGCAGTTGTTTGGGCAGGAAGTTGGCTACAGTTACCCCCAGCTCCAGTTCTTGACTGCTTCAGCAGCTGAGCCTTTCTGAATTAAAGAATGTACTCTCTACAAAAAACAGGCAGAAAGAGGAAACTCCTAAACTCTATCAACCAATGTGCAAAATCCTCACCAGTTGCACAAGTTGTAAATTTACTGGGTTCCTTCTTGTGCCAGCTTTGCTTTCCTCTGCCCTAAGCCTAGAATTTCTTTCCCCCTTTGGAACACAAGCTAGAGAAACTCATGATTTACAAATAGAAATCTTACAAAACTTGCTTATTTTATTAACACTGAGGGAAAACATGGAAAAAAAAACCAAACCCAACTTGGATTTTTATCCCTTCAGTACTGACATAACATGAACACATCCAGGTCTTTTTTGGTACCGGTTTAGAAGAGTTTAAGGTGACCAGAAACTTTATCTATGACATCAGCTGGTCCTGGTCCAATCCCAAGGACTGTCCTGGAGCCTGGAGCTATCTGAGTACGCCCAGCATCCTGTATCAAGCTCACAGTGAGCCCCAGGCGCTTTGCCTCAGCCAGCAGCTGCACCAGAGTCTCTTCATCGGGAGCTTTGAGGACCACTTTAGGCTGCCCACAATACTCCCACTGCTTCAGGAGCTCGGGATCCCTTTTGTGGACCTGCTTGTAGGCAGAGACAGCAGCGTGGGAGCACTGCGCCGCCACTTTGCCCTTGCCCATTTTCAGGTCGTTGCGGACAATTAGCACCAATTTGAGCTCCCCGGACTCTCCCATGATGTCGGCCTCGCCCCCCGGGCTCTGGGAAGGCTCTGGCGTTGTTCCAGCCCCAGGTTTCCTGCGGAGCCTCCCCCGGATGCCCCAGCCCAGGCACACACCACACACCACTCCGATGATGACGTTCAGGAACTCGGGCTCCAAGACAGAAATCATTTTGGGTGGATTTTGGGGACTGCCTCTGAAAGGGGGGAAAGACACAATTTACTTGAGTGTTTCTCAGCTTCTGAGAGCATTTCGTCTGCTCTCACCTGGTTTCTACTTGGTTATTTGAAGACAAAGAACATTTGTTAGAAACACAAAGGAACGGCTCCCCAGACACAGCTTTCTGACTGCAAACACCTCACTGGTGATGGGCTTCGACTCAGCAGACAGAGCTAAGATAAAACGGCAAATTATCATAGAATCACAGAATGGATTGTGTTGGAAAGGGCCTTAAAGTTCATCTGTTCCACCCTCTGCCATGGGTAGGGCTTTCCACTATCCCAGGCTGCTCCAAGCCCTGTCCAGCCTGGCCTTGGACACTTCCAGGGATCCAGGGGCAGCCACAGCTTCTCTGGGCACCCTATGCAAGGGCCTCCCCACCCTCACAGGGAAAAAACTTTTTCCTAATATCCAATCTAACCCTGCTCTCTGCCAATTTGAACCCACTCCGCCTTGTCCTGTCACCCCAGGCCTCTGTAAATAGCCTTGCCCCACCTCTCCTGTAAGTTCCCTTCACCTACTGAAGGCCACAATTAGGTCACCTCGAAGCTCCTCTTCTCCAGGTTGACCACTCCCAAATCGCTCAGCCTTTCCTCATGTCAAAATCACACCTAAAAACGGGGAGAGAAACGGTGAAATGCTGGAGATTTTAATCCAATACCCCAAATTCAGCTGAGAAGCGGGGCCTCCTCCAGCTCCACCGCGGGCTGCGGCACCTCAGCCCCGCCAGGCCCGGACACGGAGGGCAAACANCCCTCAGCTCTGCCCATGGCTCCCCTCAGCGGGACCCCTCAGCTCTGCCCATGGCTCCCCTCAGCGGGACCCCTCAGCTCTGCCCATGGCTCCCCTCAGCGGGACCCCTCAGCTCTGCCCATGGCTCCCCTCAGCGGGACCCCTCAGCTCTGCCCATGGCTCCCCTCAGCGGGACCCCTCAGCTCTGCCCATGGCTCCCCTCAGCGGGACCCCTCAGCTCTGCCCATGGCTCCCCTCAGCGGGACCCCTCAGCTCTGCCCATGGCTCCCCTCAGCGGGACCCCTCAGCTCTGCCCATGGCTCCCCTCAGCGGGACCCCTCAGCTCTGCCCATGGCTCCCCTCAGCGGGACCCCTCAGCTCTGCCCATGGCTCCCCTCAGCGGGACCCCTCAGCTCTGCCCATGGCTCCCCTCAGCGGGACCCCTCAGCTCTGCCCATGGCTCCCCTCAGCGGGACCCCTCAGCTCTGCCCATGGCTCCCCTCAGCGGGACCCCTCAGCTCTGCCCATGGCTCCCCTCAGCGGGACCCCTCAGCTCTGCCCATGGCTCCCCTCAGCGGGACCCCTCAGCTCTGCCCATGGCTCCCCTCAGCGGGACCCCTCAGCTCTGCCCATGGCTCCCCTCAGCGGGACCCCTCAGCTCTGCCCATGGCTCCCCTCAGCGGGACCCCTCAGCTCTGCCCATGGCTCCCCTCAGCGGGACCCCTCAGCTCTGCCCGTCTCTCCCCTCAGCTCTGCCCTCACGGCTCCTCCAGCTCTGAGGTGACGGCGGCAAAACGAGCTCCCCGTCCCGGCGCTGTGAGAGCCGAGGGACCCTTGAAGGAGCCGGGGCATGGCCGGGAATGCTGTGGAGGGGCAAGAGGAGGCTGCTGCTCGCCGGTTTTCATGGCGAGAGATGAGCCGCTGCCACCTCACCCCGCTGGAGAGCGGCTCTGCTGTCCCAAAGCCCCGGGAAGGGTGGGATGGTGGGATGGGACTCGTCCTTCTCCGGCCCGAGGGACGGTGCCTGATGACAGAGGGAGAAATCCGTCCTTCTCCCTGCGGAGGGTCGGATAGCGATGGGCTTTGTGTGTTTTTCCACTGGAAATGTTCTGTGCTGGGTGCTCCCTGCATCCCCATGGGCTGCCTGGGGCTTGTGGGTGTGAGGCCCAAATCCAGGGGAACATTTCTGCTGGCTGGGGTTGAGCACCTCGTCTGGCTTTTATTTCTCTAGCCAATGTCATCTGGTGTTTACAGGAGACAACAAAGCAGCAAGATTCCCTTTTTATTCCAGTTTTGCCTCTGAGATGAGTGGCAGGTCATGCAGGTGGCCTGAGGGAAGAGGTGATAAGAGCGTTTGATAGCCGGCTATTTATCTATAAAATGCTGTGAATGCAGGTTATTCCCTTTCACCTGCACCTATGACATTTCTTGAGGGTTTTCTCCTGCCCTTGTTTTCTCTGCTCTGTGCTTACCAACAAGTGGGTATCCTGGTTTAGTTAATGCGGGTTGAGGTGGAGAAAGTGTGATGTTACTCTTTCATGTGTTGTGTTTGGGCAGTGGATTTAGTCGCTGTTAGGAATTCTGCTGTTTTAGAGATTGTTTCACCTCAGTTTGATGGGACGTTCTCGTGCTTCCTAACACTTTGTGATAACATATATTAGCTCTTCTTAACGCGTTAATTTTCCTATTGAAACAGTCATTACGTCAGCCGCCCTTCTTCCAATCCATTATTTCTGCAGCATGGAATAGACTTTCCTTTATTCCGTATGGGATAAGTGACAGTTGTAAAGATGGCTTCATCCCCTGTTTTCAGATGAGGGTTTCAAAAGCCAGTTTCCAGTTGTGCAATGGGAGGTGAGCTCTCTATTAGTCTGAGCTTTGTTTTGTGTCCTGCTGAGCTGCTGAAACCGAGGGTGTTTGTAATTGCTGTGGGGAAGGGTAGGAGGAGACTCAGGAGCTTTCAAGTGGGTGGTAGCAATGAGGAAGGTGAGTAGGCTGGAACAATTAACTGCACTCTTTCCACCTCAAAGCTTTTTTCTAAGTTGTTGTTTTGGAATTCCTTCTGAATGTCATAACTGCCTCTGAGTGCATCTGGTGGTCTCTGCCATTTCTTTAAAAACTATGGGTTTAAAACAAACAAAAAAAACCCCTATAATTCCTGAGGTATTGTGATGGGTGACAGAGTTATCTGCAGGTTGGAGCTTTAACTTCTCTTCCTTGTGGACAGGTGTGAGCTGAGTGGACTTTGCCATTCCCTGAGGACAAAGGGCACAACCCTGAAGGTTTTGCAACACTGAGCTTTTTGTACCAGCTTCAAACACAGTCGTGGGACAGCACCAAAACCACCAAACCTCACTAGTTTTGGTGCTGCTTGGACCAGAGGAAGCCAGGAGATATTATTAGTGAGGCAGGCAGTTGTTCAGGGTATTTCAAGCTTATTGAAAGAATATTTTTCTTTCTCCCAGGGCTCAGAATTGGCCTCTGTGAGCCTTGTCTGGGCAGTGTGTCCTCACTGGATGGCCAAGGGTGAAATCTGAATTGGCTCCACTTAGAGACTGTTCCTGTGAAAAGCAGAATTTGTTATCTCAGGAGCTGCTTTCAGCCACTCTGGGCTTTGTCAGGTCCTTGTGTTCATCCCTTTTCATCTGTGCTCTGCCTCCTCTACATATCCTCTTATCCCTGGATCTCATCTTTTCATCTATTTATTGCACAGCATCTCTACTGCTTTATTATAGCACCTGGTTCTGCTGCTGGATGTAATCAAAATTCATGTTTCACCAGGAAAAAAAAACACACCAAAAAGATCAGTTTAATATGTATGTGGCTTTATTGGCAGGGACAGAACTTTCAGGTAACTCAAAAGAAATTGGATGGCATCCCTGAAGCTCATGTTACAACAGTCTTTCCTAAAAGGCATCCCAAAGTCTTTTTAGGAAAAAAAAAAAAAGGGAATTTTAACTCTAAATTCTAAGATGATTTATTTGGGTAGGAATTGGAAAATAGGTCTGGTGCACAGAGGCATAACCCACAAAATGGAAACCTGTGGTCTTTAACTGAATTACTTCTCCTTTGAGGAATCAAAACTATTTTAGTTAGGAAAACACTTTTAGTATGGGAATAAACGCACTCCTATCAAAATAACCCATTATAGCTGAATCTGTGGAGATTTGGACCATCTTTCAGCTGTGGCCTCATTTATTTTAATTGAATGTTTCCCAGGAGTGCTGAAGGACTGGAAAAAATAATCGAGCAGTCACTTTTTCTATTTTCTATCATCTTCAGGAAAGTCATTAACCTCCAAGTGAGGGGCTGTGTCACTCCAGTGTTCTCTTGCTCTGCAGGGGCAGCAGCTTTTTGCGAGAGGAGTCGCTTTGGGCTCGAGTGCTGCAGAGCTGAGGACGTGGTTGGGCTCTTCCACTGCCTTCAGATCCTGGAGAAGTGGTGGAGAGAGAGTAACTGTGAGGAGCTGGAAGGGGTATGTAATGTTTCACTTCCAAACTGATCCCATCCTTCACCTGAATGTGTTTCCTGTGCCAGGCAGCCTTTGGCTTTCGAGGGAAAGTGCTCTCCAAGCTGTTTCTTTGCCAGGGAATTGTTAACTTATTCTCTCTGTCGAGCATTTGAAGGCTGAGAAAACCCCTCTCTCACAAATGTGCAGCACTGTCTAGATTAGTGTAATTCTTCACCCACCTGGAAAGGCTGGATTTTAATCCTTTTTTTTCTCCTTATTGTAACTGAAGAACAGGGGTGTAGAAAAAGAAGAAGGAATATCAGAAAAGTTGAGGAGAAAGAAGCAGAAGGGTTGGAACATCTGGCTTTAAATGCAAGAAATATTTGGAAATTATGTGGTGCTGAGGTGGCTGGGGGAAACAACAGAATACTCTGACTCTGGTTCTCTCTGGAGCTGTGTGAGCACGAGCTGATGGAGATGAGAGTCAGGGCTCTTTCAGTAAGAAGTGGTAAGAATTAGTGATTCAAACAATGTCTGGGAGAGCAGTGAGATCCTAAAAACAGCCTCCTTGTTGTTCCATCACACTTGAAGGGAGTCCTCCAAAAATCCTTAGTACAGAACATGAGTCCCCATTCTGCCCCTCCAAGGGGGAGTGCAGACACCCAACTGCCTTGTCCAAAACTGGCTCCTTTTGCACAAGTGCACCCAACATTTGGGTGCTTCCACAGCCTCCCCAGAGCTTCAGAGAAGAGACTTTTGTCCTTTTCTCTGATTACAGAGAGCACATCCTGCAGTGCCCGATTTTGTTGTGTTCTCATGCTCTGATAGCTTGTTTTGCTTTGTCTCACTTATGCTGTGAAGTGCCAGTCACAGTTACCATAAACCCTTTTTTGTTGACCAATTTGCATTTTTGACTAGCAATAATTGTCTTTTTTATACCTCATGTTTTGGGTTGCACTAAAGCTCAATGGTGTATTGTGAGCTCTTTGTTCAGCCCTACAAAGCAGTTCTTGTGTGAGCTCAGCTCTAACAAATGATCTAAGCCACCCTGATACAAAAACTGGCCACAGTTGTTTTCCTAGCTCTTTTAAATAGTTTATTTTTATGTTTGCTGCTGAGTACTCCATGCAGCAGGCAAATTTATTTTTAGAGATGGGCTCTCTGTCTTTCCCAGCATCTGTCAGAAGCGAAGTTCTGTTTAGCAGATGGAATTTAATTTCCTGTGGTGAGCTCTCGTGGATTGGGTGTCGACTTGAGAACATGGAGTGAGTTAATGAAGGATAACTCCATTTTGGATCAGACTCCCACCCCAATTAACCCCTGTGGGGAGGCATTAGTACAGGACTGGTGGTTCTAATGGGCATCAAGCTACACAGCAGATCGGGGTGCTGAGCTGAGGGGATGTGCATCCTCCAGTCTCTTTGTAAGATGCTTTAAGTATAATTAGACCTGGGTAAACCAGGGAGGTTCTTTTCTGGAGCCAGGAAGGGTTTGCCTCCTGTTCAGCCCTGCCATGTGATAGGTATCCCATCTCCAAGTCACCTGTGGTTTTAAACAGGAATTTTTAGAGCTTTCCTGCAGAATGGTTGAACTTTAAGACCTTCTTGACAAATATTTGTCCTCCAGAAGTGTGGAAGGGGATTATTTATCTGCTTCAGTGCAAACGTTGACTTGTGTACTTGAGGTGGTGTTATGCAAAGCTAATCCTGGATTAGTGCCTGTCCAAGCAGGCAGGGTAAAAGTGGCTCTGGCAGTTGAGCTCCTGAAAGAAAACAAAAGCTGTCATGCCTTGGGAACAACACACCTGAGACCCTCAAAGATGCAGGAGTTTTGTGGATTGCACTGGAATTCAGTGTTGTGCACAGCCTGGGCTTTAGCATCCAACGTGGAGAGCAGTTGGCATTGCACTAAATGAACTTCCTTGGGATGTAACTAACCTGAGAGCAGAGACCAAACCAGTCAGGACTTCAATTTTGAAGGCTAGGTTTGCACACGTGAAAAAAGATGGATTTCAGAATGAGGAACGTGGGGCTTCCACTGAAATTTGTGGCTTTCTAATCTTTGCTATATTTAAATCAACAAAATGTGACTGAAGTTCCCTAAGCCAGAACACTTTTTTTAGTGTTGCTGTGTGTGCTCAACAGCTCTGGATGGCTTTTGCTTCCTAAGCAGCTTTCTGTGAACATCAGGCTGGCTGTGTGGGGGTGTGTCATTTAAATATTGCCCTCTGCAGTTTGAGCTCTGTGTGTGTGTGTGTAAATTCATGTGGTGTATACATGGGTATGTGTGTATATAAACTTACACCCTAGATGTTCATAAATACTTAAAATATACTTTCATAAATACTTTAAATATACAGACAAATAGGCACAAGTGAGTGCAGTCAGAAACAAAACGCTCCACTGATGGAATTAAGGGGAGGCTGAACATTTGATCCTGATATTGCCACAGCAACTGGCCTGTTATCCTCAGCTGAGGGCTGGGGTAGCTCCAGAGTGTCAGGCTGCTCTAAACTCACCTGGGGAGAGGGAGAGATTCACATTTCCCTGGGGTTTGAGCAATTCCTGGGCTGCAGGTGACTGCAGAGTGATGCTGTAGAGCTCCCACTGCAGCAGCAGCTCAGGCCTCTTGTCCTTGGCTGACTCCTGAGCCCTTTCAGCATTTTTCAGCTTTTTGCAAAGGTGTTTTGTTCGTTTTTTAGGTGGTTTGGGTGTTCTGGGGTTTGTGTTGCAGTGAATAAAAGCTGTAACATGCATGAGATGAGTTTCTGCTGCCTTGTTTAACCAGATTTCTGTTTCTGCACATTTTGTGTCAGGGAGAGGTGTTGGAGAAAGGATTCCTTCCTGAGACCTCAGTGCTTTTGACTACTGGATTTTAACTAAAACCCTTGATAATTAGATTCTAGCTAACAATTTTATCTGTATTGCAAGTAATGCACAAGGCTTGTACCTGCTTAGAAAAACTCCTGTCTAAAACTGACTTGTGAGATGCTGGATATGTCAATTACAGCATCTGAAATCTTTGAACATTCTATTTAAAAATTTGACAAAATTAGTGCAATCTGAATCCAAGGGGTGACCTCACTCCTGTTTACCAAACCTGAGTTGCTGCTTGGCTCTTAAGCTGAACATAAATCAATGGGGAATTTTTTTTTTCTGTAGAACTTTAATTTCTTCCACTGCACAGTTTTATGTAACTTGTCATTTTAATATTGCATCACTTTTCTTTCCAACAAAAGCAACGTATCAAAGACTGTAAATCAAGTGGGCTTACAGGGAGAAATACAATGTAAATAAAATGCTTTAGATTTTATTTGGAAAAGACTCTCTTTTCCAAATAAAACTCCAGAAACTGTTTTAAGATTCAAGAGAGGGTTTTTAAAACAAGAAGTCTGACTGGTTATTCTCTTTATGTTTGATTGCACAAGAATTGTCAGCTGTTCAGGTTGGATTTTTTTTTAAGGAAAAAAAAAGGCAGGTCTTGCAACACTCTGGTTTGTGCTGGCTCCCACTTCTTGCATTATTTACTCTCCTGGATAAGGAAAACCACATCTGTTCTTTTGGGGTTTTGTTTTTAGGGCTGATCTCTCTAGGGAGAGGCCAAACCAGCAGAGAGTATGGACAGAGTCAGCAAAGCTTCCATCAGAAAGCTCTTGTCCTCTGAAGAGTTTGCCTCTTGTGCTTTTTGCCTGTGCAAAAGCAGGAGGTGCAGCTCTGTCTCTTGGTTACCACACTGATCTTTCAGCCAGGGAGGTTTTTGACACAGTAACAACCTGCAAAATTTAGTGCCAGGATGAGGAGCACCAGCTCAGGATGGAAGTGAGGTTCGTATGAAGCTCTGCTGCACTCAGAGCCCAAACAGTGGGTTGGGTCGTGCAAGGGGTTTGTTTAATGAGCTTTTGTTCAGCTGTTAGAAGTTGAGGGAGTTTTGTCATTTCGAGTGAAAAATTTAGAATTATGTAGGTGGGAATGTTTTAATCTTTGTCACTGTGGGGATTGAATCACTTTCTCCTTTTTGATGGTGTAATGCAGGATGAGTGTGAGCTGGGTTTGGAGAGCTGCTGGGTGTTTGTCTGTATCCTCTGACTGTGGAATCCTAACCAGAAACACACCTTGTCCTTTTTGGGTTTTTTTTCCGCTCATAGTCCCCACACCTGACTGATCTATGAAATGGCAGAGAATGGCACAGACTGTGACCAGAGACGCATAAGAATGAGCAAAGAGCAGCACAATGGCAACTTCACAGGTAGGTGGGAAATCACTTTGTGTTCTCAGCTGGCCTCTTGGGGGTGTAAAACAGCACAAGATTGAAAAGGGATTGATTTTTGGTTTTCTGGTGAGGCCAGGCTGGATGGAGCCACCTCACCTGTGCCAGGGGGTGGAATGAGATGGGTCCCTTCCCTTTAAGGCCCTTTCCAACCCAAACCATTCTGGAATTCTGTGACTTTATTCCCACTTAATTCAAAGGGCCTCAATGCCTGAATCAATTTTAGAAACCTCAGTCAGCTCTAAACCTGGAAGGATTTAGGATTTCAAAGCCATGGAATAGATTCATGCTGTGTATTTCCATTCACATCTCTCTTACACTCTTTTCCCCTCCCAAAATTTCTTGATGTTTGGTTCACATACATTTAAGACCCACAAAGCTGACCTGGGTACCAACAGGGGCTACAACAACAACCAAAAAACCTAAAAAAAAGAAACTCTGTTGGCAAGTGTGTGGCTGTGGAAATCAGGCTGTACAACCCCACCCTTTGGCACTGAAAAATTCTTGGTAATAAAAATCTGTTTTACTCTGGGACACATCCAGTTATTAGTCTCCCAGTTTCTAGCTGTTCTGTTGAAATTCAGTGTCACTATAATTTATTGGTTTCAGTGATAAATTGCCACCAAAACAGTTTTAACTACTTCACCTCCTGCCTCTCCTCTATTTTTCCTACTGGTATATCTGAAGTATCTTGGGGTCAGTGTTTAGAACTCATGAAAAATAACCTGAAAACAGTTAATGAGAATTTTTGTGTCACTGAATTATCCGTGCTGTGTAGTAAACTTGGAAATTATAATCATCTTTGTCTGTTTCCTGTCAGCTTTGAATGTGCCAGTTCCATATTTAATTAAGTTTTGTAATCAAGTGATTTCTCAAGTTGTGTGCAGTCTTACACCATTGTCTTTTACGACCTTTTTAGTAAAAACAAGGTCATAAAAACAAGGTCGAAACATTTTTATTACACATGTTAAACGAAAAAGATTAACTGCATGTTTGTATGTATGGAACAAATTAAAGCCTTTTCCTTAAAGACTTAAATCATTCTGTAACTCTGAGGAAATGTGGCTGCACTTCAGTATTTGCCAGGATTTCTGTTAGTTCATCCTAAGCAACTGATTTTACAGCTAAGGAATACAAAATTAAGTGGGCTGTGTGACTAATGAGATCTGCAATTTCTGTGTAAATATCAGCATCTGATAAGGCAAAATGTTTCAGTTACTGGAGTAAGACTGAAATAATACATCTTGCCTTACAATATGCTGGAGATCAGATTAGATTAATATTTTAAATGCAACAGCTTTTTAAAAACATCTAGAATTTATTAATATTATTACAATGCAAAATAGAATACATGTGTTGTGACTGTGTAGTAAGTGATGCTTAAACAAATTTGATGTCTGTTTGGATACAAGTGTATTTTTTCATTGTTTACTGCTATTATTTTTTAAATCTTACTCCAGAATTCCTTTTCTTTAAAAGTTTAAAAATCATTACTGCTCATTAACTCGACAACCTTTGAACAAACCATTCTCCTCCAAAAAACCAGCTCAGGTTTGGGGTTTTATTCATCTTATTGTGAGCACAAAATGACACCTTGATTAGAAAAAAGCCTTTTTGTGAGCAGGGCCTGGTCTGGGTGTGAGCTCCATCTCAGGCAGGGCTGTGCTCCAAAAGCAGCTCCTTTCCACAGGAGGAGTTTGGGAGAAGCTGGACAGGCTCCTGCCTGGGAGGGCAGGTGCTCTTATCCAGTTACACCGTGGCTCAGGGGGATAAAGAGCACGTGTAATTCCATCTGCTGGAACTGGGAGGCTGGGAATAGCTCTGCTGGGAAAGAAGCAGCTCAAAAGTTCAGAGGGAAATGTCCCTGCAGCAGGTGCTGAGGTGGACATATTTGACCTGGGGTGGTGCCCTGCAGAAAGGAGGTGCCAGGCCTGGGGCACCCCAGGCACTCAGGGAAGAGCAAAGCACTGCATTCCCTGCATTCTCCTGAGGCACTGGCAGCAAATGCTTTGGGATCAGGAGAAAAGATGGCTGAAAGCTCACATTAACTTCCTAAGAAATAATAATTTAAAAAACCCTGTATTTTTCAGTGTATTTTTCAGTGTATTTTTGTGTAGGATAGCAGCTGACCTTCCAGCCTGTGCTTTTACATGTATTTTTTTTCTTCTTTTCCTTTGCAGATTCCTCAATGCTGAGCGAGAGGAAGCGAAGGGAGCGAGAGGAGAGGTTGAACATTGTACTGTGGAAAAAACCGCTTGTTACCTTGCAGTATTTTTGCCTGGAAACTCTAATAAACTTGAAGGAATGGACCACAAAGTAAAGATCATTTCTTTAACTTCTACTAAGCGTTCTGGGCAAACCCATGCTCTGATTCAGTAGGTCATTCTGACATCTCCCTTTCCCTGATGATTCACAACTTGAAAACTGGTTTTTTTTTCAGAGAACTTGTGTATTTTTGTCCCTTATCAAGGTGGCTGCAGGAACATCCCACACTTGTAGCCACAATCTCAGACCTTCTGCCTAAATTACATAAGTACAGCAAGGGGGAGAAAATGGCAAACTGCCTTTCTGAAGAGTTGAATATTCCAAATTGAAAGAGTGAGACGGTGTTTAGGGATCCTTGAGGCAAAGGGATATTGTGCTCATGGCTGCAGTGTTAAGCACTGACCCACTAATGCAGGTGTTGGTGTCACTGAGTAATCTTCAAATAGCTCAGGCAGGGCAGAGATCAGGGTTCTGTGGAGCTTGAAGCGATGTTTATGATGCTGTGAAGAGGACTTTGCTTTTCTCTGGGCCCTTTTACAGCAGGAAATGATTTATTAAAGCACTTTCCATGAGTGTTATTTTCACACTGGATAAAACCAGCTTTTGTTCCAGTGAGAGAATTCGTGAGGAGCAGCCCTGCCATTCCCTGCTAGTGCTGAAATGCAGAGTCAGTTCCTGAGGCACAAGGCCCAAGGTATTCAGGCTGCCAAAACATGAGTACAATTTGCAGTGAAAATGCCAAGAGTAGCAGCCATCCAGTGCTTGTGTTGGTAACTGAGCTCTGTTGTGTTTGGGACTGAGTTTTACAAAGCTTTTCCCAGTCAGGAGACAGGATCTAATGTCACCTTGGGTGACTCCAGCTGCTGGGCTGAGCCTGCTGCTCAGGGTTGTGCTCACTCCCCCTCTGGGCTGTGCTGGAGGTGCTGGCAGTTCAGATTCACTGACAGAAACTTCTGGTTTTCATGTTCTTTTGAAATTATTTGTGTGAAAAATGCCAGGTTTATTGTTCAGTGTATTTGTTTGTTTATAAACAGTTTATTTGTTTTATGTTCAGTGTAGTCTGAATTCCTTTTTATACCCCCCCCAAAAAAATCAACTCCCCCAAGCCTATTTATTTTATTATGTGCATTCTTTCAGCTACCATTAGGAATTGTCTCTGAGAACTGTTTTACTGGGTCTGACATCTGTAATTTCTGACAATCTCCAAGCATTTATTTAAACTAAGCAGAAATAACATTTGAGGATTTATTTTAAGACCTCAAATCTTATTTGGCTTCCTAGACATCCAATTCTGTTACAGATAGCACTTGCCTCCTCTGCTGAGCAGCACATTCAGTTGTCTGCCAGTCCCCTGACAGAATCTTTACAGAAAATAACCCTGACTATTAAAAGCTATTAAGTTGAGACCTCGGATTGACTCCTAATGATCTCCTGTGTTCTGTTTGCATAAATTGTGCTTTGAATGACAATCATTTGAAAATTCAATTGTCATACTAATGTAAGCAGCACTAACTTTAATTTTAAAATGTTGTGAGTGCTCTTTTCAGTTTCCTTAATATGAGATATTGGTGACTGTTTCCCTGTGTTGTGCCTCACATTTCTATCTTTCTGTATAAATAGATAAGTTATGTTCATAGTTTGCTATTAGAGTCTGGGAATTTTAAGTGATGTTAGCACTTGCTTTTTTATATATCACTAGGTGACAATATAATAGTGTTTTCTGGAAAATAATAAATGTGTTTGCTAATCTACTGTGTGTGGCCACATACACATCAAGTAGAAAAAAAAAAGTAAAACCAAACATGCTCAAAAATTATTTGGTAGCAAATTACTTTGGAAATCACTTTTCTCCCTTTACTCACCTAATGCTTCAGAGCTACCTAAAACATATTTATTAAATTTGGAACTGTTACAAGATATTAAATTTTAATAGATAAAGGGAAACAGAATAATGCAAAGATTTGTTTCTGTGACTGTCACTGTGGCTCTCCCCAGTTGGAAATCAGCACTTCTGGATTGCACCCAGCTCGTCCTTGCCCAGGGCCAGTGCAGGGTCTGCTCTGCTCTGTGCTTGGCCACAGCTGCTGCTCAGGCCCTGGGTCTGACTCTTGGCTCCAGAAGCTGAATTGTTTTCAGCTTGTGTTTGTTTTCGGACAGTTACTTTGTTTTTCTTTGTTAAAAAACAAATAAAATATGCGTGGCTGAACTTTGATCTCGCTTGACAGCCACGCAGAGATTTTCTCTCTTAAGGAGTAAAGGCTCCCCTGGTATTTTCTTGGGAGGTTTACACTGAACCATTGTCCCTGCTGAGCACATCCAGGCAGTCCCCAGGGGTAACTGAATTACTTTGAAATGCATGTTTAATAATGATAAAACCTAATTTGTCTTTAAGATTGTGGCGTCGGCGAGGGGTCCTGGTGTGTGTGTTGCTGGCACTGGCAGTGCTCACAGCCCTGTACTACATCGAAGGAGCACATCAACAGGTACCACCTCTGCTTCCCTGACTCCCACTCCTTTCCCTGTGCTGGGAATTGAGTGAGTTGTGCTGGGATCTCCATGAATTTATAATGCACCTTTCGAGCTCCTCGCTAATGTTTTTGTTTCTCGAGTTGTGACTGCTCTGTTGGGTGTGCATGAGCTGTGTGTCAGAGGTGGGGAGGGGTGAGCTGTGCTATTTGATCTCTTCTGGTGGATCTGGAGGTGTCTCATCTTTTCCTGAGTGAAGCACACCTCGGGTGCTGCAGCACTCCTTCACAGCTGCTGTCAGCAAGCTTTTACTAGTGCTGGGAGCTCTTGAGGGGAAATGTTTCCCTGAGTCGTGGCAGAGCTTTGTGGTTCCCAAGAAATGATCCTTGTGTTTCTGTGGAAGGGTCTACTGCCCAGCTGGGACAGGCACCTATAGAGATAAGAAAATGGTTTTGTGGTTCACATTCTATTTTCGGTTCTGTGATGCTTCTTTTTGTTTTCAAATGGTCATTTAAAGGCTTTGTGGAGCTTTGGTGGACACAAAGCCTGGTGCTTTTGCAGCACTGGAAGTGTAAGACATGGCTTAAACTTAGTGATGGTGCTGTCTGCACCTTTCCCCTCCCCATTTCTCTTGGAGTTTCAGATTTTCCTGGAGGACAGAAAGCCCTGTTAAAAACCAATTCCAACTGATACCACAGCTCTGAACTGAGCAGGTTCCCAATTCCAGAGAACTTGCTTCCATCCCTCCTGCTGTGGTGTGGCACTGCCTGCCTGAGGCATCTGCAGTTCTGGAGCCCAAGTCCTGCCTTCCCGGGTTTCCTTGAGCCTGCTGGGAAGAAACCTGATCCTCTGGGACTGCTGAGGGCAGTGTCACCCTCAGGTGACAGCCAGTGCAGGAGCTCCCTGTTAAGGAGGGATCAGCTGTGTGCACTTGGCATTTTCAGGATGTTTTTGTGGCCTGGCGTGTTGGAGCCTGGATAAGAAAGGTGTAAACTTCACCTTGGTGCTCTCAGTCCATGAGTGGTGTAAAAGAGTGTCCAGAACTTGCTGTGACTTTCCCAGGTCCCCTCATTGCTGTGTGCAGCACACAACCAGCATTTTAATGTTTTCTTGAAAGTAACAAACCTGCTACTCACTGCTCCAAGATGCCACATCCAACAGACTCACTGAGAGTGCAGCTGATTTCATTCCTTTATTTAAACTGTTCTGACAATTCCATGAGCTGCCTGGGCTCTACTTGACACTTTCTGAAGCTTGCTCCTTGTGGGCCTGTTCTGGATTTCAACCTCCTACTATTGAACCTGAATTTCCATCTATCTTCTTGGAAATTCACAAGATACGTGTGGGGGGGTTTCTTTTGAAAGTGCAATGTTTCCTCTACATGTCTGTGTTGTTACTGTAATAAATTTAAAATAGAACTATTTAGGAGTCTATTTCAGCTGTTATAATCCAGGTAAATGTCTGTGTTAGCTTGTAGCTTAATTTTCTCCTTTGGAGATTTCATAATTTATAATTTTTTTTCTTTTTTTTTTTTGTGACATTCCTTGCTCAGTATGTGCGGTACATGGAGAAGAAGTTCTTCTGGTGTGCCTACTGGGTAGGATTGGGCATCCTCTCCTCTGTTGGACTTGGAACAGGTCTCCACACCTTTCTGCTCTACTTGGTAAGGATATTTCCACACCATGTCCTTTCTGAATTGAGTACTTTCATTGTTACATATTTTAAAAGAGGTGAGTAAATAATTTTCTGCAAGTTCTAAACATTAAATACATCCAGAGTTGGTGCCTCTGGTGAGTGCTGTCCATGTTTTACACTGCATCATCATGTTCTGCAGTTTGCAAGCTCTGTGTTTGTTGAGCTGTGGATATTGGCCTGCTGTTGGTTAATCCTCACTTTGAAACAATGAGCCAAATCTGCAGGCTCTATCCTCTAATCTCCTCATTTAAATGAAGCCTGATCTACTGTGTGTAGCTCAAGTGTTTCCATTTAAAAAATTTCAGAGTATTTTTTTAGTAGCTTTAAAATTATAATTTTTCTAACTGAAGGCACCAAAACAGACAGCAGGTTTGAAGTTCAGTCTGTATTAATTTTGCTTTGAAAATAATAGCAAGAACAATGTTTTTCTATGAAGATAAAATATGAAAATTTGCATGATGTTGTTTATCTCAACTCAGCTATGGAAGTCAGGGAAATGTTTGGGTGTGTTTTGCTTTTGGCCATTGGATTAGTTCCTGGGTTATGAAACCACTGTCCTGGATTCAAGAAAAGGATTCATGGCCACAAAATAATTAAAACCAGTTCATGCAACAAATGTCATCTTGTATTTGGAACAATTACAGATGTTTACTTTCAGAGCTGTTTCAATCATTAACAATAACACAAAAGACACTACAAGAAACTCCTGCCTTTCCCCCCAGCAGGGCAGTGCCTGGGAGATGGAATGGCATGGGATGAGCAGCCTCAGATTTACTCTGGCTGTAGCTTCTGTCCTAAAGGAATTCCTGCTAAACAAAACCAACTCTGTGCATTGAGCACTGTCAGGCCACTCCAAGATGATTTTGGCACATGAAATCTTCCTAAGACAGCACCACTTCTTTTCTTAAAGGAGGTGGAACCTTTCTTTTTACTCTACATTTAAAAATCAAAGTTCTAAATTACTTCAGTGTAGAAAAATTAAATTC
This sequence comes from Sterrhoptilus dennistouni, assembly GCA_013397095.1. NCBI lineage: Eukaryota > Metazoa > Chordata > Aves > Passeriformes > Zosteropidae > Sterrhoptilus > Sterrhoptilus dennistouni. The sequence goes on from VWZU01005859.1 coordinate 275,669, forward strand.
CATAATACATCACTTTGATTATCCTGTGGGATATGTGAACCTCGTGGAGGTACTTGGGCCATGACCTGAGCTGACACTGAAATAATTTATAGAAAATACAATTTCTCAGTTGGTTTATCAGTATAACTTATGGTGGGTGTTTGGGAAGTTAACAGCCTTTCCAAAGATTACAGGGATGTGTCACCCAGGAAAAGAAATGGAGTTTAATATTGTTAGGGAACGTATTTATTTGGAACATAAAAGGGAAGGCTTCACATAGCTTTGTTAGGAGGAGGAAACAGACTTAACAGATTACACTGAGAAATTAGAAGGTGGTTATAGAGTAAAATGTAATAAAAATGTACCATCAACATCTAAAGTATAATTCTACAGGAGAAATACTGTTTTGCTTTAAATACATGAGGCAGATAAGCATAGTCCTGTTTCACTGAGGGAATCCCGTGAAGGCAATGAGTGTAGGAAGAACCAGAAGCCAGCATTTATTTGCCTTTTTTTTTTTTTTTTTTTTTTTTTTTTTTTTTTTTTTTTTTTTTTTTTTTTTTTTTTTCTCCCGAGCAAGATTTACTGATTATCATGGTCTGCTCAGGTCAGTTAACACCTTCTGGGCACTGTCTGAGCACCTCGTGGTTTACACCTCGGTGAAAACTACACGGTTGTTGCCACTAGATGGCAGAGGGAGTGTAAAAACAGCAGCTCCCGGCCCTCACAACCCGTGTTTGCGTTTTAAGTACCTGAGCTGGTAATGTTAATGTTCTTATCACTGCAGCTGCAGCAGCAAGGTGTACATGGAATATGTTATCGCTGTAGTAAAACAGTGCTTGGTATCTGCTCACTCTCAGAGGGAACAAGGAGTATTAACAAGGAGTGAGGCTGCTGCTGCAGCTTTTAGGGGTGAACTCTTTCAGAGTGGTGTTCTGGATCTAACCCATCTGGAAATAATGCAATTAGAAGCTCCAGCTCTCAAAGGGAGGAGTTGTAACTATTTTGCTTTGTTGTTTGTACAGCAGTTCCCGCTAAAAGTAGAAATATGACACATTAAGTGGGGCTCTCAATATTAATTTCTGCATTACCATTGATCTGCTTTTCATGTTCCATGCACTTTAATTATATTCCTTCATAATGCTAAAACTTATTCTTCTGCTGACTCAAAGAAACAAAAGGTTACAAAACAAATCCTCCCCTGCTTTAGTGCCTGGATTTGCTGGCAATAGAGGATAGACCCAGTAAGTGCTTTCAAATTGCTTTTAATTAATTGCTCATTTTAAAGCTGTATGTACAGGGAGGTTGTTGGGAGTGCAATTACATGCTGGGAGAACAATGCCCTTGGGCCCACCCATGTGGGGCTGAGCCCTGCTGGGGCTTGCAGCATTGTCTGTGCCACTGAGGGCACGTGGAGGAATTGATGGCATGTAGGCACCTGCTCAGGCTCCTTCAGCTGTCACACAGGTGCATCTGAATTAAATACACTGGATTATCCATTTACTGCACATGGCCATTCCCCAGCACTGGGCAGGCCCTGGAGGTGGTTATGCAATGGCTGCAGTATATGAATGACTCTGATGTTTGCTCTCCCTCGCCTGCTTTTAGCTGTTTTTCCAGTGTTGAAAACTGTCATTTGTCTGGATCCTTCAGAGCATCTCTCACCAGCTGCTTTTTGGAGCTGCATTCCAGTGCCAGGAGAGATCCTGGGGTTAGCTGGGAAGAGAGCACTTGGAAACAGTTTGCTAAAAGTAGAATTTAAAGCAGCCTCAGTGTGGGAGGGGTGTTGCTGCCTCGGGATCATTTTGGTTCACATCTGATTTGGGATTTTTTTGGTCACCAGTCCTTGGTACAAGAGGGGACAGGTCGAGTGTGTCAGTTTGATACCAGGCTTGTAATTGCTGTTCCTGTAATTCGAGAGCTTTCTATATGTTAGAAAGGGCCTGAACATTGTCTGATGTTTCAGTTCCTAGTTTAATGCTGCTTCCTTAGTTGCTGCCAGCAAGTGGATGTAAAATCTGACATGGCTTTTTGGGAAACAATTCTCGTGCTGCACTTGGCACCGAGCTAAGGGCTGGCACAGAGCAGATCTTCAAGGCAGGAACAGGGAATCAAGCCACTCTTCCCAAGAATGCTTTCCATTCTGACACTTTCAAAACAACTCCACTGGCTTATTTTCCTGAAGCCCATTAAAGGTTTTTCACAATTCTTTAAAAACAACCCTTAAAAATAGCAATCATGATGTGGTTCTGTAGGAAATAAAACTATTATGATTAATGACTCTAAATCCTGGTTTTAGCAGCACATGGCTTTTTTCCTCGGTCCTGAGATGTTTTCTGTCGGTGGGAGATTCAAATACGAACAGCATGAATCACCTCATTACCAGCAGAGGATGGCTGAGGGTAACTCATGAGGAATTTTTTGGTGTTTGTACATCTCTGAAAGATCTTTGCTGCCGAAAATGAATGAATGAGGTGGCGGAGCCGTCCAGGGCAGGGGACAGTAGGTGGAGTGCTGGGTTGGGATCACAGCCTGTGGCCATCCCCACCCAACTCTCTGCCTCGTGCTTTGGTTTCACTTCAGCTCTTAAAAAACGGATTGTCAAAGATGTGGCCAAAAAAAAAAAAAAGTGCTTAAAACGAGTGGTTGAGGGCTCGGTAAGGTCCCCTCTCCCTGGGGATGTGAAATCCCTGAAAGGGATGAATGGCACCGAATTCCTCACCTCTCAAAAGCTCAGGCCGAGCTCTGGCTGTTTGCATTGTTGGTGTTTTTGTTGCTTAAATGTGGATTTTATTTGCTGCTGCTGCTGCTGGAGCCGAGGGGTGACTGCTGAGGGGGTTTGTGCTGGTGGCCCAGCGAGCACAAACAGGAAATGTGAGGTACAATAGCAGTGGCTGTGCCGAGGTCCAGCCCGGATATTTCAGCCCTGGAATATGTGAGTTTGTCAGGAATTCTTACAGTGGAAGAGGGCACAGCGAAAAATAAAGAGCAGAAAAGTGCCTTTAAAGAGAAAAGTAAGTCAGAAAGGCAGTGCCCTTATTGCCATTGCTGCCCTGAGAGAGCAGGGCTGGGTTTGTCTGGTTTTGAGGGCTCAGCATCTCACTTTCATTCTGAATTAGTTCCCCTCACCCAGGGCTCACATTCTGCCCTCCCCAAACAGTCACAGTTTGCAGCTGAAATGAGCCCTGTGTTGGCCCTACCCAAACTGGTTTAGGTTAGAATATGAAGATATAAAAGCCAGACACTTGTGCAATAATGAGTCCATTATCTTGGAAAAAAAATATGTTGGTGGTGTAAATAACTAAAAAAACCAAGAAAACAAACCCACACAAATAAACGGTTTCCTGTCAGGACTACTGAAAGCTTTTTAAAGTCAAACCTAATTCCTTTTAGTTCTCTTGTTCCAGGAGCTGAGCTTGTAAGAGGACTTGTGATGAAAATTACTTAAGTCCCTCTTAAAAGAGAAGCTCACAAAACAGGACTTACTCCACTTGTATGAAGTAGACAGAATAATTTAGAAACCCACACGACTTATTCTGATTTTTTTTTCTCCACTTAACTTCCTCGTGACTAACACAGGAGTATTTTCATAGTAATTATCACCTTCAGGAGAGGTTTTGCTCTTTCCACGCAGATCATTCAAAACTATTGTGAGTAACCCAGAAAATGATGGTTCTGTGTGTAAAGGAAAAAGTGAGAAACAAAGGCTGAGCTGCCTCAGCCCAGGTGGGAGGTGCAGCAGTGCTCCCCTTCCCTGCTCTGAATTCTTTTTGTGAACTGAGGTGTTCATTTCCAGCCCTCACTGTGCTCCAATTCACACGTCAACTTGTGAGCCTAAAACAAAGGAAATAAAAAAAAAGCTTCTGTCTAATACCTGTGCTCACATTACTGCTATTGAATTGCTGAGGTGGTTGAAATAAAAATATGTGGAGGGTGCAGAAGGCAGAAATTAATTCTAAAATAAATTGAAATGGAGCCTGTTTTTGTGAGGGTCGTTTTGGTCTCTTACTCTGTCATTTGTTACTTTCCTGTCTTTAAACTACTTCCTCCAGCTGTCTTAGGCTTTCTACAATGTACTGAAATATCCTGGAATCCGTGAATCAACACAAAACTTTTTTAAAAATCACTTTTGCAATTATCTCACCAGAAATTCCTGCTCACGGCACACCTGGGCTCTGTCCTGCTTGAAATGGCAGTACTGACATTAATAATGCCCTGATGAACTGGGAGGGTGTGCTGAATTCACTGGACACTGCTGCTAAATCAGTTGTGCAATCTGGGTGTTCCTTAAATCTTCTGGTGGCTCGCTTGCATTTTAAAAATTGGAGATGAGAAGTGGTGTTTTCAAGGGGAAAAATGGTAAATTTGAACTCTTGGTCCCTCTAACTGTTGTGTAAGATGCATGTAGGTATCTACAGAGAGTAAACCCAGCACCTCTGGCTTAGAACAGTCCCGGGGTGATGGAGGAGTTAATGGGACCATGGCTGCACCCTTTTCTTCCTCCTGAAGGTTGATGGACTTTACCTTTTCAAAGCTGACGCCCTGTTTTCATTATCTGCTCTCCACTTCCTCAAGGTTTGTTCTGTCAGATCTCTGCCGGGAGGACACATTGTGCTTTCTCCTCATTTGTTCCCTTGGAGGTTTTACAGTTTTTTGGTTTTGTTTTGTTTTTTTTATGCACAGCCTGAACTTTATCCCTTTCACGTCCTGCTTCCTGGAGCAGGTTGAAAATAACGATGATTGTGCAGAGCGATCTCTAATTGGAGATTTTAAAGCCAATCACCACTGCTGGCAGCAATTTGAATAAACGCTGAGGTTTATCCTTCAGAAATGCGTGGATGGCTAGGGAAGGTCAAGGAGAGAACACTGACAGGGTATTTTATTGTTTTATTAATGATTTTCTGTCAGCAGCAGAACATAAACTTGAATTCTTGCACTTGTGCCTCCCCCTGACATGAGTCTGTCTGTTCCTATAGAAAGTAAAGTAGGCACAGCCTTAAAAAAAAAATCTGCTTTTCATGTTCCTCCTTTAGAGCAGCACCGTGGCCCTTTACACAGGCAGTGGTGCCATGTGCTGCTCCCTCAGTGGCTCTTGTTTAGTCAAATTCAGAGTTTGTGGCCGATCATTTGGAATTTCCACCAGCTCTGCTCTATGGGGCAAGGCGTGGCTGAAGTGGGAATAGAAACTGAACCACAACCGGCGTGAGTGTGAAATTAATATACACTTGAAATGCTGTGGAGGTCTTTAAACCCAGCCCTGAGCACTTGGTGGATGCTTGTGTCACTTGAGGATGCTCAAGGTACAGGATCCTCCGTCCCCAGCCCTTATTTCCAGCCAGCACCACATTCCAGACGTTATAAAATCATGAGACATTTTAATCTCCTAACACAGACAGACAGACAAACTGCACATATTTACCAGCCACCTCCAGACCAAGCTTCTGCCTCTTAATCACAGAGCACTTCTCTCTGTGGGTAGTTGTCCATCTCTCTGAGAGATAAAAGGGACTCTGTAACTGTGGTGTGACTTTCTGGAGAGGTGTAATGACTTCGTGGATAACTATGGGATGAGTCGTGGCCTGGGGCACCACTCAAAGGATGTTTCCCATGAGAAGCAAGCTTTTGTTTTTCCAATTTATCTCCATCAAATACATCATGACATGTTCTCCCCCTGTGCAAAGGCTTGAGTCTTGAACCCAGTGTGAAAAGCAGGAAAACAGATTTTTGGTGCATTAAGTTCAGCAAGGAGTTCAGGGTAATATTTTTCTTGCTGGCAGACATATCACTTTTCTTTGAGAAATGTTTCTAAATTAAAGCCAGTCTAAAATTATATCTTCCCCCAAAATAAAAGGTTAAAATTAGCTGTGGTTGTTCTTGTATCACTTGAGCAGGCCTGGCTGTTCTGTGAAGGGCCATGTGAGAAACCAACACTTGATACAGGATTTGTTGGGAGCTTTAATTGACTTCCCAGTCCAGGTGCTCAGAATGATTAATAATGTGAAAATATGATTCATTTTTAATTGGATATTCAGTCACTTTTCCTTATGGTAAAGACTTTCTGCTATAAGAATTATACAGATCAGCATGTTTTTAAGGATTTTAACTCGTGATTTTTTTTACATGTGGCTGCTGTCTCTTTCTACTTCCACAGATAAATTTCCAAGCATAATTTATAGATATAAAGTTCTCTACTTTCTAGAAATTTCATAATGCATCACTTTAAGTAACTCATTTCTGTGCCATTCCAACTTGGGTGCCTTCAATCACTGGAATAAAACTCCTTTGATGCCCTGTGAGTTCAAGAGTTCAAAGTTACCTTCTCTGAGACATTGGGGTTGTGCAGACAGGGATTTCCAAACTCCCCCCTGATCTGCTGTTGCTAAGAAATAGATTTATGTTGAGTTCATCTCGATGAGCAAATCTTGTCTTGTTTGATTTGCAAATTGTACAGATATTTCTAACACATCACATTCCGGCCTGACCACAGGCTCCTTCTGGTCGTCAGCAGTGGCAAGGAAATGTTTCTCACCCGAGTCAGCAGAATGCTGCTCAATTCCTCCTCTGCTGTCCTTTGTTAGTGCCTCCTGCAGCTTAAAAGGAAAAAAAAAATCCTTGGAAGAGGGTGAGGGAAAGACAGTTGGTGTTTAGGATCTTACATTCCTTGAGTTTCAGTGACTTTTCTTGGGTTGGTCAGGAGCACATCTGAATCACTCAGGATTTAGTGTTTGGAGTGATGGGGTTTGAAGCAGTTTGGTCCTTTTCAAAGGTAGAGCTACAGTCACAGTTCAATGGGGACATCTGAGAGGACTATTCTAAAGTATTGGAATAGTCTGCCTGGGGAGGTGGTGGATTTGCCATCTCTGGATGTGTTTAAGAGAAGACTGGATGTGGCACTTGGTGCCATGGCTTAGTTGAGGTTAGAGTTGATGATCTTGGAGGTCTCTTCCAACCTAATGATTCTGTGATTCTATGACTTCCCCAAGTGTTGAAACAAACTGAACCATTGCAGGGAGGCAAAACACTCAGTATTTCCTGCAGCCCCACTCAGAGGAGGAGGAGGAGAGGGTGGAGGAGATGTTATTTGTGAAGAGGACTAAAACACTGGATGAGAATGAATCCTCCTGGGTGTAGAGTCAGAGGTTTTCCAAAGCTGGCACCTCGAGCCTGTTTGAAGCTGGTTCCCTGCTCCATTCAGAATTAAACCATCACTAAATAGAAATGAACCCTCCCAATCCTCCTGCTCCTCCTCCAGCCCTGGGCATGGTCAGCCAAGCATTGTTTGGAGGTGTTTGGTACCCAGGGCTTTGGGGAAGCCCCAAAATCAAGTGTTGGGGTGTTGCTCTGAGCCTGCCCAGCCTGGGACAGTGTCCCTGTGACCCACAGGACACCTGGACACTGGAGGAGGACACAGGATTGCTCTGCTTGCCTTCATCTCGCTCCAGTTCCATCCCACACTTCATCACTCTGAACAAACCATTTGCATTTATTCCTCATTCCACTTCAAATGTGGCTTCTGTGGCTTCCACCACTCCAACTTTTTTCCATTATAGAATTGTTTACATTGCTCTGGGAGAGTTCTGTTCCCTTGGCCTGGCCTTCAGGTGGCTGGTCACAGCTGCTTTGTGAAATGCCTTTTTTGTTTTTTCCATTGGCTACTCGCTGTGACATTTTTCCTTTTTGCAGACATTTGTTGAGACTGGGAGGGCTCTCAACAGGAGAGTTCTGAGGTTGTTCAGCCACTTCCAGGGTGGCAGCTCTGCTGGGACAGGCTCCTGCAGCATCTCTAGTTGGGCATTTTGTCCTTGTCTGTTCCCCTGGGATTTTAGGATCTGCTTTAAACCACCTTGGGTGCAATTTGGGAAGAAATTTGGGTGATGCTGAAGCCTTGCAAGAGCTGGGGGCTACTTATCACTGCTGACAGTAGTGATTAAATTTGTCTCTTTGCTATTCTAAATTAGCTGGCTGTAGTTCCTCCGTGCTGTGGTGTGTATTCCAAATTTTGTGAGAGTGAAAACCCCACCTCTGGATTCCCACAGTATCTCACTGTCTTAGCCAGGGCCTTGGAGGGAATGATCATTTACACCTCAAACCCGGGGGAATTTCCTCAATGCAAATCTGTCTTTCAGGAGAGTTTCACTGCAAATTTTTGCAGGTGAAAAACATTAATTTTAGGATGATGACTTGAGATATAATTTTTTTTCTGTATCTCTTAGACCTAGGGAGGGGCAATCAGGGCATGGGATTAAACTCTCCAAGTTTCAGAGTAGAGAAAGAGATTCCCAGGTTTGCCATAAATGTACTTTACAATTTTAGGGAAGTTTCAAATCTCTTTGCATCTGCCTTTGATCAGTGAAAGAGAGAGATGTTGTTATTTATTTAGCTCTGAGGCTGCTGTGGAGATGATCTTGCTACAGGTACCAAGAAGTTTATTGCCAGTAGGGCCTACAGGAATATTAATAATATAAATTATTACTCATTGATTCATTCTTCCAGTCTTTGCTCTCCCTTCTATATCAAAATCTCTCTTGTGTATCAATTTCTGGATCTCCTCTTTTTCAGTTTTACTTCACTGAACCTTTTTCCTCTCCCCAAGAGGGACTGTGCCTCATTTATCATCTCACATTGTATTTCTGCAATCCAAAATACACCCAAGCACTACTTGGAATGAGCCTCCTGTAAAGCAACAAGGAAAAAATAAAAGAATTTCCTTGCTATCAGAGCAGCTTGTCCTTTACCAGTTGCATGCCAGAAGAATGGGTTTATTTTGAATTGTTTGCGTATGCCAACAGTAGTTACAGCTGCCATACAGAAAATATAACAGGGATTTTATTTCAACGTTCTTCATTCACTGCCACTGAAAAATTCCAGTGTGGATGTCATTGCCTCAGTCCAGGACTCTGAAATGTTGGTGAGTGAACCTCAAATCCAGGAGTGATGGAGCTTCTCCTTTTGTGGGGGAATTTCACCCTTTAATGTGCAAATGAAGCTTTTGGGGGCTGGATGTGTCCCTGCCTCCCGCGTTTCAAAGGGAGCCCTGTGCAGGGCTCAGCTCACTCACACTTTCCCTCTATTCTCTAATAAATCCAGCTTTGATTTTTTTTTCCTTGGGAGGGGTATATCACACTCCCTTATTGCTCTAATAAAATGAAAGTAAATTAAGATTGCAGATAAAAACATAGAAGAAAATTGCTGGCAGTATTTCCCAGCCCGACGTCAAAACCCATCAAATAATGAATAGCAAAAGTTATGGTTTGTGTAATTTGTTCTGCACTTAATGAAACTTCTAGATTTATTTAAATCTGTGGTTTTACATAAAGACCTCACTTTAATGCAGTAATTTTATTTTTTCCCCCTCCCTCTTCCCTGGACAGTGTTTCCATGACCTTTGTTAAGTGATTGTTTTTTAGCTACAATGTCTGGTGTTCAGATTGTTTGAATTGCTTCTCAATTCTTTTGTATTAAAAATAATGGCAATTCTTTCAGGTTTTTAAACTATGTAGCAATTCATTTCTTGAATAGATGTTTATGCTCGTTTTATTTAGAGGTCTGCCCAAAAAAATCTTTCAGTGTAAGATGGAGACTAAAATTAATTCAGTTAAATGATATTTAAATAATGTTTAAGTTCTGAATCACATTTCAAACCCTTTTTTTTTTTTTTTTTTAAGCAAAAAGCAGTGTGGTCACTTTCTTGTTTACTCAGAAAAAAACAGACACAAATGAAACAACTGGCTGTTGGAGAAAAATACAGAAGTTAAGGAAGTCTGCTGCAAGATGTCATTAAAACCCAGTCATTAAAAAAATCAATATATAATTTAAATGCCTAATCCTCTAAAAGCAGCAGTAGGGAAAACACCTCCTCTAATAAACCTGTAGGTCATAAATGCCTTAAGGAGAACATTGTAAAATATTTGAAAATTCCTGTTTTTTCAGAAAAGTGGCAGGGCAAAAGCTGAAAGGCCCCTAAACATTTTAGTGGCTCAAAAGAAAGATTTATTTTTTTAAAAAAGTACATTAGTAGCTCAGCATTGCAATTCAGATGGTCTTAAAAACAACTCCCACAAACAAGAATTTTACATAAATAACATTGATATTTATGTAATTATAAATTACATAAATAACCAATGGCCAAAGCAAGAAGGACTAAGTTTTAGCCTAGGGACAAATGGCATGGAGAGCTAATTTTAATTTTAATTTTATTCTAAGTCAAATAAAATTTCTTTCAATTAAAATTTCTTTCTTTTGTTGTTGTTGTTTTCTTTTTTTCAGGGTCCACACATAGCCTCAGTCACTCTTGCTGCCTATGAATGTAACTCTGTGAATTTCCCTGAGCCTCCTTACCCGGATCAAATCATCTGCCCTGACGAGGAGACAACTGAAGGCTCCATCTCCCTGTGGGCAATCATCTCAAAAGTCAGGCTGGAGGCCTGCATGTGGGTAAGGCTTGTTTAAAAAAAAAAAACAAAACTGCAATTTCCACTTGGGTGTTTCATTTCTGTGGCCAGCAATAGACAAAAAAATTCCTCAATTAGTCAGATAATGGTGGGTTACACTGCTCAAAGTAATGTGAAAAGTTGCCTTCCTGGTGAACCTTTTAATGCTTATTAATTGAATATTCTTGGGATATTTTTTATCAGCTGCAGTGCTGTTTGCTAAATATTAGCAGAAAACTTGAAGGCTGTTGATGTAAAAAAGTAAATTTTAGCAAGGGTGTCTGCACCCTAGATGATCTGGCAGCTCCCAGGTCTAAGCAAGAAATAATTCCAAAAAATTTGGGGCCTGTTACATAAGTGAAGCTGCAGTTCCTCATCTGCAGGACTCAGGCCCTCATCTCACAGCTTGTCCTGGGCTGCAGCAGTAAATTAGACTAAATTAAATTCATTTTCCACATCTTTTACATCTTTCATTTCTGTTTTTCTGCCTGTTTCCACTTTTCTGTTAAAAGCTGACCTGTTTTTCCTGTTTAAGTGAATCGGGGTCTTAGGAAACGTTGTCATTGGAACTTCCTTTCCTTTTTCCTCTTTTTTTTTTTTTTTTTTTTTTTTTTTTTTTTTTTTTTTTTTTTTTTTAATCTTCAGCTTCTTGTAGAAATTTAATTTTTGGAGGATTTTGGTCAGCCAGGCTGGGTTTTTTTTTCATTACATGTAGATAATTTTGAATTGCAGTTTACACAGATGCATCTGCTGTGAACTGCATGCCAAATTAATTTTGCTGCTGACTTCCTGTCCTAGCTGATGATTTAATTACTAAATTCTTGGTTGTCCAACTCACACTCCCTCACACTCAAATGCAGAGAAAGGAAATTCTAAAAACAGGATCTGATGCCTGCCCTGGTGTTCTTTAATATAAAAGGCAACTGGTCACTACGATTTTTTAAATAGCAGCAGTTGTGTTAGTTACAAAAAATCCAGTCAGGTTGTTGTGTGAGTTTAGAGAGTAAAATCAAAATAGTAACAGAGAAAGTGGACTCAGAGCCCTGTCAAAAACCAAAGTACAGCTTCAATTTCACTCCTAATGAAAGGCCAGAATTGCCTGAATGCTCAGTAAACATACAAATACTTACAGGACTATAAATACATAAAAGATTTCTCTTTATTTTCTTCCTCTGCTGAAATCTGTTTAGTAGAGACGAGCAATAAAAATGGCATTTACAGCTACGTTTCTAGGGTTGCAAAATAAAAATGCAGCTGAGGGTAAACATCTCTTGCTTCATCTGCAGCCATGTAAAAACTGAGCTATGAGGAGAATTAAGTTTAGAAATGACTGAACAAGAGTTGCAGCCTCTGGAATCTCGTGTCCTCCAGAGCAGCCATGAGGGAGGACAAGCAGTGCCTTCGTGGTCTTGAGTTCCTTGGATTAGATTAGGGAAAGGACAAGGGAACAGGAACATTTGTATCCCACTTTTTCACCCTTTCCTCCCCCTTCTTTCAATTCCCTGTCAGCTGCCTTTGCTCTGAACTCCGTCTCCTCTGGATTTTCCCTGGGGAGCATCCTCTGTCTAGCAGTGGTGTCTCATGTCATGTTATGCTTTCTTGGAATGTTTCGTGAGTACATAAACATTGCTTGCTAATTTCCTGTAAGCCAAATCAAGTTGGCAATTGCTGCTGCTGCTTCCAGAGTGTTTCTTTTGTCCTAATTCCAGCTCACTCCTTATGGAAGCTGTGGAAGAGAGTTATTTTGGAGTCTGTCACTCTTGAACTAAATGTCCACTTAGCAAAGATAATGGTGACTTCCAGAAAGTGCAAAGGCTGATTGTTTCAAACCATCCCAGGATGACTTTGCAGAGCTGTGGCTGTAAAGCTGCCCAGGCTGAGTGTCTTGTGGGGTGAAATGTGAGGATTTATCTGCACAAGGGTCACAAAACCACCAGCAGCCAACTTCAGCTAGAGATTAAAATCATTCTTAGTCCCCAGCACGTCATTGATGGCCATTCCTGCTGATAATGAGTGTTACAAGGATTAAATATCCCTGTGCCCAAGGAATTATTAGGTGGGATGAAAATGATGCTTTTTTTCAATCCCTGTAAAAGTTGGCTGCAGCAGCCCTGGCCTGCAGAAGGGCTCAGAAACAATCTCTTAGGTGAATGCCAGTTTTCACAGCCTCCCATCCCACAGGGACAAGGAATTCAATAGTGCCCTATATTTTTTAATGTGTTGCAGCTTTTTTGGGTTTTTTACAAGAAATAAGGGGAAAGAATAAAAATGTTTAATTGCTCAGGATTAGCAGAACAGGCGGCCTGTGTCCTGAGCAGGATCAAATCTGGTTAAAAGACTCTTTCTAGTGGAGTCATTTCCCAGTTTCCCTTTCTGAATGTAAAAGAATTTTGATTAGCATTTGCCTTTCCAGTTTGTTGCGAGTCCAAGGGATCCCCGTGTAAAACTGGCCTTCAGAATTAAATGGTGAAATATCTAATGTTACAAAAAGCAGTTAAATAGTTACTGCTTTGGAGCCCTTAATTGCTGCTTTTTTATTTTCTTTTTTTTTTCTTTTATGCACCTAAAGAACCTATCTCCAGCAGACATGAAATCATATGATTTTTTGGTGCACTTCTGAAATGTTTTGTAATAATGAGCATGTGACTGAGCCAATTTAAAGAAAAGTTCATGTCCAGTACACACATGCAAAACTTCTTCCTCAGTCCACAGAACGAAGCCAAAGCAAATTGGCAGAGCCTGGAGGAGCAATGTGACTTTTTTCTTCTTGCATCACCCTGAGAACATAACCTCAAGTTAATTTTTCTGAAGTGTTGTTGCTACTGTTTTCAGGCTTATCTTCCCCTTGTGCCAGAAATATGCAGATTAATGAAGTTCAGCTTGTTGCAGTCATTTCAAGTTTTTTCTTCTGTGGAAAACAAGGGCATAAACATTTGAGGCCGTGCACTTTGGGTGCTTAAACTGAGAATTTAACAGCTCGGGTAACTGCGGTGGTATTTAAAACCACAACCTGTTGATTTGGAATATCCACAGCAGCTGGAATTCTTGCTTGCAGCTGCGTATAGGGCAGGAACAAAGGAAATTGAAAAGCTTTCACGTTGCTTCAAAGGAGGAGAAAAGCATTTGTTACTCACTGCTGACCCTGGGAGAGAAAAGCCATCTGCAGGGAGCACATTCCCGTGCAGTGCCCAACTATTGTCTCTTACCTGCCCTAAATTTAAACCATCCTGAGTTAATTCAGAGTTCCTGTTCCATTAGCCTCTGTTTATCCATATGTCCAATCTTAGCTCGTCTCTCTCTTTTCCCTTGGTTAAGCTAAAGCTGCCTTTACCCACAAGACTGAAATGAGTCATTTGATGTCCTGAGAAAACAAATACAATTTTCCTGCGGTGAGAAAGCAGCCGTCCTTTCATCTGGGGTTGGCTCCAGCTCTCCCAGCTGAAGGAGAGGGCAAAAACTCGAGCTCAGGCTTGGCTTTAACCTATTTTTCCCTTGCTGTAGTAAAAACCTGAGCCTGTTTTCTAACAAACACTTGCCCGGAGTCTCATGACTGAACAAGCAAACTCTGGGACAGCACCGGGGAGGAGCTCCAGGATTATTCTGGAGGCCCCTGGGGGATCAAGGGCTGTCACATGCTGGGGAATGTGTCTGGCATCATGTGGTGGGGTGAGACACAGCACTGCTGACTCAGGATGTGTGGGACAGCAGGGATGTGGGGGACAAGCAGGGCCACCAGCTCCAGCCTCCCATGGCTCTGGCCACGCGCCGCTCCACGGGGGCCCCAGGGATGCACAGGTCGTGTCTGCTTGACCCTGCAACCCTCAGGCTGCAACCCTGCACAGGGGAAAAGAAAAGGGAAATAGGGATTCAAAGGGAGCAGCATTCTGTTGGAAAGGATTGGGAATTCAGACCCGGTGTGGATGAAAGCAAACTGCTCCAAACAGCTGGTCTCGTCGGCTCGGGAGAACGGCCACGGGATTTGTGCGTCTCACATGTTTTGTGTTTGGGAATAAACAGGAAAATAAATCAGGGTTGTTCTTTTTTTTTTTCCCAGGGTGCTGGTACAGCCATTGGAGAGCTGCCGCCCTATTTCATGGCGAGGGCAGCGAGGCTCTCGGGTGCTGAACCTGATGATGAGGAGTACCAGGAATTCGAGGAGATGCTGGAACACGCAGAGACTGCACAAGTAAGGACAGCCTGCAAAACAACAGAATTAATAAAACACAGAGCAACTAAGAGAGGGAGTAAATAACCATTCCAATTAAACCAGAAGGGGCCAAAAAAAAAAAAATCAGTTGGTGTGAGTTCACAAGAGACTTCCCAGGGATGGAAAAAGAGCCTGCACTGGGTGATACCTGTGGTGATGGGAGGGCAAGAATGCAGCTTGTTGGAGCAGATAAAATAGTGCAGCCAAGTATTTGCTACAAGTACTGCAATTATTTAGAGTTCCAAGAACAGCACAATAAAGGTTGGGAGACACTGGGCTGAGAAAACAGGGGTAAAGGAGCTGCTGTTCCATAATCCTGGTTGTTCTGGCTGCATTTAAAGCCTCCCTGGGCCAGAGATGATTTTCAGCCTCAGCTCATCCCTTTCAGATGACATTTTCCTGCCTTGCCACTGACACCCTCAGGGACCAGTGTGTGACCCATTCATCAGCCTGAGGAAACATTTTTCCTGATGTGGAAATGCAGCAAAACTGCTCCAAGTCCCTTTCATGTTGCTCTTGTCATTTATTTTCTCCAGGGCTTAAATAGTGCACAGTTTGCAATTGATGCTGCACATCAATCAGGTGCTGCTGTGGATAATTTTTCCTTTGGGTCAGGAGTTTGCATCCTGGCCACAAGTTCCTGATAGTGTTTTAGACGAAATTAAACATTTTTTCCTCGTGCTGCTTGCCACCGAATTCTTCCCTCTGTATTTTCCCTTCTTTATCCTGTTTTGTCTGCCACTAAGTTGAGACAGGTCATGAGAGTGCTGTTTAAAACCAGCAGATGCTATTTACCATGCACTGATGTCTTTAAACTCCTCTGCTCAGGGGCTCAGGGTATTTTCTGGAGATAAATATATACTTTTTTTTTTTTTTGTTTCTTTTTCAAAAAAATGGATGAAGCTCTTCCATGAAAGTGGTTTGTCTGGAAATACTGAATGCAATCTAGTAATTCTAACAGTAAACCCTCTGTTTCCCGAGAGCCTCCCCCTACTAGAAGGTTCCAAAGGGTTTTTCTGCTATTATAAATAGTAATTTCTTCTATTTTTTTAAAGATGCAGCAGGGGGAAAAAAGAATCTGCTTTGTTCTTTACTCTCCCATCAATCTTTGCTTTGCAAAGTAATCCCTTAACTGTACGAAAATCAAGTTGTGGTAAAAAAAAAAGAAAGCAACAACGAAACCAGTTCAATACATGACTTCAGTATCTGTGTTTACTGAAACTCTCCCAGCAAATTATACGTGTGTACAGTTGTGGGAGAAGCCAGAGATGGTTTCCAGAAGGCACAGTGAGATTCTTGGGAAGAAAATTTTTTGCTAGAGAGCATTTTGTCAGGCCAGGCCAAACTATAGCTGTATTGACTGCCCGGAGTAAACAAACGGCCTTGTGGAATTAATGAAGGAAAACTGATGCTGTTATTTACCAGTACTTTTGATTTTATTTTCTTGGCAATTGAGTTTGGATTGAAGCATGTTGTTTTGTGGATGGATGGCCAGGAAAGAAAAAAAAAATCTTTCAAACTCCACTTGTGGTTTGGTTTCTATAAACTCTTTTAACATGAGGCTTTGACAATCCGATTAAATTGTATTGTGCTCATAAAACTGACAGTTCAGTTTTTTCCATTTGCTAATGTGACTTCCTTTTTGCTTTTGGCTTCAATCATGTTTTCTCTGGATGTCTGTGGGAGACAGGCCTGCCTTTCCTATGACCTCTGTAAATCCCAATCTCCAGCACAGCTTATCACTCTTTGCCCTGTAATTTGTATTCATGAGCAGCGGTGATGTCTATTTTTAAATTGCTCATTAACAATTGTTATTACCTCCATCAGCTTTTCTCCCACTCTGCCTTGAGTCTGAAGCCTCACACGGGGGCTGTGACAAGTGTCCTGTGCCTTGGGGATGCTGCAAATGCTTGATGTCAAGTGACAGGAGCATTCTTTCACTATAAAGGTCTCTCTGCATCCAGCTCTTTTGGAAGGTTTGGAGATGGGTGTTGGATTTTGAAGAATAGCTGAGCTGCTCTTTGCCTACGAGGCAGAGCCAGCTGCTCTGACGTTTGTGCTGTATGTGTGTGTTGTTCAGAGAGTTCGTTGCTGCTGTTTCTCAAAAACAATGGTAATTTGGAGAAACAGATGAGCATCTCCTCTGGTGAGAATGGATCGTGGCTACTGCATCCAGCCTGAACGAGCTGGGAGGGGGAATATGCTCCTTGCTGGCCACAAAAATAACAGCCAAAAAAGGGACCTAAGAGGATTAAACAGCGTAAAGGTTTAGTGCTCCATTCAGAGTTACACAGAGTAAAATGCCATTTACTTTAAAGAGTCTATTGATGGATTTTTCTGTCCCGAATCTCAGATCTGAGTGACCTGTCTCCTTGTGCTGGCTTTTGAGGGAGCTCATTAACCTGCAGCTGATGTGTCTGTCCTGTACTTTCCATTAGCACACTTGAGAAAAAAAGCCCCTCATTTTAAAGGAACACTCACTTCTCCTTCCTCTGTGTCCCTTTGTGTGCTCAGCAGTGAGTCCCAGCTCGGTGCAGGGAGTGTCAGAGCTGCCTCGTGGCCGTGCCCTGCACAAGGGGGTGGCTTTTCTTTGTCCCCAGAGCTGCCACAAGGCACAGCCCAGCCAGAGCTCTTCATACTTTAGGCAGCGTTTAAAACCCACCAACGTTTCAAACTGGCGTCCCAGCTGCTGTTAACTCTCTTCCAGTGGAATTGCAGAGCGAAGGAGGGTTTTATCAGAGCTCCCCTTTTAGCCACAGGGAGTATCTCCAAAGCAACCTCTCAATTAGGGGAAGCAGCACTTTGGTAATGACACAGTCACAGACGCTTCGTGCAGTTTTGTGTCCCCCCCACTCTCTTTTTTGCCAGTTTAATAGCTGCTGGTTGGTGATTTTTCTCGGTTCTCTGTCATGCTGAAACACTTCAAGTTGAAGAGTGAAAAAGCAACTTTTGGTGCCAGCTTCCCTCAGGGCACTGCCGTGACAGTATCCCGGTACTCCTTGCTATGAAGGGAAAGTTCTGATATCTCTGTAAATCTAATCCTTAATGGCTCCGAGTGTTTGGCTTCATTAAGTGGCATCTCTTTAAGAACTAATGATTTACACACCGGGGCTTTGCTTCTGTGCAAGCCTCCACCTCAGCCAAATTTCCATATAAAAATATTTTCTAGTTGCCCGCGTTACTATCAGCCAGTTGCTGTTTTGTTTACTCTCCAAGCCTGGGGAAGAATCCAGGCTTTTTTGGAGAAGGGTTAAATCCCCAGCAATGCCGAGCAGGGCTGGTTTGGAGATGACTGAGTGCCATGTGCACACACTGTGTCAGTTCCTTGCCGGGACCTGTTTTTTGCCTCCACTGAACCTTTCTCTGGTTGTGGTTTGTCTGGCCATCACATGACTTCTGTGAAAATTCCCCCTCCCCTCCATTTCCAGTAAACTGTTTGAACGGGAGTGACTCAGACTGAAACCAGCTTCCCTGTAACCACAGGGCTCGGGGAAGAATTTGTCAACGTGGACTCGAGAGGGTTTGTATTAAAACTCGAGCTGTAACCGCCCGCCTTTGGGTTGCGTCAGGAGTTCCACCGAGCTCCCCCCTTCCTCCTCTTGTTCCCCGAGGGCTGTAAGGGGTTAAACTCCCGGATTTTGTCACGGTTTTCATGAAAATCCTTCATTGCTTTTCCACATC
Source organism: Sterrhoptilus dennistouni (assembly GCA_013397095.1). Taxonomy (NCBI): domain Eukaryota; kingdom Metazoa; phylum Chordata; class Aves; order Passeriformes; family Zosteropidae; genus Sterrhoptilus; species Sterrhoptilus dennistouni. Next base: position 293,966 of record VWZU01005859.1, read on the forward strand.
TCCACGTGGGGTGCAGGAGCAGAGCAAAGTCCGTGCCACACCCGGGGAGAAGCTGTGTTCTGACACGACACTGACTTCACTCCCGGGGAATGATTTAGGCACGACTAATGAGTGAAATCTCACTTAATTAGCAGCGTTTAAGATGGCCAAATGCAAAACGGATCGCTCTCTCTCTCCCGTGATTAAATTACCAGCTCCTATCTGATAAGTTCCTGCTTGAAAAGGCTGCTGGTTTGTTTAATCAACAGCGTTTTAAGAGTACTTGGTACAAGAAAAAAGAAGTTCAAGCAGACCACAAGCAGGTTTTTGTCAAGCATTTATCATAAAAATGGAAGTGGAGGGGTCACGTACAATAAGTGGGAAACCTTGACTTCTTTTTTAGTCTTTTTTTTTTTTTTTCTTTCCCAGAAATCACTCGTTGAACATCAAATTCCACTCATCCCTTTCTCTTGCTCAGTCTTCCCTTTCCTCACCAGCTTCCTCTCTTTATTAATTGTGCTGCTGCTGTGGGTGGTCACCAGGAGGCTGCTCCTCACACCCTGCATTCCTCAAATTTGATGCCTGTGTTTGGTTAATAGCTGTAGGGGAGGTTTCTTCCCCTCTTTTATGGTGGCCTGTAATTAAATAGAAATTCAGAAGTGATCCAACCTTGAAGCTGCACTTTCAAAACTCCCCACGAGTGCTGGGGAGTGAGGTGGCAAAGTGACAATGTGTGACAATATAAAAAGTGAGATACACCGAGTAGCAGCTCAGTTTTGAGCTGTTCTCCAAAATCACCGAGTTTTAAAATGAGTTTTGGGATGAGTCAACGTCAGCTTTAAATAAGGGAACTTCATCTTGAGCGCTTCCTGAGAAAAGAGGTAGCAAAGAGTTAAAATAGGCAGGGGGAAGACAATGAGAGCTGTGAGTAAGGAATGTGTAAAGCACCTCCTGGTTGGATTTCTTTGGGCACTGGCAGGAGAACGTGCCCACGTTGTTCTATTCATTTGCACACCTGCTCACAGATAAGGAAAAAACCAGCACAGAGCATTGCACTAATTACTCATGGTGACTGGAGATGACTTTCTGAGTTCTGCTTTGAGGGCTCTTTGCATCCGTTCCCTAAAAAGTGATTTTCATGTTCAGTGGTGTCAGTACATAAATCAGAAATCACCCAGGCAGTGAGGAAACCTGGGTTACTTTGCAACATTTTCACTCAGAGTTAGGTCAGGAGGATTTTCTCGGTAATAAATATCTCACTTTACAACAGAAATTAGAAATAATGTCACCAAGTGCACTGGAAGTGCTGGAAGCTGCATTTGCACAGGAGTTGTAGGGAAGCAAGTGCTTGAATTCTGCCACTGGATTTTCATGCCCTCTTCTATGTGTATTGGGAATGCTCAACACAAGTTTCCAAGGGGAAATTTTGTCCCTAAATACTTGATATTTCATTCCTCAGTATTCTGAGAAAGACCAGTAAATGATCAAAAGCTGGTCAGAAAAGCTGTTTTAAATATATTTTTAAGGACAACCTTCAATAACTGATAGAAATTCATTATAGTATCATAATCAAGAAAATGGCTGGGTTTTTTTTCCCCTGCTCCAGACACTGTTTAAATATCTGTGTTGTACAAGAGTCTGGTATGCAGACCACTTCTCTGAGCTGTCTGGGAACCTCTGTCCCTTCCAGGGAGAACAGGGGAGAGGTTGCACATCTGGGCTGAGAGGGAAGACGTGTGTGCTAAAGGCTTTGTCAGCTCTGTCAGAAGTTCCTCACTTCCATTCTATTTTAATCCTTAACTTATGTCTAAGTGTGGAGAAACAGGATTTTTTTTTTTTTTCAGTGCTGATGGCTTTGTGTTCTCAGGTTTATCAGAGATTGAAAACGTCAAATTTTGTGACTTGTTATCAAAAATTCCTTCTTTACAATGTCTGGATCTTAAACCACCTCAAAATAGGGCTTGATTCTTTAGAATGGATTTTTTAAATGAAAAACATTCTGGAATTGGCAGAGCGGTGGCCACAATAACTGATTGCAGTGGTATCTTTGAGATAAATGAGCAGCTGCAGTGGAGTTTTTGGGAGTGCTGGGATGTTCTTTACTCTACTCATCCCCCTGCCTGTGGCTGTAGTATCTTGTCATGAAATCACAGAAAAAATTCACCTTGAGAGGGACCTGAGGCAGTTTCTAGTCCACCTTTTTTTTTAAATTAAATTCCTAGTCCAGCTCAGGTTCCTCAGGGCATTGTCTGGGCTGGTCCTGGAGCCCTCCAGGGCTGGAGGCTGCACAACCTCCCTGGGAAATGTCCTCCAGTGCTGCTGACATTCCCACTGACAGCTCCCTTCCCTGAAAATGGGCTGCAGCATCTGCTCTGCCAGGTCTCCTGCGAGATGTGAATAGAAAGTGGTTGTTCAGCAAGGAAAGAAATCAGTTTAAATCGTGTTTTTGTGCAGGGCTGGAAAGCTGGAAAGTGTCAGAGTGGACACGTTGCTGCTCTGAGGAGCAGAGGTGGCAGGGGATGTGGTCAAAGGGGCTACAGCTCTGCAGGACAGGTCTGATAAGGCTGAAAGGACATGCTCCTTCCTCTTCCTTGAGGCTGTTTCCTTTAATTGTGTCTCATTCTGTACAAAATTTCTTTATTCTTACGGCGTGTGAAGCAAAAGGACTTTTTATGTAGAAGTCTGAGGGTTTCAGTTCTAGCTGTGGAAAAAGCTGGCAGTAAATTGCAGTTAGAGAGTTCACTGAGCCCTATAATCTGTGTTCCTTTTGGTATTTCCCTTCTGAACCTGAGTGTGGATATTGTAACAGGCTGAAATCTTGAAATTAAAGCTCCTGAGATGGAGCTTGTTGTAAAGAAACATTTGCTGGTTCTTCCCTTGAGAAGGGGGAGGGAGAAAGGAGGGAAAGAAAAAGTTCTTACTGTCATCCAGATGATTAATGAAATGAAGAAAATACCTGAAAGTTCCTGGTGGAACTAATGGACTGATCCAGAGCTGGTTGACTTCATTCCTGCTCCTCTTAATGGGGAGATCTTATTTACCATGAAATGGACCCATAATTTAGAAGTTTCACACTTTTACTCCAAGACAGGCTACAATTAAACGACCAGGGAAAGCCAAGCCTGCTGTAGGAACTTCACTCTGTTGTCTCTGCTCCCACAGGACTTGCAAAAAATTCAGCTCCTCACACAACTCTGTGTCTTCTTTTGTCTGTCTTTGCTAACATCACTTTTAAAATCTACTAAGAGGACAATAGGTTTGATTGTATTTTCTGTAGAAAAACTTAAGTTTTTCTGACCCTAGAACTAATTGTAGTTACTCATGTCTGCATTTAGCAAGTCCCAAAGATGAGCATCCTCCTGATTATCTCTGGATTGCAGCATCACCCCTTAACCTGAATGTGCAGCCAACCTCAGGAGTTTGAAGACAAACAGATGTGGAAATAAATGTGTCCAGCATTCTCATCCTCAGAATGGCCAGTAGAAGAATCCACCTGTAGACAGAATTTCTTGTTGACTTGGGATTTGTCTGTAATATCTGCTGCTTGTTCATCCTTGCCTACAAATATCCTGAATAATGAAGTTTTACCAGTTTGAAGCTCTCAGATGTCCAGCACAGTCTGTTTAATGAGGCTTTGTGGGTGCTGCTCTCTTCTTTCCACAGTTTTTTTGGAGAGGCCAAGGCTGTTTTATTGCTGTTTGGTTGCCTTCATCTTCTACTTTTTACAACTGTTTTCATGTTCAACATTTATGTCCTTTTCTCTTGCAACTTTTCCATGATTACCCAAGTCCTTCTCCAGAATTTAATGTCTCAGAAAACCCAGACTTCTCATGAAGTGAAACTTATTTAGATTCTGGCATGATTGTCCTATACCTGCTGTGTATAAATTTTCTTTCATCAGACTTAGTGCTTGATTAGTTCTGCCACCATCCCATCACTGCTTTCAGTAATACTTGAATTTTTTTTCTAGCTTCCTCTTTTGGAGTCTGATTTCCCAGACAGGACCTTTCTTTCCCAGATTTTTAGGTGATAAGGAAGTTTAAACCTTACCCCTCACACCCTCTGCTCTCCAGGTACCAAATGGAAATATCCCTTTTTAGTTTGCCCCTTTGCATTTAACTGGAAGTATTTTGGAGAAAGATCCATGAGCTGCTATCACAGTACTCTTGTTTGTAATTTACTCATGGGATTTGTTGCCTTTGATACTTTGGGGAGGGTTGAGCAGTGGTTTTTTTTGGTCAGTGAGTGCTGAACCATTTGCAGGGATGTGTTCTGACCTCCCAGCCTTAGGTACCTCTCTGACTTCTTTGCAGCTGCTCCCCTGCAGTCAATGCTTTATTCCAAGGAGTTAATAATTCCTCCCAGTGCTCTGAAATCCTGGAATCCATTGCCTGACCACAAATGGTCATTCTCCCGTAAGTTATGTTTGATTCCATTGTGTTGTAACAGAAAGCCAGAAGAAACAAAACACTGTGCAGCTCATTTTTAACATAACTGGGATTTTTACATAAAGAGGGGCACTGTCTTTGTAGGCAGCTCTTTAAATGTTAAGGACTCTGTAATTTTGGTGATCTAAATGGTAGCTTCATACTCAGTCTGCAGTCTATGGGGGGCGGGGGAAAAGTGTTCTCCACTTCAGATGATTATTTGGATAATTAAACTTTCTTAGTTTATAATAATAACAGAAATAATGCTCAAATCTTGAGGGATTGTCCACTCCATCACACACAAGGAACACCTTTGACCTGGGGCATCTGCAGGAGGATGAATTTCCCTCTCTCCAACTGCTCCAGAGTTCTCCTGGAGAACCGTCAAGGTGTAACAAACACGTTCAGATCTCTCTCTATGTCCTTTTCATTTTTTTCCACTCATGCTCCTGTTTTCTGTCAGAGTCACAAATCCTGTGTACTCCCTTCCAGGCCTTCTAGAAAACTGTTTTAACTTCTCCAGGCCACCATCTGCCAGGTGAGGAACATCCATGGCATTAATACATCCCTGACTGTGTGTTCACCATGAACTTGGGATGGAATTTACTCCACCTTTGTGTTAAACCTGCCAGTTTTACCAATGTATTTGAGGTGTTTACAGCAGAAAAGAAACGGGAGAGAAGTTTTTTCCAGGCCTCAAATCCCTGGAATCTGGATCTGGATGGTGTTTTTCAGAGATTGAGCTGGGATGTGACAGGAGCCGTTGGTTTCTCAGTTGCTCCTAAAATCTGATTATTGCAACTGTTCAGAAATGAACTGTCACATTGCATAATCTGTGCAGGCTTCAGAGAACAGAGCTGGGGAAGTGTTACAGGGGTTTTTTTTCTGTGGGATTCAATCCAACTCTGGTTGTTCAGAGCTCCTTGGATACCTCCAACTACTCCTGTGGATCAATCAACCAGCTCTGCACTTGCAGAGTAAGAAAAAAGAGTCTTCACAATTTCAGTGGAAACAATTAATTGTGACTGTTCTGTTACAGAGGAAAAAAAAAGGAAAAAATGCTTATTAAAATTATTTTTTCTCCTCTAGTTTGTTAGTTAAATCTGGTGAGGTGCTTGTTCTTCCCTCACATTCAGAGGAGCTCACCAACTTTACAGTGAGAGAAGAAAGAAGAGAGAGATTAAATTATAAATGGAAACCAAATAAAACATTTGGGATGGGGCAACACTTGGTAACTTAGACAAGGCTGTCCATTCCCTCTTTCAGGAAGGACTTCTCCAGGGGTAAAAGGTCCATATTTACACTGTGGCAGAACATGTAAATTCTCTTTAGCTTTGGAAATTGGAGAGGGTTTTTTGTCCCATGGAGCCACTGGGGTCAATCAACTCATGAAAAATTCCCTTTTCCTGAGGCTGAGCAGATCCAGGACAATTCCCCCCACCCCGAGCTACCAGCTGGGCCTGGGGAATCATCCCTGACCTTTCCATGCCTCTTGTTCCAGCCCAGTTCTTGGGATCTGATGATTAACCCAATGAAGTCATGTTTAATCATTTAACCTTCCTCTGCCTGCACTCTGTGGCACTCACAGGAAATCTATTTCCAAACCCCCCCCCAAAAAAATAAATCATCTTTGAAAGGGACACAGTGAGCTAAAGCATCCTGAAATGTTATAAAGAATGAATCACAATTAGCTGAGAGGCCAGTCCAGTCTAGAAACTTTTAATTTGGGGGGAAAATGGTTTGCCTGTAAGTAGCTGAACTTTTGTCTCTTTTCATATATATATATATGTATATAAATAATGCTATTTTTAAAAAAAGCAGTGAGTTATGCAAGTTATTTTCTTTTATTTCAAATGCTTTAAAAAAATAGAGAAAAGATTCTTCCCCGTGCAAGCTTTAGAAAAGAAAAGAAAAAAAAAAGTTGTGAAATAGGTAAAAGTTGTGAAACTGGGGATTGTATTCTCGGAGAAATGAAACTTTTTAAGGCTTTTTTATTGTTGCAGATGTCGCAAAGATTTGTCAAACGAAATTTAAGGAAGGAACCAAAGGGAAATAGTTCTGAACTCGTTTTCACAGAGTAAATGTTGAGGTTGGAATTCATGGGTTTGTTGCAGCTCTGGGAGGTTTATTACCTTGCAAATTATTCAGAGCTGTGATTACATTAGATCATAGAAAAAAAAAGTATTTAATTTGTCTTTTGGGTTCTTTAGAAAATTTGGAAAAAAGAGAAGACAAATGACAAGTTCTTGAGTGAAATTTTTAGAATTTAGAATTTTGCTTTCCATGAAGTACCTTGTGCTAGACAATGTAAAACCAAAACTTAACAAAGAACCAAGCTGAGTAATAACTTTAAAAAATAAAGTTCTGAATTAATAAGGTGAGAAAATTTGCTCCAACATTGGTTTTGGTTTGGGCTTTTTTTTTTCTTTTTTTGAGACAAACTTGTTAAAGTTTTTTTGAAGACCTTCATTATTAGCTTTTTAATGTTTAATATGTTTGTAGCTGGAGGGGAAATATTTATTTCAAGGCAGCCTTGAATTTTGTAGCTGAGGGAAGCGGGTTCTTTTTAAGAAATTTGGTTAAAAAATGGTGCACTGTGCTTTACCCTGAGTTAACACACTCAATTTATATATAATTATAATAATATATTTTATTAAAGCAGCTGTGCTGCAACTATTAGTTTATAGGTCATTTGCTGGAGAGTTTATTTGCAATTCCAGCTTGTGAAAATGAATACAACAGTGCATTAGCAACACAGTAAAAGATAATGGGGGAAATAAATTAAAATCAGAATAGAAACAACTTCCATGCAAATAAATCATAGAACCCTTTGAATAATTGTCTTGGAGTGTTTTATTTTAAAGATACTTCGCCATCAGATTTATGGAACTGAGGGGGAAAAAAATATTTATTGGCTTATAAAAGTGAAAATATTGCTCCAACCCTGTGAGCTTTGGGAAATGGGGGAGAAAATAGGAACTGAGAATGGCCTGGGCACCCTGAGCTCTGGTCCAGAAATCCCTGAGGAGGGAACTCTTCCAGGACACCTTTCCCAAGGACAAAATCTGCTTTAGCACTTTTTGGTGTTAAATGAATTAGAAAAGAAATCCTAAAGGCTGATTTTTCACTCGTGTGTTTGGCTGGGGAATTGGGAGAGCTGTTGTTTTCCTTGGGGAAAAATCCTGGGTGTTTTAATTCCCTCCATCCCTGTCATCCCCATCCCGAATCCTGAGGGTCCCACTGGAGCTGGGATTCCCTTTTTGGGATCCCCTTTTTTGGCTTCTGTTTCCTTGGAAATCACCACGAGGGAACTTGGAGTTGGAGCAGGAACTGCCCTGGATGTCACAAGAGTTTTGGGCTTGGCCGTCAGTAAATTGTCATGTTTTGTTTGTAACAATTTGTGTCAAAATTCACTCTTTTAATTAAAAAAAAAAAAAAAACAAACTCATTAAAATTTAGTTTTATTTTCCAGATTGTTCCCTAGCAGAATAAACTCAAGGGTTTGGTGTCAGCCTCACTGGGGGCAGGTTTAATCCCTCGAGTTCTGTGAGGATCCTACGAGTTCAATGGGAAAATATCAGAGGAAAATTTTCATTAAAAGAGTGAATATTTGATCTATTCTATTTTATAATCATGAGCCCAAGGTGGAACTCCTGGTCCAAGTGTGGAAATTCACCTTTGGAGGATATTCTAGAGGGGTTTGATATTCCCTTGTGGTTAAAAATGTCCCACTGAAAGATTTTTTGGAAATCTCATTTCTTTGGCATTTTTCTTTCAGTTTTAATTTGAGTTATTTTTTCCAGGCATTAAATAAAATAAATATAATAATTCTGACCTGAGTAGCAATTAATTTTTGGAGGTTTTTTTTTAATTTTTAATTTGAGAATTTAATTGTTTGAAAGCACAGTAATGAAGAAAAGTTACTACTTGAAAAAGGGATGTAAAAAGAAGCAAATGGTCTCATCACAGATCTATTATTTTTTAATCTCCCACAGAAAATTTTCTCAATTCTACAGTTCAAAATTTAAATAATATACAGGAACATTGTAAAATAATTGTAGTTTTCCTTCTTTGGTGTGTAGCATTTAAGGTTTCAACAGAACTGTAACAAAGTTAAAATTGCATAAATATAATTTTTCTGGATTACCCTGCAGTTCATTTAATCAATAATTAATGACATTCTAAATTCTACAATTCAATAGTAAAGGGTGGAATTTAGAATATCATTAATTATTGATTAAAGTAATTTCCTTGTGTAATTTATAGCATTGCTATTGGAAAAGCAGAATTTTATTGCTTATTTTGTAGGTTTTCAAAAAGGAATGGATATTTTTTTTTTTTTAAAGTTTGCTATTCCCAAGGTTTCCCTGCTTTCTGGAGCTGTTGTGGCCAAGCCTGAGCAGGGAGCCCTGACCTTGCTTTTATTTTTCTGGACAGTTTTGCTTTGAAAGAATTTTATCTCCTGTAAATTCCCTTCTCACATTCAAAGAAACTGCTTGTGAGAACCTTTATTTTTGCTCTTGAAGGGGTTTCTTGGGTGTTTGGCAGATTTTGAGCCTCAGGAGTAAAGACTGATCACAAAATAAAAGGAGGCAGCTTTGTACAGAACAGCTCCAGCCACAGGGGCTGCACCTTCCCTGCTTTTAAAGTAATTTAGACTCAATTTTCTGGATTTTAATGAATTTTATGAGTGTGTTGCAGGCAGTGTCTGGAATTGGCTATTTTGATTGAGATCCTGTGTTTGGCAGGACAGATCTAAGGATAGAATGGGATTATTGTGCTCCTTCTGTTCTCAAAAAGTTCCTTTTTACCACTGGAAATGGCACTGCAGGAATTAATTCTCTCTGCTTGCTTAAGGAATAAGGTATAAGCAGCACTGGCATTCCAAAGATATGGAGAAATAAATACTGGAAAACCTGTTTCCATAGCAGTGGGAGCTCAGTGCCATCCTCAGGGTTTGGAAAAACACAACCCAGTGCATGTGGGTGCTCAGATTTCCACCCCAATTGTCCTTCTAAACTCAGAGTTTCACACTGGCCTTTCTGGTTTAAAATTCCTCCCAATTCCTTGTTAGGAAATGCTGGAAATCACACACATTCTGAGCTCTGTTCAGGTGAGGTTTTTCCTCATGAATAACTTTATTTTCCTGTTTGCAGGATTTTGCTTCCCGGGCTAAAGTGGCCGTGCAGAACCTGGTGCAGAAGGTTGGGTTCTTTGGGATCCTGGCCTGTGCCTCGGTGAGTTTTCCCCAGGAGCAGGGGGATTTATTTAATTAATTTATTTATCTTTTTTGTTTGCAGCTTCTGTGATGCTCAGGGAAACAAAATCTGCTGGAATTTTGTTATGATTTCTTTAGGTGTTGATGTATTGTATTTGACTTTCTGGACATCCTCAGATCCAGAGGTGTGCATGGATTGGAGGGTGGAAAACTACCTGCAGGAATCCTAATTAGGGTGTCCATCCATTCCAGTCTTCCTAAATCTGCTTTTTGGGTCATTAGGAACCAGAGAGGGCAGAAAAAGGAAGCAAATTTCAGTTGTGTGCTACAAACTGCTTGTGGCTTTTTTAATCAAGAGGTGAAAGTAGCCTCTCCAGTGATGCTATTTTAATTTTTGAGTAGGATAATGCTCTTCTTTCAGAATAAAAAAAAATTATATTGGAGGTTTAAATCTCTCTCTGGAACTGGTAGGAATGGTGTGCCTGTTCTTCATCCCACACACAAAACAGTGGGATGTGATTGCAGGGAAGGGGGGAATTGTGGGACTCCCTCCCCAATCCCATTTTTCTGGAATATCCACAACATCACCCAGCTGCTGAAGCTTTCACTCCACGCTTTCCCAGCATCTCTTGGTTTCCTAAACTGTACAGATGACACAGGCAACTGCTTGCTCAAACGTGGGTAACCTGTGTTAGAATTAATCTGATTAGAGCTGCTGACATAAAGCTCCTGCTCACTAATCCTTTGAAATGTTTAGAGTGAAATCGTAGCCTAAAAGCTGCTCCTTAAATCCTCCCGGGCTGGGAGCTCTGAGGAGCTGCTCCCTGCTCTGACTCAGTCCTGGGACACATCCCTGCCCCAGCTCTTCCCTGTCTCTGTCACCAGCACAGCTTGGAGGTGGCAGGGAGGAGTGACTGGGCAAGGTGGAGGAATGGAGAGTAGGAGGAAGGAGTTGGTAAACACCAGAGGTGGCTGTAAACACCCCGCAGTTCCTGCTTAGTAATATTTAAACATTTGTTTAACTTCTCCCCCACTTCTGCTGCCTTGCTCGGGCCCTGAGCTGCAGCTGGGCTGGGGGAGGGATGAGGATGCACCAGGACACACCTGGGGGGTTTGTAAGTTGTGCTCACACAACAACTGCAGGAGAAAGGGAGGGGTGAAAGGTTCCAGAGGCGTTGGAAAAGCAGGAATGCAGAGCTGTCCCTTTGTGTGGCACCTCTGGGTGAGGAAGAGGAGGGACAGCAGCCCCCCATGTGTGCTCCTTGCATTTGTCTGTGCCCTCACAAGCTCAGGGGGCTTCTCTCTGCTCTACCAGGTGTCTCCTCTGCTTGCCTCCCTTGTAATTGTGATTTTCCTTCTGGATTTTAGGTAGAGTTTTATTTGGTGTGTTTTTTTATGAGTGGAGAACTTGCTGGTGAAGTGTTAATGGCCATCCCAGCTGTGGGTCCTTGTCTCTCAAGTGGTGGCTTCTAAATGCTGCATAAAGCCACTATCAAATGGCAATTAAAATTCTGCAAGTTTAGTTTATGCAGTGAAGTCAACTGACTGTCATGTTGTTTAGTGGCAATAAGGAAGTCAGGATTGTCTGGGGTTTATTTCGATATAAAGGCAGCTCTGAGGAAAGAACAAAGCAAGAATCAGCCCTGAAGTTCCTCATTGTGACTTGGGAGAATTTGCCCTCTTGTCTTTGTGAGCTTTTTTGGGGGCAACTTTCAGTACCACAACTTTCAGTCCCAAGCACAGAGAAAACCTTGCTGGCTGCTCAGACACCCTCCTGGGGATGTGCTCAGTAACTTCTGCCTTTGGTGTGCTCAGAGGCACCCACAGCACCCCTGCCCCAAACTCACTGCAGGAATTAAAACATCCTGTGAACCAACAAAAAAACCCCCAGAGCAACCAGCCAAGAGCAGCCTGGAGGCCTGGAGCAGCCTTGGCTCCCAGGAGGAGAATGTGGATCAATCATTGACCAGCCCCTGTGCCCAGAGCAGCTGGCCCAGGTGGGGAGGGAGCTGCTCAGGCACCGTTCCGGGCCATGATTAGAGCCCAGTTCACATTTCTCCCTCTGCAGGTGCTCTGCTCATAAATCTGAATTGCTGCTCTCCCAACAGTCCAGTCCAAACCCTTTCTCACAGATTGAATGGCAGAGTGTCCTTTATTCCTTCCCAGTCTCCATTCTTCATTTCTTTCTTGATGTCACCAAACAGTGCTGCAGTTTTGTCACCCCAGTGCCACTCTGCTCCTGGGAATGACCCTGCTCACCCTGTGCTCCAGGCTGGGAGGGAAAGGTTGGAATTCAGATCCTTCCTTGGTTTCAGTTCAAAAATATTTTACAGATAAATATCACAATACCAAAAAAAGTCAGGCCAGCAGTTTAATAATAATAAAAAATTCTTTTAATTTTAAATGAAATGCATATGCTTAATAAAATCTAATCAGTGTTTTTAAACTGGATACATATGACTATAAATGCCAGTTTTTAATGTAGTTTCTCAGCTGGAAATCACTGGGGATCAGTTGAAACTCTGACTTCCACGAGTGATGTGCTTGTCAGAGAGAAAATTTGATAAATCACTCAAAATGGCTTTGCTGTGGTTTCTGTGCATTTCACATGGAAAACTTTTCATGAGCTTTTTTTCAGGATCCAGGGGTAAGGAGGGACCATGAGAATGGAGTTGTCTGGGACATTGTCTAGCTGGATCTCAGAGACTTAAGTTATGTGGTGCGACATCAACATATTTGTAATGATTAAGACACAAGAGTTTTGGATCAAGTTAGAGAAGGAAAAAATGTTCATTTTTCAAAATCTCAGAGTCTGTCGTGTTCCTGTCCATCCAAAGCGTGCTGCAATTCATGAACCTCTTTCCCTTGCACTCCACAGATCCCAAACCCCCTGTTTGACCTGGCTGGGATAACCTGTGGCCACTTTCTGGTTCCCTTCTGGACCTTCTTCGGTGCCACCTTGATTGGAAAAGCCGTGATTAAAATGCACATCCAGGCAAGTGCTGCCCCTTCCCTCGGGGGCTGAAACCTTTTCATTCTTTCCCTTGCCCTGTTCCTCGAGAATGAATCCTGGAGTCTCCTTGCCCCGACCTGAAGTCATGGAAATTAATTTGGTGCGAGGGATTTACAATAAAGGAGCTGCCGGGCTCCTCCAAACTGAGGCAAGTGAGTGATTTATAGCTACTGACCCACTCAGGAAATTGGTGGTTAGCCAAGGTATTTACCTATATGGCCTTTACCAGGCTGCCACTCGCAGTGAACTCGCCTTTTTGGTAACAAAAACTCATTTGCACCTTTGAAATGCCCTTTTTTAGCTCAGCGAGAAAACCCCACTAAACCCTGCGGGGGCTGGGCCAGGGCAGCGATTTTTTTTGGTGTCCCAAGGTGGTTTTGGGAAGGGCCCCGTTTCTCCTGCTCGCTCAGGGCCGTGCCAGATGTGCTGAGTCTGGACGATCCAGTTGTTTTCACAAAATGTGGATTTTTTTTTTTTTTTTTTTTGCTCGTAAATGCGTCACCCTGGTCCAAGGAGAGATGAAGTTTGGATTCCCTGGAGGATTTTCTGGTGTGGTCAGGGCTGCAGCATGAGCTACGTCGCTGTGTTTGGGATGTTTTCAGCTGAGTTTGGGTTTTTGCAGTGCCTTGTGCCTCTGTTGTTTGGAAATCTCTGCTGTGACTCCCATCAAAATAGCAGAATTTTTTCATACAGCATTATTTGTGTTACAGCCTCATCAAGCTGCTTTAAAATCTTTATTTTGCCCTAAACACCAGCTTTTTTTTTTTCCTTCCCACCGTATTTTAAATGGTTATTTTTGTTTTGCCCAGTGCTTAAACAGAAAACAGTAAATAGATTCGGAAATTCTTTTCTCCACACTTATTTTTTGCATTATATGAATTTTTCTTCTGCTTTTAAATCCGTGTGTTGCTAAAATGTGTTCTGGCAGCACAGAAAAGTGAAATAATATTAGATCAATATTCCTTTTATTATTTTAATTGCCTCGTTCAGCTACCACAGTGTTTGCTGTGTAATTTATAGTGCTCCACACTCAGATCCCATGTAAGTGAAAAAACATTTCCCAGTGCCTCGTACACTTGGTAAATCATCTGATTTTGTAATAGGCTCAGCTTTTAAAATTCTCTTTTTCAAGCACACCCTTGTGCAATAGCCTTGATTTTTTGGAGTGATCTGGCTGGACTTGGAATTTAGGAAATGTGAGAGTCATGGAAAAGGCTTTTAATGCAATGTTCAGACAGGAAGTGAGTGACTGGTACAGGGACTCCTTTTATATGACCTCCTGACTAAAATTATGTCAATTTAATTTAATTTTTTCACTCTGATTTGCATAAGAACAGCAACTAGTGTTAATGATTTTGCAGTTAGTAGGAAACTAGGAATTTTTCTGTTTTCTAAAATTGTATCAGATAAATCATAAACTTATTTCTTGTAAGGTTGAAATTCTATTTGAAGTTTGTCTTTTAATGAGTTTAATAGTTGTTAATATGATTAAATATTATATTTGGAATTAGAGCTTCATGGATACAGGTTTGAATTTTATTTAGGAGTAAAACCTGCTAGGTTAGATTCTCATCTTTAATATTACTCTGATAAATTGTTTTTATGAAGAGTTTTTGGATGCATTTTGGATTAGGGTTAGGACTGTCATTATTAGGGACTGTGATTATTCTATCACAGTCTCACAGGTGCCCAAAAGCTTTTTTTTTTTATGTTCTTCACTGGGTATTTTTTTGTTGTTTCTGCCTGAATCAGGGGACTCAAACACATTATTTCCCCTTGTGTGATCTGGAAGGCCACTTTGTGGAGGGGCTGTGAATTTCTCTGGCTGTTTTTTCCACTCAGACGTTGTTGATGGAGTAAAGTGACCTTGAGCTTCTTCTGGGAATGGGAGTTTGGGGAGGATGAGAATGGGCAGCAGCACCAGGCTACAAAAACACGGCAAGAAATGCAAACTGTGAGAAAACACAGGCAGAAAGTGAGCAGCTTTTTTCCTCTCCTGCCTCTTTTTTCCTGAAAAATAAAGAGGAGAGGAGGGAAAGCTGGATAGGAACACAAAGTGTCCCCCCTTTGTGCTTCCCCTGGGCTTTCTGTGACTGCTCTTTTCCCTCCCACAGAAACTCTTCGTTATTATCACCTTCAGCAAACACATCGTGGAGCAGATGGTGGCCCTCATCGGGTGAGTAATTCCCCAGCTCAGTAATTAATACCTGCACCCATTAAGTGGAAAAATACTGGAGGAGGCAGCTCAGGTTGTGCTGAGGTTGTGCTTTGTTCCAAGCTTTGCCCCCACACGGGGTTTAGGTCTCACTTGCAGCTCCTTCCCCAAGTCCTTGGAGGATTTTGGTGGCCCTGAGGCTCAGGGTTGTGGGATCAGCACTGAACCTTCACCCTAAAACAAGATTCAGCCCTTCCACTCACAGATCCCTGCATTTATTTTTTTTGCCCAGGGTTTTCTGCAGTGGTCTGGTGGGATCCTATGGCAAAAAAAAAATAGAGAACATTTATAGAAAAAAATCCATAGAATTCTGTGATTCCACATTAAAAACCCTGAGGTTTTATGCAGTGTTCCAGCTTGACAATAAACATCCTCCTTAACTGGAAGTACCTGATACATTTACAGCATCAAATCACTCATAAAATATCAGAATGAGAAATTTGGTGTGTGGAACTTGATCCCCATCCTGTTAAATTTGGTAGAAATGGATAAAGTGTCCTGATTTTGAGAAGGTTTGCTTTGGGGTTTTTTTTTAAACTAAAATTAATCCAACCTAATGTAAATCCATAAAATAAATTTTAAGGTGTTCCTGCTTTTCCAAGGTTTCTTCTCTGAGGCAAACGGATATTTGGCTGCCCAAAGTGTAATAACTATTTTCACATAAAAGCCACACTCCTCAAGAAAAGTTTCAGGGGGAGGAATGTCTGGAAATAATTCCTTTTCAAACAAAACTCCCAGCAGTGATGCTGTACAAAGAAAAGGAGTGTCAGAAGAACCTTGCAGGGTATTTCACAGATGAAACAAATCCTGCCTTTATTATTCCTGATCTCCTCCTTGAGCATCTGCTCTGTACTAAAACTCAGAATTAATTTGTTGCTGTGAACATTATTTAAAAAAAAAAAAAAAGGGAGAGAGAGAAATGTGGTTTCTTTTAAGCATCCTGAGTTTTTCTCAGCATCCATCACTCCAGACAGTTTGATCTGCCCCCAGCTCAGGTACATTTCCAAGGATTTACTCTCCTGTGGATGCTTTGAGCCAAACCCAGTAGATTTTTCCTACTTCATCTGTCTTGGAGATAATTTTGCATTGAATTACTCCGAATGCATTCACAGGAGCTCTGCTGGATTCGGGTTTTATTGGAGGGTTGATGTCAGAGTTAAAAAATGTTCCTGGGAGACAGTGAGATTTTTGGAATGTCCCGGTACCCTTGACTTTTCTCAAGCTGTCTCCAGCATTACCTCATCAATTTCTGTTAGAGGGGAGCCTCAAACATGTTAAACAATACCTTGCCCTAAAAGCCCTATTATTGAATTAAAACAGAGCTCTGTTTAATGGTCAGTAACTTTATTTTAATCAAATTCTATCCACCACAATGACTTTTAGACTTTTCTTTGTCTGGGCTGTTGCTCTTAAACAATAGGAAATATCTGAGCACAATAGCTGAAAATAATGGACATGCTGATATCCAGGATAAATGGAACCTTAGACAGAAGATTAAGTTGTGAGATAAAACCTGAGAATATCTGATTTTATAAGCCAGGGAGATTTTTTGGACAGTTTTGTTGATTTTTAGTCAAAAAAGCAAAACTGATTCATGTGCAGACCTTGTTCTTTATTGTCACTGGATGCTGCTGGGTCCCTCACTGAGCCATAACCAGGCTGCCTTAATATAATTTAATTTGATTTTACAGTTTTGTCTAGGTCTCCATTACAAACAGATCATAAAATACTTTTTCTATTCATTAAATTAGAAAAAAAAGGAAATGGAAAAGAAAACATGGCAGGAAATTAAGAAGCTGTTTGCAGAAAACTTTAAATTTTTGTCGAATTTTTTTGGTGGGAGCTGGAGAACAAAAACAGGGCAGAGGGTGAGTGGTGGCAACAAACCTTGCTGGGAATGAGGGAGATAAGCTGGTTTGAGAAGTGGGGTTGGTGTGAGGTGGAAATCCAAGCTGAGGAGGATTTCTAGAGGTGCTGGAACTCACTGGGGCTGGAAATTACCAAATTCCAGCAGTTCCTGCTCTGAGCTGGTTTGTTCTGTTGGTGCCTCAGTGCTGGGAGAGGATCCTGCTCTCCCTGGGCTTTGGTGAGGGAAGATGCTCTGGAGGATTCCTGTGTCCCATCACTTCAACAAGAGTTTATTGCTGAATCTATTCAAATATTTAATTCTTGTGTGTTGTGAGGGTTTTTGGCTCCTCAGTCTTTCCATTCCTGATTTTTACCTACAGCTGTTTGTGGGGGCACACCATGCTTCAGAGCAGGATGATGTTTTAAATATGGATTAAGAATTCCCAGAAAAAACTACTGAAGAAGTAGTTCTCAAAGCACACAGCATCCACTAAACTGTGGCCATCCATTCTGGTTTGAAAGAAATAAAAAGAAAATCTCCATTTTTGTAGGAGAAATCCCACCCTGCACAGATTCCCCCTGGCTGTGGTTAATGATGAACTGGGCTGGAGTGTCTGGGATTGTTCCTGCAAGAGGTGCTCAGGTCCAGGGGTGGATCCTACAGCAAAAGCAGTGAATTCCTGCCTGTAAATGAGAATCCCAGAATGGTTTGGGTTGGGAGGGATCCTAAAGCTCATCCCACTGTCCCAGGCTGCTCCCAGCCCTGTCCAGCCTGGCCTGGGACACTTCAGGGATGAGGCAGCCACAGTCTCTCTGACCCCTTGTTACTTCTTAAAGACTCATCTATTCAGTTAATGATTAGTTATTTCAGTTATTATTCAGTTAATTCAGTGAATAACTGTGGAGATAAAACAGAAGCCAGTGAGATCTTGCTACTCTGATTTTTAAGCCCCTTCTCGTGGGTGTTACCTCTGAGAATCCAACAAACTCTGCAAAATCCACCCAAAAATATCAGTTCTCCTGCAGTGTCCTTAACCCAGTGGTTTTTGTGGGCCAGCTTTCCACCCTTCCCAGCTCTGCAGGGCAGGGTGAGTGATTGCACAGCTGAAAGAAAAGCAGTTTTTTGGTCACAGGTACTGGAAGTGTTGCCTGGACAAACCAGTTTGCTGCTACTTCTTGTGCCATAATTCTTTGCTTACAGCTTAATCTCAGTTGATGCTGGTAAAGGGAGCGTGGTGTTCCTTTCACCAAAAAAGCACAAATGAGATCATGGTGACTGAGGTAACTGGAAAGTTTGCTTAAAGATTGTTGGGGGTGGGTTTTTTAGTCAAAAATAATTTACAGGTTGAGATTTTGTTTCTTTAGAACAAAAGGCAGGGAGTGATGAACGGGCAACCAGAAATCTTGTCCTGGGGTGGGAAGAGAGTGGCTTCACAACCTCCTGGGAGGAATTTTGGAAGGTTAAACCAATTGTTGGTTCAAAACTCACCAACCTTCCTGCCACAGGTACATCAGAAACCTGGGGGATGTGTCCTGAGCACGACAGGGCAGCTCCACACAAAAATGGCTTTAGTGCCCTGAAAGGGACACAGATGTGGCTGAAATTTGAGGAGCTTTGGTGTTGAAAGCCTTCCAGTGGATCACAACAGAATTAGAAGAGTTTATTTGCAAAAGGCTTGAAGGATTTAACTCTGAATAAGCAAGGGCTTTTTCCCTAAATTGAGTTTAAAAAACGAAAAAAAAAGAACCTTTAAAAAGCAAGCAAAAGTTTCCTTCCAAAGAGCAACAGTGACCAAGAGCTGAGGACGGGCAGGTCAGAGATGTTGCAATTGCAAATTTTGAAAGCATTGATTGAACATAACAGAATGTCCCAAGGAAGAAAAGCCCTGGAGCTTTCTCCTCCTGGTCTGGCTGGCCATTGGAGCGTGGCTCAGGTGGAACCCACGTCACACCTGGGCCCATTTCAGCTCTGCAACCTCCACCAAGAGCTCTACTTTCTTCCTCTTATAAAGCAAATGAAACTGCCAAGGAGCCTTTTAACCCCAAAACCTTCCTGTTGATCCTGACCATAAACCAGATTTATTTTCTACAATTCAGAGCTCTGGGCACAGAAAACAGCTCAGCTCCAGAGCTGTGCTGAGGCTGGGGGTGGTGGTGGGAGCTGGGGGCTCTGGTTTGGCTGGAAAGGGAGCTGGGTCCAGCTTTGGGAAGCCCCAGGATTCAAGTTTTGGGGATGTCTCAGCTCCCAGGATTCACATTTTGAGCAACCCTAGGTTTCCCTAAACCTAATCCAGTTTTTGGGCAGCCCCAGCTCCCAGGATTCAGATTGTGAGCTGTCCCAGATTCCAGGATTCAGGCTTTGGGCAGCCCTAAGCCTAATCCAAGTTTTGGGCAGCCCCAGCTCCAGTTTCCCCTAAACCTAGCCCAGATTTTGGGCAGTCCCAGGTTTTCCTAAGCCTAACCCAGGTTTTGGGCAGTCCCAGCTCCCAGATTTCCCTAAGCCTAACCCAAGTTTTGGGCAGCCCTAAGTTTCCCTAACCCTAACCCAGATTTTGGGCAGCCCCAGCTCCAGTTTCCCCTAAACCTAGCCCAGATTTTGGGCACCCCCAGTTTTCCCTAAGCCTAACCCAGGTTTTGAGCAGCCCCAACCCCAAGTTTCCCTAAACTTAACCCAGGTTTTGAGCAGTCCCAGCTCCCAGGGCTGAGTCAGGCTCAGGCTGAGCTCCTCTGAGTCACTGCAGGGTCGTGCTGCTGGTGGTGGAGCCTCGGGGAAATGGATGGTTTAAATACTGTGAGAATCTTTATCAGCACAGGAAATGACAGCTCATTAAAATACTAACCGTTGAGCCAGTTTAGATCACTGTCTGGAAAAAAATTAACCATTGAAAGCTCAGAGGGCTCACAGGAAGAAAAGGTGCCCTGTTGAGACAAGGGACACGTTATGCAAATGAATCAGCTTTGTTATAATTGACCAGTGGCATAAAAATATTTCCACTGGAATCTGTTTTTCAATGGTTTTTAAAATACCTGACTTCCAAAGAAGCGCTGGAGTGGAACTTCTGAGGGAGGGGTGGCTAAAATACCCCAAAAAAGTAAAATCCCCAAATCTGGTGCCTGTTCCTAAATGTTTGATTGCTCTGGAGCTGCAGGATGGATTTTTCTCATGGTCTCACAGGGGATAGAGAAATGGGAATCTCGTACAACTGGTGTTGGTGGGGATTGTTTAATGACCTTTTCCATCAATGTTGGGAAGGTGAAATCCTTTGCCTTCCCCCTCTGGCCTGGCTGCCAATAGTCCCGTTGAAAGAAATGATTGAAAAAGAGCTGAAGGTCCGGGCAGGGAGGAGCCCATCCCAGCACGTTCCCTTTCTTTGTGGGATCCTCCAGTGCCACTTCCCTCCCTTTTCTGCAGCAGGAGATAATCCCTGGCCTTGGGCAGTGCCTGGCACTGACAAACCCACAGGGATTTGCTGCTCTTCCCTGCTGTCTTCCTTTGGAATCCTGCTGCCATTTCCCCAAAGGATGTTTTTTCCTCTGGCTGTTTCAGCCCCAAAACCTGCTGGTGTTTGCCCCGAGCGTGTGGAGTCTCAGGGAAAAGGGATTTTCCAGGCTGAGGGCAGTGAATATTGGAGGGATTATCCATAAAGTGGGGCTGTGACTCAATATTGCATCACCTTCCCCAGGTGTGTCCAGCCTTGTTTGCGCCTTCTGTTCCCCCACAGGGCTCTGGTTTCCCTCCAGGTTAGGATTGCTGTGATAAAATTAAATGAAATTAAATAAACTCTCATGTTTGTGACCCCTCCCAGTGCTCCCAGTTTCCTGAGCATCCCGCTGGGGTTGGATCCCAGTTGTCCACAGGGCTCAGGCTCAGGTTCTCATTTATATTTTTAATTCCATCAGGATCAGTTTAAGAACAGCTCAGGGTTATCAATCAGCTGCTTCAGCATCACTTGGTGTTCAAGGCCTCTAGTAAATGCAAAACTTCCATAAACTTCCAAATTTTCATTCATGAAAAATCATGGTTTTATTTTGTTTCCAAAATTTGAGTCTACAGTGGCAGCTTCTTCTTTTTTAAAAAAACTACTTGTGGATTCTAACATTTCTCTCTGGAAAAGTGAACAAATATCCAAATATGCTTTAATAAAATGGAAATTTTATATCCTAACTTAGGATTTTTTGTGAGATATTGGTGCAATGACCCCGAGGGGCAGCACTTACTAGAGACCTGTACTTCAGGATTGAGCAGAGTTGGAATTAATTCCCTGAGTGTTCCCAACCTCTCAAAGCACAGGCTGAGAGATTTCAGTCACTCAGGAGCAGCCCATGCTCCTAAAGACTTAGTAAGATGAAATTATGCCTTTCAGAAGTGCAAATATCATTATTAAATAGTTATAATTAAGTATTTTTAATATTAGTAAAAAATGCAGATGATTGAAATATCAAAAAACTTCACCTACTTTTTGTAAGGTGAAAATACAGTTTTTTCTCCTCTGGGTTTGGTGCTTCATCCTGGTGCCTTTGGTAAAAATCTTTCTGTACTTCCATAGATTCTGTTAAAAATATGTCAAATTTCCCAAAAATCATTTAACCACCAGTGAAACATTTGACAGTTGTTTCTTTGAAAAGCAAATTAATACATTTAAACTCAGATTTGCTGTAACTGGACTGGAAGTTTTTGGAGTCAGGCTCTGCAGGGTCTTGGTGTAATTTTTAAAATAATCCTTGAGCAGCTTTGCTGAATCTCTTCATGTGGTGCTTCAAACAGATGGGGAGTTTGCTTTATTTATTGGAAAAAGAGGTTTAGAATTTGTCACATAGAAATTGTAGCTCTGAGTTTAAAAAAATAATAAAATGTATCTGTTTAATTACAAATAGCAGGTAATTGTTCTGAAAACAGGCACCAAGAGTGTTGTTTTTTTTTTTTTTTCAGTGAATCCAAATTTTTAATGGGTGTTTCTGCTGTAGTATTAGAATGGAAATAATTTCTAATGGTTTTGACTGAAATGTTATGATTTTAGTGAATTTAGGATTACCAAAGGCTACTGCAATTTTGGAAAACTTGTACTCAGTTTCAATTCCATTTAACGTTAAAGCAATTAAAAATTCAGCAGAGAATCAGAATGAATCCAAACGACAATTTAATTTTTAACATTAAGGGTTTCTAAAACAACTTCTGTATCAGAATTTCCCCTTCCATTTTCTGGATTTCAAAGACAATGGGTTTGATTCCCGAAGGAACAGGCAGGGAATTGGGGTTGGATTATTCTGGGGTTATCTTCCAGCATCTCCCTTCTCCAGCCCTGTGAAATTTGGGGTTTTTTGGAGGTGCTGAGTGCAGGAATTGTGATACAGATTTGGCCCACAAAATTAATCCCAAATTTTCCTCCTCCTCGGAGCTCTGAGGTTTGCAGGGACACACAACAACTCGCTCTAATTGCATTAAATAATTTTAAATATTATTTTTTTTAGATTTAAGATTATGCTTTTGGATATCAAGTGCACATAACTGGGTGATTAAATGATTGAATTTTGTCCAGAAAAGCACCAGTAACTAATACTGTGCTGCTGAGAAGGGATTTCAAGAATTTCATGTGGATTCCTGATCTTCTAGATTTTCCTCTGCTTTTTTGACTCCTTATATAAAAATCTGTGCACTTTTTTTCAGAATTAAATTCTTTACAAATGTACAAAAAATAAGATCTGAGGCCCTTGCATTTAGGATCTCGCAGTTCTACAAAATTACTTTGATAAAATTAATTTTTGTGCACTTAACTAATAGTCACGACCAGAAAAGGAAATAAAAAGTGAATTATTTAGTGAGAAAAATTCTGAAATATTGTTTTGATGCACCAGGAGCTCCTCAAGGCTCTGAACTTGGGTTTCATCTCTTTGTTCTGTGTTTTAATTCAATTTGGGGCCTGACGGGGTTCAGCTCTCGGTGAGGAACGGAGTCACTCAAACACCACCCTGTTAATCATTGACCCCTCATCATTTAAATATTCCTCATTTCATAATCCTGCAGGAGTTCAAAAGTAAACCATTACCTTGCAGTGGCTCTTCAGGGGCTCCCAAGAAAGAAAAGAAACCTCAGAATGTCCCTGATGTTCTGACTGTGACTCGTCCTGCGGGTCCTGGGAGAGCTTTTCCCAGGAATAGTCAGTGCTGAGACACCTCTGGAACACCAGGAATGCTTTGGAGCATTTACAACTTGTGTAAAATGAATAATAAGGGACGTGCTTTGGGCTCCACAGGTTGTTTGTTGGGTTTTTTGTTGATTTTATTTTTTTCCCAGAATTTTTACCAGTCCGGGCACAGAATTTCCTCACCCGGTGGTGAATCACGGGGGAAGAGACTTTCTGCTGGGAAATGGGTTCACAAAACCTCCTTTGCCCCTGGCCATGAAGGGAATAAATAGATTTACTGGAGGAGAATGAGACACTTTGTTTCGTGCTTTTCAGAAATTCCTAAAATTAGAAAGCTGCTATTTTTTAATTGGCCTGGAAAAGGGAGTTTGGTGTCAGAGCAGGAGGATGAGGGGAATGGTGGGAGCCACTGGGAGAGAGGACAATTGTCCGACTCCTTGGAGTACACCTGGTGTAACTTGGCTCTGAAGGGTTGTGCTAAACCCTCCCTGCAGCAGCAGCAGGACTAGTGGACTTAATAAATCAAAATAATCAGCATTTAGGTGAGTTTTTAAATGTAGAATACCACAGTGATTTCTTTAAAATTAAACAAAAATCATAAATTCCCTTCTCTTTGCAATTGAAGTGCTCAGTAATGAGGAGGTTAGGCTGGGATGGATCCAACTTTGGGAATGTTCTCCCTGCACAGCTCAGGCTGTGGGGTTGGTGCTGGTCATTTTAAATTTTTATTTGAATTTCAAGAGTTTTATAATGTAGAACACAATGATTTCTTTAAAATTAAACACAAAAATCTCCTTTCTCTTTGAAATTCAAGTGGTCAGTAATGAGGAGTTAGGATGGGGTGCATCCAACTTTGGGAATGTTCTCCCCGCAGTGCTCAGGCCATGGGGCTGCTGATGAATCATTTAGAATTTATATGTGAATTTAGGGAGGTTTATAATGTGGAAGAACACGGTGATTTCTTTAAAATTAAAAAAAAAAAAAATAATAATTTCCCTTCTGTTTGCAATTCAAGTGGTCAGTAATGAGAACTGTCCCATGCAGGATCCAACTCTGGGAATGTTCTCCCCACACAGGGGGCTGCTGCTGAATCATGTAGAATTTATATTTGAATTTGAGTAGTTTTATAATGTAGAACACAATGATTTCTTTAAAATTAAACACAAAAATCTCCTTTCTCTTTGAAATTCGAGCGGTCACTAGTGAGGAGTTAGGGCAGGGTGCATCCCACTTTGGGAATGTTCTCCCCACACAGCTCAGGCCAGGTGGTTGCTGCTGAATAATTTAGAATTTATGTTTGAATTCAGGGAGTTTTATAATGTGGGAGAACACAGTGATTTCTTTAAAATTATATATATATATATATATAATTTCCCTTCTCTTTGCAATTCAAGTGGTCACTAATGAGAACTGCCCCATGGCTGGAGTTAGGATGGGGCGCATCCAACTTTGGGAATGTTCTCCCCACACAGCTCAGGCCAGGGGGCTGCTGCTGAATCATTCAGAAATTATCTTTAACTTTGGGGATGTTTTGAAG
Source organism: Sterrhoptilus dennistouni (assembly GCA_013397095.1). Taxonomy (NCBI): domain Eukaryota; kingdom Metazoa; phylum Chordata; class Aves; order Passeriformes; family Zosteropidae; genus Sterrhoptilus; species Sterrhoptilus dennistouni. The sequence continues at coordinate 318,346 of VWZU01005859.1, forward strand.
GGCTGTGACCATTCCGACAGGGGTTGGGGTCTCCGCTAAACAGGATTTCAGGACCGGGGGCTCTCCCGTCCCGGGCTCGCAGCTCTAGGAGCAGGACGCTCCCCGGCTTTGTGCAGCCCGGGCCGGGCTCGGGGCAGGGCCCGGGGCCGCTCCTTTGTTCCTTTGTTAATCCCGGCTCGGGGGAGGCGCTCCAGCATCGCTCCCACATTCTTTTTGGGAAGGGATGACGCACGGATTGTCCTAAAAAGGACTTGGCCGGGCAGAGGGGCCGGCTCCGAGCGGGACAGGGGCGAGGCTTGGGCCGGGCAGTTTCTTTTTTAACCGAGGGATGACACAAGCCCCAGTCATTTCCTCATTAATCGGTTCAAACCAGTTCTTACAGGAACTGCCGCTGATAAATGTGGGACTTCTCCGAAGTCATTCATTGGGTTCTCAGCGCTGCTGCCTCCCAGGAAATGCTCCGGCTCCCTCCTCTCTGCCCAGCGCCGCTTTGCTCAGAAAGATTTTTCTTTTCAAGCGCTTTTTTGAGGATCTGGGGAAATGCATCCCTCCCGAAGTATCGGCTCAAAAGATGAAATGTGGTTTATTTCTGTTTGCTCGAGTAGCTTCGAGTTCCCTGCTGAGCTGTGGCTCAGCCTGAACTTTGTTCTGATTAGGTAAAGTGGTAAGTTTAAAAAAAAAAATTGGTTTTTGTTTTTTTTTTTCTCCCCTATTTTGTCTTGTTCTCTGGGATGAACTTTCCATCAGTGCTATTCCGAGTATAGGTCCTTCTCTTCAGAAGCCATTTCAAGAATATTTGGAAGCTCAGAGGATAAAACTTCACCACAAATCCGACGGTGCTGTGCCACAGGTAAGACCCTCTCTGCCTCCCTCCCTCCCTCCCCGGCTCACTTTTTTTCTCTTCCCTGCCTGTCTTAGACTTGTAGTTCTTATATAACTCCTCATTCTGCTTTTCAAAGATCTGCACCGACCCAGGGAATAGATAAAAATCTAATTTTAAGAGCAATCTGGGAATTAAAAGTAGTAATTGTGTGCTTTCTGGAGTTAAATCCTTTAGAGGATAAGTGGAAGTATAAATCAAAACCGGTGGCTTGTCTTGTCCCTCTGCATTAGCAGAGTTAAATTGAAGGAGAAAAGTTAAATTTAAGGAGAAAAAATTTACCTTTCCATGTGAAATAGTAACAAACTGGGCAGCACCGATGTTTCAGAAGCCGGTGGGATCTGTGGCTTAGTGAACAGTAAGAGAAATAAAATCCCTGAGCCTTTACTCTTTGAAAGTAAAAGAAATTACAGTGTTTGGAGCAGGTACGAGGGGCAGAAATGTCCTTTGACACAGAAAAAAGTATTTAAAAATTTTTTAAAGTATTTTTTAAAACTCCCCGTGTATTTTCAGTGGGACAGAGCAGCTTTGATATAAAATTCTTTAGGCTGCTGAGATAAAAAATCAACTGAATCCAACTCCCATTTCACGTGCGGCTGTTGGAAAAGCCCCTTTGCCCGTTTGTTCCCACAAAAGATCCGGGGCTGAGTCAGGAAATGTGCGCTGATTTCTGGGCTGGGCTTTGGGCAGAGCGTTGCTGCCCTCCTTTGACAAAAGGCACAACTTGAGGATCCCCGTGCGCCGGGACTTCCAGGGACACCAAAGAGTGAGATAACCCAGAAAAGTCAATTTAAGGGAAAAAAAAAAAACAAAAAAACCCACATTGTTAATGATGACCTGGTTGTTTTCTTCGAGGGGAATGTGACAGGCTGATTTTGAACTCCACGAATTGTTAGCGAAGCCCAGACAATACTGGGAATAATAAATCACTTTGGGAGCACACTGGGGATGGTCAGGGATTCGTCATCTGCCCGCCGGGGCGTTTGGCAGCCCCTCCTGCATTGTGTTTCAAGGGACTGAAGTGGGTTTTGCAGCGGGACCTGCAGGAATCCTGTCAGATCGCACTTGGTTCCTGCTTTTCATTCGATTATTGCAGAATAAAGACACGGTCAGGCTTTCCCCTTTCACCCAGAACTCTCCGTTGTCCTGTCGACTAATCTTCGTTCTCCTCCTCCTTCTGTTTTGTCTCCTCAGGGGGAAAACTGGCTATCCTGGATATTTGAAAAATTGGTGATTGTCATGGTTTGTTATTTTATCTTATCCATTATCAACTCCATGGCCCAGAGCTATGCCAAGCGACTGCAACAGAAGATGTACTCCGAAGAAAAAACCAAATGAGCTCGGAAAAAATGGGAAAAAACCCCTCAGGATGGGTTTTGGCAGACACGAGAAATGACACATCTTTTCATATGTTTAAAAAACAGCATTATTCAAAAAGGGGGGGGGAAATTTTAACATCAAATTTCGACTCTTAACAAATATTTTTTTGTTTGATTTTGAAAGTAATTTGGATATTGGAGCAACGGTTTCATTGGCGAACTTATAAATGTTACGGTAAGGTGTAAATGAGTCTGGGTTGTGTTTTACAGGATGGACAATGGGATGTTAAATGGAATTTAACACTAATGTTGTCCATACAAATTACTTCCAAAACTGATGATTTAATCTTCTCCATCTCCTGATTTAAGTTCAGACTTGACCTGAGGGTGACGTTTTCTTTTGAAGGGGTGGCTGGTTTGTTTTTTCCATAAATTTCAAGACCATGAAAATGTAAATAACTTGAGTACAGGTCGGGTACAAAGTGTTGCATGTCCCTCATGGTGAGGCTCTTCTGTCTGAATTCCCAGTGTCCCATTGCATTGCACGCTGGAAAAGCCACCCTCTCCATGGTGTTTAGCAGAGATGGTTGATGTCAAAATGCTGAAGCCAACGTTTTTTATTCTGTATATTTAGAATGAAGTTAAGATAAAAAAAAACAACTTTATAAAGTCATCTTATGATCATTCCAGAATTTCTTGTGTCAGTCTTTTTAAGCTGTTTTCTTTTCCTCTCTCGCTTTTGGATGCTCTGTGCATGTTTGCTCATCCTTCCTGCACTGATGGTGCTCAAACCCTTTGTTCTTTTTTTGGTTTGATTTGGTTTTTTGTTCTTTTCTCTTCAGAACTTCTTGCTTAGCAAAGGGAGGAGGAGGGCTGTGCACAATCACTGCTTAAATAGGTTAAACAGAGAACAAGATTGGTTTTCCTAAATTCTGCTCAGGTGTTGGCCCCTGAGCCCAGAACTGTGGGCAGTGGAGAAGAGAGGGGAGAAGAGCTCAGATTCCAGATTTTGTGTCTTCCCAGTAATTTTGCAGAGAACTTTAGGGAACCTTTCACCAAGTCAGATTTGTGGTGATCAGCTCAGATGTACAGAGCAGAATTGATTTTATAATGGTTTTTTTCCCTCCCGAGTGCATCAATCCCCACTGCTTCTGTACCCGCCTCGCCCTGATCACTTGCGAACCATCCGTGTTTATTTTATCCTAGGGCTGTGAGCACCAAGAATTAATTAATTTGCCTTCCTAAGGAGCATTCTCAGGAGGTGGCTGAGCTGCTGCTTGGCTTGTCTTAGTCTGCTCCTCCTCAGGGGCCAGGTGAGGCAGGGCTGGAGGCAGGGGTGCTGTTGTGTTGAGCGTCGTGCCATCCATGGCTGTACCATCCTGTCGGATAGCTTATCAGACTGATGTTGACTGTTGGATCTCATGGCAACAACAGTCGGTAGGCTGTCTGACATTTTGGTATCTCTCATCTTGACCGTGCCTCATCCATCCCTCAGCTGTTTCCATTTGAGCATCAGCAGCACGTCAGTGTCTGTGGTGGGGCTGGGAGTGAGCTCCCAGTGCAGGACAAAGCCCTTGTGAGGTTTGTACCGGTTCTTTTGGCTTCGCAGGGAACTTCAGGCACTGCTGGGGATGCCTGGGGAGGGTTTGCATGGACTCAACAGGTTCAGTTCGAGTATCTGGAAGTTACTCAGCACAGGAGTTTAAAGCACAAAGGGCCTTCAGCTGCTCCTGGTGATGTTTAAAAGGTGAACAGTATTTACTAAATTTTATCATTAATCTGACCTTTGACAATAATTTCACAAAGAACTTGTTCTGGTACAATTCCAAACCCCACAGCTCTGTTTGGAACTTCACCTTTTCAGCCTACAAACCCTCAATGCTGCACTTTAGGAATCACCTCAGAGTTCCATTTCCCCTCAGGACCCTGGGTCAGTGACAGCCCCACTTCTGGTCACCAAATCTGTCACCTGAGGGACACAGGTGTTTATTAACCTCTCACACTTCTGGGAGGGGATAGATTGCATTGATGCCATGCTGGGGTCCCTGTGTCCTCTCAGGTTGGAATTAGGACACTGCAACAATAACTAAAAGAGAAAAAAAAAACTTTTTCCTTGAGCCTGAGCCAATAAACTGCACATTTCTAAATGCTTTAGAGGTCTCCTTAAAATTCTGCCTCTTGCCTGCTGAAAAACCAGAAGGAAAACTGAAAGTTTTCTCCCACTTTTGGTTCAGTATGTTTACAGATATGTAGTGTGAAATATATATATATATTGTTCTTCAGCTTGTGTTTCCATGTGTCCATTCCAATAAGCTCTGCTGTTATTTTGAAGCTTTCTAACACTATTTAAAGAAGGAAGTGGTCATTCTGCCTGGGAGATAAGACTTGGTAAAAGGTAAAAAAAACCCTAATAATACAGACAAAAGTGACACGAACCTGATGAGATTTGCAATGGATAGTTTTATGTTTGCTTAAATAAACAAAGAAATAACGTTTCCCAGTGTTTATTTCAGCTGGATTGTTTCCATTCTCTGTATTGAACTCTCTTGGTAACACTGACATTTGCTGTCCCAAACATTCTCCAGTGTGAACACAGAAGATAATTCAGCTGCATTTTGTGCCTTCAGATAAAGACTCAGCCTTTAGCATTTGACCAGAAAACATGGATTTTGCTCCCTTAACCCAAAGTTTCCTTTTTGTTGCACACATCTTCATTACACATTGGAAGCAGTCAGTCAGTTCAGTGTGTTGAGGACAAATCCAAAGGGAGCTCTTGCAAGAGGAACAATCTTGGCACAAATCCCTATTTTTAGGGATCCCTCACTGCTGTTTCTGGCAGTTAAGACGCTAAATAAAGTATCTTGCTTTTTCTGGGAATGACAGAAAACCACACTGAATAACAGTCCTGTAAGAACAACTGATGACTTTAATGTGACAGAGGTGGGGGTTTTTTTAGTCTCTTACTTGTGAAACAAGGTCAGGTAGGGCTCTCCCTCTTCTTTCTGGGGGTGTTTTGCCTCCCCACAGCTCTGAGGGCACTGAGGGGTGGCAGTGAGCCCCCCTGTGCCCCAGCAGGCTGCAATTGTTGGTGTGAGCAGAGCTCAGGTCACAGCGAGCCAGGTCAGGTCACACTGTCCAGTTCCAGCCTCTCATCCATCAGGACAGGAAAGCTGCTGCTCCCTGTCCTGGAGTCCTTCCCTCCGTGCCAGTGTCACGCTGTGTTTCTGTTCCAGCAGCTCCCTCACAACTCCCCCAGCTGCCTGTTCCTGCTAAAAGATACTTGTCACTAACACTTGACAGTGGCTTGATGCTGTTCCAGGTCCTTCCCTGCTGTGCTTTTGGCCTTCATTATTTAATTTGTCAGAGTCAGCCTCCCTCTCGCTGCAGGCACTGCTAAGTGCAAACACAACACTCGGGATGTGTCCCTGATTATCAATAAGAAATATAAATATTAGTGAACAAAATCGATGGCAGGTGTAAAGAAAAGTGGGGGTTGACTTTGGAGGTAAAAATAATCGGTTTTCTTCGAAACACAAAGGTAAAAGATACTTTGTGATCAGCAGTTAAAGGGCTGAATGTAGATACAGATAAGGTAATTGAAATGACTCTTCTGCGATTTAAAATTCTGCCTTTTTTTTTTTTTTCTGTAAATTTGGTTGGTTTCTTTGGAGAAGGCACAGCAGAGCAGTAAGAAAACAGAACTTCCCCCAGCTCTCTCCAGACTGCAGCAGCTGGTGGAGTGTGGGAGTGGGAGGGGATCCTGCTGAGCAGGTGAGGGATCAGTGCTGGGTCTCTGTAACCTCGGAAGTGGAGCCACCCCCGTCCCTGTGAAACACCTCTGGTATATTCAGACAGGAGGGAAATGTCTGCGTTTGCTCTTGCAAAGTCATTTTTAGAAAGATTGTGCTGAAAAACTCTCTCAGCCCGCTGACTTTGCCAATTCCAGTGCCTAATGGAGGGCATGAAACGCTGGCGTGAATTTCTTTACACATTTCACTTGTTTATTGATGCATCCACTCGGCCTTCGTGAAAGGCAGCAGAACATTGTTCTGGCGGTGGTGGCAGAGGGAGAGGCTGGAATACCCTGGGTCGGTTGTCACACGAGGGGAAGGAGCTCAAACAAAAACTCACCGTTGTTATGTCACCTCCCAGCAAACGGAGAGAGCCCTGCAATCAGTGACTGCCCGGAATGTGTTAAGAATTCAGGGGAAAAAACTGGTATTTTTATCAAAAAATGTGATTATTACTGTGCTGAATTGAGTGAAGAGGCTGTTGAGGCCACTCAGCCCGTTAACTGCTGGTGCTGTCCAGGCGTGGTGAAACAAAGGTGCAAATGTAAACCTGTGGAATGGGCCCAGCTTGGGTTTCGTTTGCTTTAGCACTGCCCTTTGTTGTGCTGAGGAGTTTTTATTAATTTATGACTATTATTATTATTATTATTATCCCTGAAATGAGTCAAAGAGCAGTGACTCCATTAGCATTAAACCAAAGGTCGCTTTTCTCTGGAGCTGCTGAGGTGGTGTGGAATCTTCCGTGTTCCAGGGCAGGTCCCAGTTCATTGTTCGGCTGTTCCCAGAAGCTTCCCGGGGCTGCCCGGGCAGTGGCAATGAGGAAACTGGCGGCTCTTTCCTGCCCGAGGGCGAGAGAGGAGGTGTCAGCTCTCGGGGTATTGTTCCTGCTCTGATAACAGCCACGCCCGGCTCCTGGAAACGCCTCTGCCGGGCTCCAGAATGGGTTGGTGACTCTGGTGACTCTCTGGTGATTCTGGTACCACCTGTAAGGAATTCCTGAGAGAGCCAATGCATTGCCCAAAGCTTGTTTTAACCGCAGGAAATGAGCTTGTGGTTCCCCTTTGCTTCTGTGCTGTCAGGAAAGAACCTGGCAGTTCTCTCGCAGGAGCTGCTGCTGATTAAAACATCAGTTCCTTGTTCAAGGCTCATGCTTTGAGGGACTGTGGCTTTCCTCAGAAAGTTTTATTAGGATTTTTCCATCCTTTGATGGGAAAACACAGATTTCCTGTGCTCAGCATTTCTTTGTCTCAGAGAGAAAACACACAATTCAGATTTACAACATCGTGCAAATCCCACCATGGTCACAAAACCCTCTCTGGGCTGGTTGGAAACCTCACTGCTCTCAGTGCCTGGTTTGCTGCAGCTGTTTTCTGGAGAGCTCTTAATATTTAGGATATTTTCATAACAACACATTTCATTTCTCAGATTCCTGGATTTGTAGGTCTCTCCTCAGCCCAGCTGACCTCTTGTGACACAGGCAGTGCATTCCTGGGTGTTGTGTAAGGCTCGAGGTGGGGAGCAGCGAGGAAGAAACTTCTAAGATGCCTGAAGCCGGTATTTACTTGACTTCCAACTAATGGATGCCAGAAACATTTCCAAAGCAACATTTTGCTACTGCAAGTGGTGATTTTAATTCTGTTGCCTCCTTTAACTTCTGTACAAAGTGTCTCTCCCACTTGTGTTGTGTGGCTAACCCCAGAGCAGCCCTGGAGCACAGGAGCCTCATGGCAGCCCGGAGGAGCCAGGTGTCTGTGGGGGAAGTGAGGCAATCTCTGGCAACAGGTTCCAGTTGTGACTGAGAGATCCTTCCAGTTCAGGGAAGGAGGAAAAGGTTTAAGTGTTGTTTTAAAGTTTAAGTCCCTCCCTTGGGCCTTGGAGCCCTCCCTGCCCTCGGTGTGGAGCCTTTTTTGGCCAAGTTCAAGTCTGTTCTCTGCAGTTTTGTTCAGCTTGAGCAGGGCCCCGTGTGCTGAGGTTTCCTTCCTCATGTCACTGAAGAGTGAAGTCTCCTTTCACAGCACATGTCAGGTTTGTGTCTGGTTCTTATGTGAAAATACTGTGTTTGAGGGGAAGCTTGATTAAGTCTTTATAGAGGAAAATAATGTGAAACTCTGAGCAGTGGCTGGTGGGGAGGAATGGAAGCTTTCTGCCTGGGAGCAGAGCATTTAATTAGTTTTTGGTCTTTCATTGCCAAATGTGTGATTTTGACTGTTTTATCAGTTGCATTTGGTTTCTTCACCGAAATTCAGCCTATAAAGGAAAGATTCACAACTTCAAATCACTCCATAAACACAATTGGTGACTTCAGTGACTCCCAGTCAGCTCACACAGGCTGGGGTTGCCCAAAGTGGGGTGGGGAGGAAACATCCCAGTGTTTTCTTTGCAAGTGGCAGAAGGACAGGCCAGGCAGCAGCAAAGCACTTCCATGGAAAGATGGATCCTTGAAGTCAGGATTGTTCCAGGCCATCTGGAAAGCAGCAGCTCTGAATGAGGCCCAGCTCTCACCACCCTCAGTGAGGAGATTCCAGGGAGCAGCCACAGCTGCCCTTTGCCAGCCAAGTCCAGGCAGGATTTGATTCCACCTTCAGCCTGTGGGATGAGGCCACTTCCCATTTGGCTCCGTGGGCTGTGCTCTCCTGACGTGCTCCTGTAAATGATCCATCACATCTTGGACACTGCTGGGCACAAACTCAAATTCAGTCCTGCCATCTGCCCACAATTACACCATTCTCAGGCAACTGAAGTGTATTTTTGTGAGCCTTAAGTAAACATGACATAGTCCATGTAACCAAATATGTACAATAATCATTTTTGCAGAATGCACCCATTTCACTGCAAACTCATCTCTCCTCACGTTCAACCAGTGAAACAAAAGCTCAAGCAATGGTTTTCTCTCTTTTTTTGGTTTAACTAGTGGCTTTTTTTAGTTTCTCCACTTAAGTGCTTTTACTTTTAAAATAGGAATTTTGGCCTAGAAAATACCCTCAGTTTACTAATTTTTCTGCCTTACAATTTGGGATTTTTAAGTTTGATTTTAAGGCAAGAAGGTTTCTAGCACCTAATTCACACACAGATAACTGTGACTCTCTTAGGAGCCACTGTTTGATATCTCTGAGGCTTGTACGAACACGTGGTTAAAATTTACATTTCTTCCACGATCTTTATCATGGAGCACCTTTACTCTAAAAATTGCCTTTATTTCCTGAGGAGCAGCTTCTCCAATCTCTCCTCTGGAGCCTTTTCCCCGTGGCTGGCGGGAATATTCATTTATTGCAGCTCCTGGAAAGGGTTAAGCTGGGCTGAGTCCTGCCCCAGGCGGGCAGGGGAAGTGGCCGGGTCTGCAGGGACAGGATTCCCACAATGGGAGCTCAGAAGGGACCATTGTGAGCCCCGCTCGGACTGAAAGAGCCGGAAAAGCTCCGCGGTTCAAATTCAGGATTATCAGCTGCACTTCCAGGCCGTTCAAAGCTGCCCGAGTGTCCGGGCTGTGCCTCTGGAGCGTGGGCAGAGCCTGGAGCAGGAAGCTCCGGGGGAATTCACTGTCTGGGCTGCCCTTGAGGAAAGGCAGCAGCTCGGTTCCTTTTGGAAGGGCTTTTTGTTTTTTGTGTTGTATCAGACCCGTGAATCACTTTCCTGATTCCTCTTGGGCAGGTTTTAAAGTGGTGTCCAGCAAAAAGCAGATTTCTTTCAAGTACTCTCAGTCCTATTTCCTTCTGGATGTTTGGGCTCTCATTTAATAATATTTATCCATACTAAATTTATTAGCAAATGCAGAAAGAAGTGAATTAGTCATTCAAGGCCCTTTTGTACCTTAGTGTTTCTCACTAGTGTTTCAACTGGCAATTTGAATATAATTTCCTCTTTTAATTATTAAACCCTGGTTGTTGTGGGAACCACAGAATTTTTCTCTTACCTATTTCCATCCTTCCTGTGCTGGTACTGAGTCTAACCTTAAAAACACCAATATCTATTTATGCCCAAATAAATAAATTTTATCTATAACTACATTGCCAAACACTTACTGTGTTTAAAACATTTTAGGTTATTAAAGGTTATTTTTTTATTTTGGTGGGTTTATTTTGCCTGGTTTGCGGGTTGGTTTTTTTTGGGGGGGTAGGTTTTTTTTGTTGTTGTTGTTGTGGTTTGTTTTTTTTTTCTTCTTCTTCTTTTGTTTTGTTTTGTTTGTTTGTTTTTTGGTGGTCAAATGAATGTTCTCCTATTCATGAAATGTCTGCTATAGTTGGAGTTCTGGAATCAGCTTCCAAGTGAGCTGCACCTGTCCATTCCAACAAACAATAGTGAGGTTTGGAGCATTGTTCTGGGTTTATGGACATCCTGTGGGGACTTTGCCTACAACAAGCAAGGTCAAGGCCACTGAATCTGCTGTTCCTGTCCCTGAGCCATTGGCTTGTGCTGACCTTTGATCCACCTCTTTAATTGTAATTGTTAATGAAATTAAGGCCTTTTTCCAGGCTCTATTTGCATAATTAATTTTATCAATTTCATACAGAATTACTCCTCCACCTTTTAATGTAATTGGAGGTGATGACTATTTGATAGTGGCTGTTCACTTCCTGTCACTTTGACCCCCTCCACATCCTGGGGAAAAAATAAAGGAATCCCATCATAGATCAAAAGAAATGAAGGCTCAGTTTGGGAAAGGGTGTGAGAATTTCAGGACTGAAAAACATTCACAGGAAGAAGCTTAGAGATGCCTAAAACAATTCCTGTCAGCCCCTGCTCCAGAGCAGGAAGGGATTATAGCAGCTAAAATTCTAATTTTTGCTTTGGGGTTACACATCTTACCTGTGTGCTGTGTCTCCTGACCTGGCACAAATTCTGCCATCAAACAAACAAAAAAGACCCAATATCCTGCTCCATTAGCCTGAAGTGCCATAAATAAATCATAAATATGGGTCTGTATCATTCATAAGTGCACTGAGCACCTGCTGTGTTTGCATCATGCTCAGAATTCTGACTACAGAGAGATAACACCAGGTTATTTCTGCAATAAAGTTAGTTATTGCTACAGCACTACAATGACCCATTTCTCTCTTCCTTGTTTCTCAGGGAACTTACCTGTCCTCAGCCTTTTGTAAAACCCTTTTACCTGTTCTGTGAAGTGAGAAGGAAAAAGAATTCCTGGGACTTGGCCATTTTTTCATGGAGTCACCTATTCTCGTTTCTGATGCTGGAAATTGTGTTTGGGATCTGTTGAAAACACCAGGGGAATTTATTTCTGTGTTGCTGAACATCCTGTGCCTTTTGGAGGAGGGAGAAGCTCACCATGGTCTCCTTTCCTGACCCTTTGTTCCTGCAAACTCGAATTGCCTGTGCTGTTTGTCTGAACTTCTTGTGCAATCTTTCCTGCAGCTTCTTCTGTGAAAATACCCAAATTAGACAATGGTTGAAAGTGGCAGAGACACAGCAGAAAATCCCTTCTGACCAGAGTAGGCCCCAGCTCTGAGCTGCCATCTTTGGAATGAAATGCCACTAAAACCTGAGGCTGCACTGTGAAATTTGTCCTTTTGTCAAGGGAAAAGTCCTTGAGAGTGATTTTAACTCTTTTATTTTTTGGCCTGTGGGATTATTTCTGTGGGAGAACAGTGTGACATACGGGGGAGAATGGCAAAAATTCCCAAAACTCTCCCTACCATTAATGAAGAGCTAACAGAGGCAGAAGAGAGCTCAGTGTTACGAGGTAATCTTTAATTCTGCTGTACTCTTTGATTTTATTTTAATTTAGTGGGAGCCCTCTCAAGTTGCTCCATTTCTTCTCCTGCCAGGAGGGAGCTGCAGCTTCCCAGGGCACCACCTTGTGGTCGTGGTAAAAAGAGCCAAGTCCTTAAATTGACTTTAGAAATTACAAAATGTACTTATTACATCAAATTGTAAGTTTTTACATCTGCAGTCGACCAGCCATCCTCATGGCAAATATGTTTAAATAATTAACAAGTTAATTAACTTATAACTTGGAGAAAAACAGGAGTTGTAGTTTTGCTTAGTGAAATGGTCAGAAGAGGATATAGCTACAGTATATAGCAAATGTATTGAAAAATAGGTATTTATTAGATATATTTAATAAGGATAATATGAAAATAGGAATATATTTAGTTCAGATTCAGTTCTTGCTATTTACACACACACAGATACTCTGCTCCTAAGACTGAAAAATAACTCCTGCACAATAATTTACGTACTTCAGGAAGTTGATGGAAGGTTTTCCAGCTTGGTTCTTTCAGCAAATCTCTATTTCAGACCATTTTAACAAAGAAATTAATCACAGATTGGTGTAACTGGAGATAACTTGTTCCAGGGTTGTGAAGCAGTCCAGAAAATCTTCCTCCTGGATTCCAAACTTTGTGTACTGGTGAAGGTAAGCTCTGTGTGTTGAAGAATGGGTGAGACATTAGAAATCAGTGAAGATATTTAATGAAGTACCAGCATAATTCTTTTCACTTACTTGGAAGCAAACATATTCCAAGCTTTTCCTACGATGCTGTCAAGAGGTTTCAGCAGGAACTGGCTGTTGCTGACCAAAGCAGCAGACTTTTCATACTTGTTAAATGCTCTGGGTGTTTTCCATGCACTAAAAGCATCCTGAGGGTTTAGCCATGATGTGTATAATGAGGGATCTTGGAAACTTCCTGTAATAAAACCAGGACAGGCCTTTGGACAAAACCCACCCTTGATCCCTGTGTGGCCTAATCAATGCTGAGGGGGCAGCCTGTTGAAAATACAGTTTTTGAACAGATTCCTTAGATTATCTATAAAATATCTAAGATATATCTAGATAACTATCTAGATTATCCACTGGTGTGGATAATCCAGTTGCCTGCAATGCTCATCACTCCAGAAAGAACTAAATGTATTTTCAGATATTCTAGCCAAGAATTCCAGATCTACAGACCTGAGTCTCTCCTTCCTTCCCTGAAGTGCTTCAGGAAACTGAGAAGTGAAATACAACATCCCTGAGCAATTAGACAATGTGGCCTTGGACAGTAAAATGTTTCTAGAGGGAGTATCAGCCTTGGGAGTCCAATGTGTGGTTTTGGGGTCAGATTTGCTTGCAGACAGCAGAGAGATGTGAAAGCAGGGCCCTGAGGGGCTGTGCTCCTCCCTCTTACCCAAATCCACGCTGTGCACATCTTTTCCTCTCAGGATAACCAGGTTGGCAATGGAAGTGTTGAAGTGCAGGGGTTTGTTTGTGGAGGGGATGGAGGAGCCTGGTGGTCGTACTTGCCAATCAATACCTTTGGGATTTGGGAAAAAGAGACAGAAAATGAAGTTAATGTTTGGTGAAGATGCAGATGGGAACTATCCCTGTGCCCCAGAGTGAGACCACACTGGAGTCTGTAGCTGCTGCACATGAATGAAGCAGCAATCACACAAGTCCCAGAGAAATCCACTGCTAATCCAGCAGGATTTGCCTGGCAGTCACTCTGCCAGAGAAAATGGATACCTGTTTCTATACTTAGCAAGCCTCCAGCCCATTCCTTGCATAACTGGGAGCTGTAAACTGAATTCTCCATGTAAATTACATGGGAGAGCTGAGCCTGATTTTTATGGGTAGAAGGTGTAAAAAGAAAAAGCAGAGCTCACCATCCAAGGAATGTTCCAAGGGAGTTATGTAAATTAAGTGCACAGCCACAAACTGTCAGTTTGGTTTGTGTATTTCCAATAGTTATAATTAACTGAGGAGTCTGGAAGCAGAGCAGGAGTAATCTGGGAGCTGCTGTGGCAGCTGAGGGAACGCTGAAAGGAGCAGCTGGTTTTGTGGGGGCAAATTCCTGCTGAGGGCAGCAGCACCTTTTTGAACTGTGAGCTCCACAAAAACATCCCAGCTTTATTCCATCTGCACAAAGGAATGTTAAAGGTGAGAGGTGTCTGTTTACCTTCCTCCATGTGAGCTTTAGCAATGAGTATCTGCCTGAGGTGTTTGAGGAGGCCGGGCCAGCTGAAGGAGCTGAAGGCCAAGGAGCTCTCGGGCATCTGGGGGATGTTCCTCAGCCCCAGCAGCCTGAACTCGGGATGGGGCACCAACGGCTCCAGCAAATCTCCTGAAAGGAGAAATCAACAGCTGCTCATGTTTGACAAAGGCAATGCACAGGGCAGCTCAAGTGGGAGAAGAGTTGGTCAAGAAACAATGGAGATTTAGCAATTTCAAAGCCATGCAAACTTGCTGTGTGTTGCTGAGCTCTGTACAGGGGGTTAGTAACTTTTATTTTACAGTTTAGATCAAAATCTCAAGGACTCTCTCTGCACTCCAAACAGATGTGGAAGTTTAATTTATAAGCAATATGGGCAACCTTCTCAATTCTTTCAAGGTACAAATATCAGTCTGCTGCATGTTGGTACCCAGCTGTCTGCTCACCTCTTCTGCCTGAGCAAAACTCAAAACTCTCAGTTTGTTTCAGTTCATATAAACTTCTAACCCAGAGTGAAATGTGAAACTCAGTCCAAAATTACTGCCCTGTGCAAATTTCCTCTGAAATGTAAACAGCTACAAGGGTGTTTGTGATCACTTGAAAAAGGAGAAACAAAGTTCTTTTGGTAAAGAATGAAACCAGAAGTCAGGGGAAGAACTATTTTTGACTCTGCTACATTGGGATCAAACTTCTAAATTGGTCTGTTCCTGTGTTAAAACTTGGGATGTATCCAAATCCTTGAGCAAGGAGAGTGAAGAACTCCAATTCCCAGCTGAATTGAGTGCAGAGAGGTGTGTGGGTGTTGGGTTTGGTACCTAAAGGGTTTCTGCTGTAGCCTGAGCCCCCTCCTGCTGTGTGAGTGGGCTGGAAAACGCTGCCCAGCTGGTGAGCAATGACTTGATTGACATCCCTGAAGGAAATCTGTTTGATGTTCATCAGCTGGGCACAGATCTTGTGGATGACATCGTTTTCATGGACAAGAAGGGCATCTGAGGAGTGGTACAGATGTGACAGAGTCAAAACAGAGTTGTAGTTTTGAACAATGACCTGGAAGCAAACAGAAAAACCACACACACAAAGAAGAGTCAAACAACTTAATCTCTTTTTAGTTTATAATCCTCTGGCTCCTGCTGTTTCCTCAGTTATGATTTAGGAAGTGATTCATTTTCTTTGCCAGAGTGCAGAATGAGGTCAGGAGCTCAGAGGCTTTTCATGGGAAGAGGGCAAGACCTGTGAAAATCAGGTTATCCATACAAACATGCTGGAACCAGATCTACCTGGGAACTGATTACAATGCTGAGATAAGGGCATATCAGGAGATTTCTAGTTATATAACAGAGCTTCTTGTGAATCTGCATCACTTCAGCACTTAAATTATCAAGATTTTTTGTGATAATTCTTTACCTGTGACACTGAGTCACTTGAACTTCTTCAGTGTAAAACGTACCCATTTTCTAGTTTATTTCTGTCATAGATACTTTGTTTAAAAGCAACCAGTGATTACAAACTTATAAATTCTATATAAACCATAAATATTTTTTAAAAGGCAATATGACATTCACCTCCCCAGTGCCATAGGGCCAGATGACGTGGTTCAGCAGGAAGGAGGTTGGAAAAGCATCTCTCAAGCACTGGGTGACAAAAGCTCCCAGGCCTGAGCCTGTGCCCCCAGCCATGCTCATGATGGTGAAAAATCCCCCGAGCCTGTCACACTTCTCTGCCTCTTTCTGCACCAGCTCCATGATTGCTTCTTTGTGTCTGGGCCCGTGGACACAGTAACTGTGGGGTAACACAAAACAGCAACACAGGGTGCACCAAAATAAAAGCAGAAAAGTGAAGTTATTAATAAAGCAAATTGTGCTTTAACTCCCAGAGCTGCTGTGTTACCACTCCCAGGGAGTCTGAGCAGCTCATCAGCCTCCAGAGCTCCCTCAGGGAAGCTTGAGCTGTTCCTACCCGTTGGCCCAGTTGTTCCCAGATCCTTGTTTCTGGCAGAAGTGTGAGTGGCTGTTGTATTTCCAGTGGCCAGAGCTGGCAGCCCTGGACAAGGTCTGGCTGATCACTTTGGGCTCCATGTCAACGAGCACGGCCCGGGCAGCAGGAACTGCACAGGAAGGGAAACAAAAATTGGGGAAAATGTGCTGATTATTTGGGTGGGGTGGATGGGCTTGGATGGATCTGAGGTTATTCCTCCCACCCACTTCAGCCAAACTATTAATGAGACAACACAGAAAGGACCTGGCCATGCCTTGATTTCTGCTGAACCATTTATTGTGCCAAAAACCAAATCTGAACTGCAGAGAGCACAGATCTTTCACGACACAAACCATTTGATGTTTCTGTGTGCTGCAATCAGACCCTGAGAGGGGAAAAAAACCCTTTAAAGCTGTACCTCCAGACTCCTCCTGGCTGAAGAACCTTTCCTTGGAGGACTCCTGGTAGGATTCATTCTCCTCCTTGGAGCACAGCCCGTGGGTGCCACGGATGTCACTGCAGAGGGCACTGAACACCTCGTGCCCAATCTGGTTCCCACACTGCCCAAGCTGCACTGTGACTATTGACATCCTCAGTCACTTGGGATTGAAGCCTGGAAAAGAAAATTATTTGTTTTCTCACTTTGGCTTGGTAAAGCAGGGTGGAAACAGGTAATTATAACTCAAGAGTTCCAGGGCTAGGATGCAAAATTGGAAGTCTTAAGCCAGTTCAAAAACGTAGCTATTTTCCAGTTGTGAACTGCACCAGGCCTGGTGCCAGAGCCAGCTGAGGTGACAAAAGGATTCCCTGGAGAATTTCCACCACACAGAGCAAAGTGTTTGAGTCCATCCTGGTATGTTTTGACATTTTTCCCCCACTCAGCAGCTCCGCTTTCTCACTTTTCTATTCTTTCACAGAAACAAGGTCAATTTCTTTTTAAACCCTCTTGGTTATTCTGGGCTGCTGCTCCTCACTGCCACCCCAGCCGTGCCTCAGCACTCCTGTACCAGCCCTCCTTGGATGTCTGCCCGTGCCTGTAACGCGTTCTGCGGGCAGGTACGAGCCCATCGCCGTTCCCGGGCCCGATTCCAGCGCTGCCGCCAGCCCCAGCCGGGTGTCACTAGGAGACCGAGTCACTCCTCACTGGAAAAAATAAATAAATATGTGAATTATTGTCAGGAAAGGCTCATGTCCGAAGGATACGATACCGACCCTCCCGTGCCCGATTCTCTCCGCGGGGAGCCCCGCTCGGGAGAGCCCCCTCAGGGCCGGTGTCCCCCTCAGGGAACCCCGCGTTGTTCCCGGCGCTGCCCCTCGGTCCCCAGCCCCGTTCCCGAGCCTTTCTCCTCCACAGCCCGTCCTGGCACCCCGATCTCGGTGTGGGTGCCTTTTTCATCCCCGGGCGGCCCTTCAGGGCTCGCTCACCTCATCCCCGCGGGCCCCGTACCCCGATCTCGGTGTGGGTGCCGCTGTGACCCCTCAGGGCTCCCTCACCT
>VWZU01005859.1:336512-360725 GCA_013397095.1 Sterrhoptilus dennistouni
GCCGCGCTCAGGCGGCGGCGGGAGCACAGCCCGCGCTGTCCTGGTCTATCCGCACCCGAAGCGGCTCGGGGGCTCTTCCCCGCCCAACTTCGGCGTTGGGATCCCGGCACAAGCGCCGCACCGAAGTCGTGGTTTTTTTTATTTTTTTTATTTTATTAATTATTTATTGTCACATGTCCGAACGTCAGTGCAGGAATGCCGATCTTTCTGGAGCCGTGTACAGTCGCTGCTCTCGCGCCAAAATTAAAAAGCAGAGGTTTAAAGCGCCGTGTTGGGCGGGTCGGCGGCTGTTCCATCTCGGGCTTTCCTGGGCGATGCACCCGATAATGGGCACTTTACAGCTCCTGATGTTCCTCTAGATCACGTCAGAGCTTTAGCGAGGTTTAATTGCATCATCTCTGTTTATGTTCTTCTAGACCTTCTGTTGCGTTTTGATATTGTTTTGTGTGTTAGCGGTTTGTTGTTGCTTAAAGTGCCGCTGTGTTTATTTTTTGCTTTTTAAATGCTAATGACAGTCTTGGGGTGTTTGAGATCACGGAATTGCGGGACGATTTGGGTTGGAATTTACTTTAAAGATCATCTCAGGCCATGGGCAGGGACACCTTCCCCTATCCCAGGTTGCTCCAGGCTCTGTCCTTGGACACTTCCAGGGATGAGGCAACCACAGCTTGTCTGGGCACCCTGTGCCCGGCCCTCCCCGCCCTCCCCGGGCAGAATCTCCCCCAAATATCCAATCTAAACCTCTGTGCTCTTGTAAAAAAAAAAATCCCTTCCATGTTTATTGTAGATTCCCTCCAGGTATTTCCCTTGAGATGAGCAGATATTCTGTTACTCCGTGTAACCTGCACAGGCATTGTTTGACAGCTGGAGGCTTGAGAGCTCCTCAGCCTGCAGGGAAAGCTGTGCCTGTCACCTCCAGAATCGATACAACACTTGGCTTTAGAAAAGGTCTCTTGCATCACCCTGTTCGCGCTGCCAAGAACAGGTTTCTGAGCGAGGTGGGGAGAAAGTTGAGTTTGTTCTCCCTTGTGTTCCTGCAATTCAGTCTCGGGGAACAATTAAACCATTGTGGGGTTTAAAACTTTGCCGTGAGTGACGTTGGCAAACCTCGGTTGTTCTCAGGTGCCTTTTGGCAAACAGATAAAGGAGGGTGAGAATGGGCTGGAGGTGAAAACAACCCGACAGCGGGAAATGTGAGAGAAAGGAAGGAGGGGGAACATCAGGAACGACATTCCAGTGGAAATTATCTCCACAGGGTGTGTGCCCTGCAAGGAGATGAAGGGATGAGCAAGGGGGACACTCAAATTTCTGGTGTTGGTCCTTGGTATCTCCCAAAAACTAAACCCAGGAGGAGCCCAGACAGCTCAGTCGTGGGTTTGAGTAGGCACAGCCGCCCTGGAAGATCTGCAGAGTTGTTTAAAAAGAGTTTCCTCAAAAGCCATGCGGTTGTTTGCACTAATTATTATGGTCAGAAAAGCCTCAGCCTTAATTTGGGTGTTTGTAATAAATAAAACAATGTATGGACTGAAGGGCTGGTGGCTTCCCGGTGCCTTTCTTAGTACTGTGAAACGAGAAGAAACCCTGAAAAAAAATGGCAGAATGGTATCTGAAGTGAATTTTGGTTAAATTAATTCTGAGAATAAAACCCAAAGTTCACAGGAGCAAGAGCAGCAGAGGAAAACTTTGCCAGGACCGTTGGGCAACAGGAGGAGTTGCTCTGGGAACTGAGGGGTGTTTATTCTCTGGGTTGAATTTTTTAAAATTCATTTGTTGGCATCTGAGCGTGGGGTCAAGGGCAGCTTTAGTGGCTTTTATTGTGAAACATGTCAATAAGTGGATTTCTCTAATAAATGTCAACAGAGGACATGAGCTGGCAGCTCTCTGAGCTGGAAACAAACCTGATCTTTTGGACTCCTTAATTGCCTGTGGTGTCAGTAGGTGGATCCAAGAGTTAAATTCCCCTTTAGAGCACCCAAAATAAACCAGCCTCTGTAAACTTTAACGTTGAAATGGTCTGGAAACTGTTGAAAGATTTGAGTTTTCTTTGGTTAGTGTTTTCACTTGGATAATATTTTAAAATCCACTCCTTGGCTTGGGCTGATTTTTGCAGATGTCAGTGGGTTTTCTTTTTTCTTCTGCTTCTCTGAATTTCACAGGTCACTCAATATATTTATTTTCAGTCTGTAGATCCCAGTTCAAACTCACAGTTGTTATTTTGTGTCCATATTTTTAAAAATAAGAAGGTGACAGTCGGGTCTGAAGCTCACTAGAAGCTTGCCCATGACATTCTATTTGCATTCATTCCAGCTGTCTGCTGCCTTTGCACTTCTTTTGCCATGTAGAGCCACAGATAGAGGGAAGGGATCAGGTTAAAAATTCTTTGAGGAAAATAATCTCTTCAGAATTAAACCACGTTCATTAATGGTGGCTGGTTCTGAATGTGAAGTGCAGGAACTTCTTCAGTGCTGATTATTGGTCAGGAAATGTGTTTAACATCAGAGTAAAGCTGAATTCTTTAATCACAATTGGCTTTTGATTTACCAATATAAAATAATAAAACCTTCTCAGTAGATTGTTTGTTCCCAGTGCAAATGAGCCCCAGTTCATCTGTTCACATAATCTTTATTATTGCTCTAATTTACATAATACTGCAATAGGACTCAAAAGTTTCTGTGTAAGAGGAATTTTAAAGAAAATTGCAGTACCTTAATGTTTTTCAAGTTCACTTGGGGGGTGTGAAATTGCACCTCTGATATTCAAATAGTTGTATAACAATCCAGCCAGGTAAGACAGTGGTTTCTGTGTCACTGAGGCACATGGCACTACTTCAAGTTTTGTACAAATTTAGTAGATTTTTTGATCTTCTGCTGATAATTTTTTTTATTTCTGACCTATTTTATATAGAGATTTTGCCTTTATAACTTAAAAAGTTGTTAGCCACCTCAGTGCATTTATTTTAATGCTTTCCTGTTTCTAATTCATCTTTTTTCTTTTCATCCCCAGGGTCAATTAAGTGAGAGCATGGACCATGGAGGAGTTGGCCAATATGACCTGTAAGTTGCTGCTAGAAAATATTCTGTATCATTAATGCCAACCACATATAACTTCTGGTTTTGTTGTATTGTTAAGGTAAATAGAAAATTTTGTTCCATTTTGAGTCATTTTTAGATGCTTCACTATTTCCTCACATTAAAATTTGTCACTTGTATCTTGAAATAAAACAATAATAATAAAAAGAATTCTGGTGAAAGCTGCTCTTTGTCTTTTGATCCTTGTTTCTCCTAACAAATCTCTTGCCTTTGAATAATATTTCTAATACAGATATAACGATATAAAGAAATATCTGAGTCAGTTTGAGGTTTTCATCCTCTAAACTTAATTCTGGTGTAATGCAGAGATCTATTGTGCATTAAATTGAAGGGGTTTGAAGGAAATCCTGATACTATAAATCCCCAAAATCTGCAGGTAACCTTGTCAGTGCAAGCTGCAGCTTTGCACACACCAAACAATAATTCCTGGTGCTGGGGAACAATAATTCCCCACCTCCCAGGCTGTTTGGTCAGACACTTCCCAGGGAGTCAGTGCTTTTCATTTGCTCAGTCCTCAGTGCCAGGTAGACTCACAGCCTCGTTCTGCTTTCCTGCAGTGGGATGGAACATTGTGAGAAGTTTGAGATTTCAGAGACCAGCGTGAACAGGGGCCCCGAGAAGATCCGGCCCGAGTGCTTCGAGCTGCTGCGTGTGCTGGGCAAGGGTGGCTACGGCAAGGTCAGCCCCAGATCCTTCCTTCACACCCTCAGGGCTCCCTGCTTTGCTCTCATTTCCCTCTCTCTGAAGAGTCCCTTCTGCCAGGGGTAGAAAGATCTAGAACCAACCCCAGCTGCCAAAGTTGGTGTCATGGCACTGAGGTCCCCCAGCAGCCTCACCCGCTGGAGGCAGCAGGGAATGTCCCAAACTCATTCTGCATCCAATCTCTGCCTCTTGCCTTGTAGTTTATGGTTGATCTCCCCTCTCTCTCTCTTTTGCACAATTTTGGTTTTTAGCTTGTGGCAGTTCATGCAGCTGAAATATGTGATTGCCTTTGTGTTGGTGTTGTTTAGGTGTTTCAAGTGCGAAAAGTGACTGGAGCGAACACGGGGAAAATATTTGCCATGAAAGTTCTTAAAAAGGTAACCTGAATTTTACTACTCTCTGAATCTAAAAGAAAATAAATCTATCCCCATTTACATTTTAGAATTATCTAATGATGTAATAATATACCTAA
Source organism: Sterrhoptilus dennistouni (assembly GCA_013397095.1). NCBI lineage: Eukaryota > Metazoa > Chordata > Aves > Passeriformes > Zosteropidae > Sterrhoptilus > Sterrhoptilus dennistouni. Next base: position 340,776 of record VWZU01005859.1, read on the forward strand.
AATATACCTAAACCTAATATATATACCTAAATATACTTAAAAATAAGTTCTAGGATATATACAGATTTTACTCAGAGTTGGAATTAGAATTAAACTTCGAATTTTTCTGTCTGGATAATTCTCAGCAGCTCATTTAAACAGGTCAGGAGGTCCTTTCCAACCTAAATTATTGTGTCATTCTATGAAATAAAGACTTAAACTTCTGCAAGAAACCTCTTACATAGATACTGTGGTGAAATGTAATTTTTTTAATGCTGTTGCTAACTCATATGTAGTGTTATAATTTAATAAACTCAGCATTGAACTCAGTATAAAAATCTTCCTTGTTACCATGCTCTGTGCTCACATATCCCTGCTTTTTGCAGGCAATGATTGTAAGGAATGCCAAGGATACCGCTCACACAAAAGCAGAGAGGAATATACTGGAGGAAGTGAAACATCCCTTCATTGTAGACTTAATTTATGCCTTTCAGACTGGTGGAAAACTCTACCTCATCCTTGAGTATCTCAGTGGTCAGTATATGACATTCTTTTACCTCCTTCTTGGGTTCTTACACAATCAAGAATTTGGGGTTCTTACCCTACAAATAAAAGGCCAATTAATGATGGCTTGGTGTCTTAAACTGAAGCAGGTTTGTATTAAAAATACACAGAAGAATGTAAATAATTCCATACAATAAAGAGGAATGAAACATAAAATAGTTGTTTTTCCTGACAGTACAGGAGAGAAGGCGTTTAAGACTTTTCCTTACATTGGATTTGTCATTTTTGTGTGTTCTGTGCAATCCTACAGAGTTTACCTGATGGTTCAGTCCTTGCAGGTTCTTTGTGACAGAAGAAAGTGTTACCTTTATTTCATGGTTAGGGAAGCAGATTAGAAACTATTTTTTCAAGCTGTAACAACAGAAAACAGGGACAAAAATGGTGGTGTTTTTTAAATGCTGATTTCATCAGGTTGCTGGAATCCTGAGGGTAACAGAATAGTGGCTCAGTTGTTTATTGGTGAAACAGCCTGTTGTACGGCAGGCAAAAATACCTGTTGCTTATAGCTTTCCTAGAAAACAGACTTTTGACTGACTTGAAATGATACTTTTAATTGAGTGCAATCTATTTTTTCTCATGACAGGAGGAGAACTATTTATGCAGTTAGAGAGAGAAGGGATATTTATGGAAGACACAGCTTGGTAAGCGACGCTATTTTTGTAAATTAATAGTTTGGGTTCTTTTCCAAATGCTTAAACTATATTTAACTACTCATTCATTTTAGAGTGCAGTGAAAGAGCAGTTCAGTGGGTTTGGGGAGGGTGTACATGTGCTGTACTCACCAGTTCTGTGCTGTCCTCACCAGTTTTTGCTGGTGGAACTCCAGTCTTACAACAGAGGATTCTCTACTGCTGGCTGCTCACTGAGGCTCTGTCCACAGGTCAATGTTTGGGGGTTAAAAACTCTGAAAGCCTTGCTCAAGATGCCCTGCATGATTGATTGTCTGATTCTTTTTCCTTTCAGCTTTTACTTGGCAGAAATCTCAATGGCACTGGGGCACTTGCATCAAAAAGGAATCATCTACCGGGATCTGAAGCCAGAAAATATCATGCTCAATCATCAAGGTACAACTCCAGTCATGAGTCAGGCTGCCACTGCTCTGAAAACAATTCTCCCAAAGGTCACAGCACCTCAGTTTGAGGTGAATCTCCTAAGGAGAGTGGCAGGGGTGTTAGCACTCCTGGGATAAGTGAAGAGCTGCCAGAACTAATTGCCCTCAAAAACTGCTTCCCTGGTTTAATAGGCCCCAGCCAGCTCAAGTTCATGGACCCAGGCATGTTTTGAGTGCTTGATTTGCCTTTTCTGCACCTCTGGATTTTTTTTTTCTTCTGCTGGATCATTGTGAAGTAGAAGCTGTGACATTTTAGTCAATGGGGATGGCTGATGGTAGGAAAGGCAGTTTGGGTAGGATGCCAAATCATCTGTGGCTGAAATGACTTAGCCAGCAGCTGACACTTCCCACTGACAGCAGTTTCAGTTTCTGATTGCACTGTTCCAGTGACTGTGTGACACTGATTAGTCTGGCAATCTGTAGCACCCAGAATTTTCATGTTTTCTTAAACGACTTATTTACTTAGTCTGAGTCTTTGTACTGAATTATTCAGAGCGCTTTACAGTTTGTTGAAGATCGTTCTGTGAATTTTGAAGCAAGCAGTAAAATTCAGTAACCTACTTTTTTAGCTAAATTATGCTCTACAGTCTTTATGTTTAAACACATTTGTCTGTATTTGAATACATTTTGGTAGTTTGTCAAGTGGCAGCACTTGGTTTTCTCTGTAAGTGTGATTACCTTGTTCTATTTTATGGCTGCATTGCTTTGTCAGACTATATGTGGAAGTAACTCAGAGTAATTACATATCCACGTTAAAAATTCCTGATTTTTTCTCAACTTTACTTCTACAAATGGCAGAATCCTGACAAGTCTGAAATTTGATCTGTTTAATTTCAGGTCACGTAAAACTGACTGACTTCGGGTTATGTAAAGAATCCATTCACGATGGAACAGTCACACACACATTCTGTGGAACAATTGAATACATGTGAGCTGCATGATGAAATACAAAAGTATTTGCTCTGCTCTGGGGGTAATGGCTGTGTTTTGCCTTTTTTAACTGGTGGTTCATGTGTTCAATTGTCACTTGGGACAACTTTACTCAATAAATGGGGTTTTGTTTGAAAACTAGCAGTCACAATTAGTATTAAGCTCATTAAAACTCTTTCATATTTTTGATTTTTCTGCTTATAGGGCCCCTGAAATCTTGATGAGGAGTGGGCATAACCGTGCTGTGGACTGGTGGAGTTTGGGGGCATTAATGTATGACATGCTGACTGGAGCAGTAGGTGCACAGTTATAATTGCATGTATTTCCCTTTGTAGCTTCTCTGCTTCCCTGTACCCTAACTCAGCTGCATGTATAAATACATATATTCCATATATATATATATACACACTACAAGTAATACAGCTCTCAAGTTTGCCTACAGTCATGAGCTGCTTTTATCCAAAGTTTCTATTTGCAATAATTTTTACCTGCTTTATAAATGACTGAAGTGAGTCCTGTGTACACAAATTAAAGATCTGAACAAGTCCTTTTGTTTTTTCCCTGCTGTTTCAATGGTGCTTTCCAGCCTCCTTTCACTGGGGAGAACAGAAAGAAAACAATTGACAAGATTCTCAAGTGTAAACTCAACTTGCCTCCCTACCTCACACAAGAAGCCAGAGATCTGCTTAAAAAGGTAGATTTTTAATGACTGTCAGTACTCCACATGTATGTAGAAAATAGAAATATAATGATAGCACTGTGGATGTTCAGTTCTAGCTTGGATTATTACTGATTAAGTCACTTTTTTTGCTGAGTGATACAGAAAGTGATTTCCCTTGAAAACACAACTGTTTTCAAGTGAATGCAGATTTTTCTGATTGTTCTGTATTCATTCTGCATGGTACTCATTGAAGCGATGATTCATGGCAGAACTAGTCTGGTTATAACAGCATAACTAATTCTGCTTTTTTGGATGTTATTTCTCATCAAGCTGCTAAAAAGAAACGCTGCCTCACGTCTAGGAGCTGGTCCTGGAGATGCTGGAGAAGTTCAGGTAATTTGAACTTAACTTGAGACTTCTTAAATGACCTCATTGAAAAGAAAACAGCTTTGAAGGTACCTCAGGGAAGGAGAGTGTCTGCCTTGAAGGGTAATGAGCAGAAAGGCAGCCACATATGACAGCTTATTAAAACCTGAAGTCTTTAAAGCTTAACAAAAGCAGCTGTCTACCTATTTGTTAATTTGAGATTTGGAAAATAACTTCTATTCTGTAGCTCTGTCTTGCAGTACCTCTTTTCTAGTAGTTGCACAATGGTAATTGTGCAGCCCTGGAAGGGTGAGGATACTCTCAGCAGTCTGATGAAAAACTTGCCAACCTTATATCAGTTCAGCTAATTGAGGGGAAAAGTGTGGCATTTCAGCTCAACTTTGTTTTTGTGGTGATATTGACAAGTATTAGAGAGTCCTCCGTATTTCAAAGTTCTGAACATTTGTCATTAATGCAGTGTTTTGTCGTGGTTTAACTTCTGAAGTTGGAAAATGAGAGGTATTTTGCATGTAAACTGGCTTTTTCTAACACTTCCAAGGAAATGGGGACATGTTGTCTGACTTGGAGGTGTGATCTCAATTCTCAGCTCTTCCAGCCGCTCTGAGCAAGTGCTGCAGAATATCCTACACTAAACCAAATGTGATTTTGGAAAGAAACACCCCAGGCTCTGTCTAGAACATGTTGATGGTGGAAGTGTGGGCTCTGTGCCCTGGGGGCAGGTGCTGACTGTGCTCTTGTCCCCCCTGCAGGCTCACGCCTTCTTCAGACACATCAACTGGGACGAGCTGCTGGCGCGCAAGGTGGAACCTCCTTTTAAACCCTTATTGGTATGTACTGGGAACACTGGGAGAGAGAGATTCCCTGTGTGCCTTTAGCCAAGCTCTTCATTAAACTTAGAAACGTTCACTTTACAAACTGGAGTGCCACTGACTCCTGGTACTGAAGTTATATCAACTCAGGGGAGAGATTCACTCTCAATTAAAGCTGGCAGATCTGATCTAGCTTCAGTCTGAGTTCCTCCTGCTTCTGACCCATAGGTTAAACAGACCTGCAAGTGCAGTTCACTCTGAGATCAGCTTCTAAACCTTCTACAGTAAGTCAGTACTTAGTTTCATCTAGATAGAGTTGCTAAGGAAAAGTAAATTAAATCACCTAATTCAGCATTTTCTGTGGTTGCTTATTATTAATCTTTACAATGCATCTTGTGCATTATAAGCAAAAGACTCCAGAGTTTACCTCAAACCACTGATGTGATGAACAAGTTTTTGTTATCCCATCTTATATTTGGATGGTGTCTGTTTTCCCCTCTGGGTACAATCAATCAGCTCCAGCAGCTGTGGGTGTTGCCACCTCTGTAATTCCCAGCTACTAAAATTGTCACTTAAAACTGGCTTAAGCATCACTAATGTCAAGCAATCTGCAGCATGGGGACTCCAGACCTTTTTCCCCTCACCCTTTGGAATGAAATTCAGAAAGACTCAAGACTGATATTTCCAAATATTTATCTGCAGGTGGTTTGGGATTTTTCTGTTGGTAGCAATTTTATGGAAGTTTCTTGTATAAACCAGATGGTTTTTCCACTTGTGCTTCCATGGCTGCATGAAGGCCTGCACAAATGAATTGCCTGCTGCCTTTCCAGAGACTCATGGGAATAAAGAAGGGATTTTAGAATTACTGTTGTTCTTTGAGCAAATGAAACAATATTCCTTATAATCACTTATTCCAAAGTTGTCCTCTATCCCTCAGACCATAAACACTTCTGTATCTGCAAAAATGGGACAAAACTATCTGGAGAGGCCTCCAAAAACTAAATAGTTGCAACTGTTCTATACTGGTTGTGACAAGGGCTGAACTTGCAAGAAACCGGCATTGTATTTCTAAGTTTTTGTTTGTAATTTGAGATTATTTTTTTTAATAAGGCATCTTTTTAATTTGTGTTCCTTTTTGATCCATCATTTTTGCCCCTCCCCCTTGCCTTTATTTCTCAGTGTCAGTGCCCATAGTGACCTCCCACTGGCAGCGAAAGGATTCCGACACCACTCCAGGGTTTTCCTCCAGCAGAGCTCTGCCAAAAACCCATGGAATGAACTCCATCCAGAGGCTGCACTGCTCACCGCTGAGCCCATTTGGTTGATATCTGTAATATAAACCCTTAATCATTTTGTTTTTGCAAAGCAATCTGAAGAGGATGTGAGCCAGTTTGATTCAAAGTTTACACGTCAGACACCTGTTGATAGCCCAGATGACTCAACTCTCAGTGAAAGTGCCAACCAGGTCTTTCTGGTGAGTCAGCCAGGCAGGAGTGAGGAGTGGCTGTGGAGAGGGAGGTTTGCTGCTGGAAACTGGGGGCATTCTAGCTAAATTCATTCCTTTGATTCCTAACACCTTGAAGCAAACTCTCATAAACTAAACCCAAATCCTGTGACGGGTCTGAGATCTTTGAAAATACTTTGCTTATTGCTGACGTTTTCTTTATAGAGCAGCCAGCAAACTGTGCTGCCCCTGTGGCATGTCAGCATTCTGATTCAGAGTGGCACTGTGAGCCCTGCACATGGCATTGCTTTCACAGCCATGCAGAGACAACAATGGCCAGGCTGTAGAGCAAAATTAAATAAATTGAGTGTGCCTGTGGGAATCTGTGATCTGAGGAGAAATAGCTGGGGTGTAGCAACTCCCTGAAGTCCCACTGTTTGCTTCAAGGAGTGAGTAAGGGTTCCTTTGTCTACAATAACCCTTCTTTTTATAATTTTCCTATAAATAATCTATAATTAATAAGCCTATAATGAAATAAATAATTGCAGAAGTGATCCTGAATGCAGAGCATGCCTGTGAGTTGCCTTTTTCCTGTCTTGCAGGGTTTTACCTATGTGGCTCCATCTGTACTTGAAAGCGTAAAAGAGAAATTTTCTTTTGAACCAAAAATTCGATCACCTCGCAGATTCATAGGTAGCCCTAGGACACCAGTCAGGTACTTTATCTTCTTTTTCTTTTCTTTGTAATACACTTTTTTGACAAGTAGTTGAAGCAGTAAAAATAAAAAATGCAGCCTTGCTTCTGAGTAAGCCCTGCACTTCCATTGGAAGTGATTCTGTTTTATAAACCACATTATGAAAGACAAATCTGTGGTGTTGGGCAGCACATGAAGTTCTAATTTGTTGCTTTTCAGTGCTGATCCAGCCTCAGTGGTGACTTTGATACAGCTAAAATTGTTTCAGAACGTCTTGAGCACTAAAGAATCGTGTTAGTACAGAAAAACCCTTCTGCAATCACCTGGAAATGAGAGAATTTTACAAGAGACTGTGCTAGAAGCCAGACATGGAAATTTCTCAAACTCCTGGAAGTGGAAGGAAGAATTAGAATTGCTTCTCCATAGGCATTTTGAGTGCAGTTTCCTGCAAGAGTAAGGGATATATACCTTGGTGCTGTGTACGTGTCCATCTCTGATTGTTGTATTTCTTGTTTTAAAGCCCCGTAAAGTTTTCCCCTGGGGAATTCTGGGCGAGAGGTGCTTCTGCTGGCGCATCCACCACCCAGCCACCTGTGGAATACCCCATGGAGACCAGTGGGATCGAACAAATGGATGTGACAGTCTGTGGGGAGGCTTCAGCACCACTTCCAATCCGGCAACCAAACTCTGGGCCCTACAAAAAACAGGCTTTCCCCATGATTTCCAAACGACCGGAGCACTTGCGCATGAATCTATGACAACACCATTTCCCCAAGCCTCGCAAGGTGGAAAAAAACCAAGAACAGACTTGAGCCCCCCCGCTTTGAAGTTGAAATTTGAGGGCTTGCTTGGTTTACTTTGAAAAAAAGTGACAGTATCAAAGAATCGGTCATTGCACAGAGAGACTTGGAAAGCAAAGAAAAACGGGATTTTTTTTCTTCCTGTCAATCAATGGTGCATAAAAAAACAAACCACAAACAAACTTTAGCAAATGGTATTGCAGAACTCTAGGCACATCATCTTACTGATTCCAGTGACATCTTCTCACCTTATCAAGGATCTTTCAGCTCGAGAGCTCGAAACTGACAGTATTAAGGGGCAGGATGTTGCTTCAGAATCACTGGTGTAGTCGTGAATGTGTCGAGGAGGGTTGGCCCTTTCACTAGGCAGAGTTTGGAATTGCCTGCAGGCTTGCAGCTGAGGGGTAATTAGCATGCAAGCTTCGTTAAGCTGTTTCCTACAATGGGGTGGAATCAAAAAGGAAAGCTAAACTTAATTGGTGTTTCACATTCAAAACATAATGAGGTTTTTTTTATATATACATATATATATAAAAATATATATATTTTTCAAATAGATTTTTTTTGATTCAGCTCATTATGGAAAGTATCCCAAAATGAAAAAGGCAAACTTAATTGGTTGCTGTGAAGAAAGTTCAAGGCTCTAGTTCTGATTCTCCTCCTCATGAACCAACCAATCAATAAATGGATCACTCACTGACCAGCCTGGCAGTGTTGGGGTGGGAGAGAACTGTTTCCCTGCTTCCCCAGCTGAAATCCCTGTTTGTTTCTGCAAAGACAAATGGATCTAATCAAACAGCAGTGCTGCTATGTTCTAGGCTTAACTGGAAGCCATGGGCTCACACATGTCCTGCTTATTTCATGCCTGTCCTCAGCAGACATTTCACTGGGAAACTTCACTTTTGTACACGCTGGTCCTCAGCTGGGCAGCTCAGATTCTTACCCACAGAGAGGTCAACAGTGAGCAGAACACAAGGTCAGTAGAAATCTTTAGGAAGTACCACAGGAAACACAGACAAATCCTTCAGAGTATAAGGAAATAAATATTTTTGTAACCAGTGGGTAAGAATTTGAGGATTTTTTAAATTATTATTATTAATAATAATGAAATTTTGCTTATGGTAGTTCCCTGCCATTATACATTTCTAAATTTATCAACATTTTTTTTCTATGCTGGGGCAATAAATTTGCTGATTGTATGAGAAAAGTGTTCAATGGCCTTTCAGTGAATGTCTTCCACAGTGGGTCAGAACTTTAGCAAAACTTTTAATTTAGCAAACATGTTCTTAAGGACACTATTTATGTTTTTAAAACTGTCACAATCTGTACAACTGACTTACAGGTACAAAGAATAAAAATAAAGGTAAAAAAAACTTTTTACCTTACTTTAAATACTTCCTGCCTTAAAGAGAAAGCATTTCCATGAACATAGCTGGTGAAAGGGTTAATATCTGCAGAGCTTTACCCTAGAGTTAGAGTGTGGATGGTGTGTGCGTGTGTGTGGAGATGATCATACAAGTCCTGTCACTTTTTTGCCTGCCACACGTTGCATTATCTTTTTAAGTCAAACTGTGCGAAGTCAACTTCTGGCGTTTCACAAACAAGTAGGGATGTTTTTTATTCTAGATTCTGCTTACTCTGTGGATACTGAATCTTTTTTGAGCCATAGGATCCAAGCCATAGAAACTCTCTGTAAGCATTGAATCCGATCACAGTGCTCTTTGCTAAACTTGGCAAGGCAGAAGGATTCAGCAAGACCTTTGATGCTAGCAAAGAACCAACACAAAAAAAAAGGTTATGATCGAGCAAAAATTAGTTTGGTTTTGTTTTTTAACTTCCTGGTAAGCTTTTTGTTGAAAAATATAATTTTTTTTTTCTTTTAGTTTGAGCAGGAAAATCAAGTTACCTTACAGTGACATATACTGGAAGATTGCCATTGTTCAGTTGGTGACGTGGCCACGGGTGGTTTTGTGGAACCCAAATCCAGGTGCTCAGGAGTGTTTGCACTAGGCCTGTCTGCAAACACACAGCACCTGGACTTGCCTGGCGTTCACTGAGGATAAAGGAACTTGGTTAAAAAACAACAAAAGAAGAACTTTTCAGAGGCAGATCTCTCTTGGTCCTAGTTACAGCTAACAGTTGCTTTTTTTTTGCTTGGCTGGATAGAATTGTCCAGTGGAATTGGTTTAATGGCTGGCAAGAATGGCAAGAGTTGTTTGTCTGAGTTCACTGATCAATTACAAACCCAACCCATCCGTTTTCCAAGGAAATTCCATGTACTGTCAATGTTTCAGCCCGTAGATTGTAAGTTGAATTCCCTACCATAACTGTGAAACTTTGGGAGTGTGACTCAGACAGCAAGCACACACTATGCAATATGGTTTATCCTGTATTTATTTGTAAAAATATCAGACATAGATCCTCTATATATATATATAATAGTGTCAAAATTACTAGTTGTGAACTAAGGGGAGTGGAGTTCTAGCTCCTGTCTGGCTATTTCAGATAAGTGCAGAATGCATTGAATATTGGAGAGCTTAACAAGTGCTTTCTTTTGTTCATTTAAAAATGTCTTAAATTTTTCATTAGAGTATAGAATCTTATTTTTTTTATTTTGTACAAGCTGCGCTTTTTTAATTATAATCACTGAAAAATTCACTATAATTTGATTTTATAGGATTTTTGTAGCATTACAAAAATATAGTAAAACTGAGGTTAATACCTGTTGTGGCTAACCATATAAAAGTATTAAATCTTAAACTTGAACAAAAGTCATATTTTTTTTTACTAGATGTTAAATAGGGAAATATTTTGTTCTGCAGGTCATTATCAGAAAAGGTTTCTAGGTCAGCTGTGTTACCAGCAGTTTTTCTTTTTCCCATTTGATGCAGAAACTATTCTGGTATAAGATATTCAGAATTCCATCATTTTTCTCTGTGGGAGTGATGCATACATTTGACGCCATTCGTGTACTAAATTGTAATTTTGGGAATGCTGGAATAATTCCTACCAAGACTGTCTTAATTGTGCCATCTGACATTTGAATGTCATCCTGGTATTAGCTCATAATAAAAGATAAAAATCAACGAGTCAATTGTTCTTTGGAATATCCCTTTTTTGTTTTTTTGCTGTGCTGTTTAAAAGCTGAACTGCTGGAGAATATTTCATGTTTGAGTTCACTCTCAGTGTACAGTTGAAGTTTATTTTGGGTCTCTTCTCTTTTCAGTATTAACTCCCAACCTGCTCTCAGTGTTAATCAAAAAGTGCATCAAACATTGAGGAGGCTGTTCGGGTTTTAGGGCAGGTGTTTGGGTTTGGTTGGTTTATTTAAATTCTGTCTCTACAGCAGGCTCGTTGCTGTTTCATTTTCCCAGTTCAGAGGGAAATCCTTTACCCAAAAGAGAAATCATAAAGAATAAGGCAAATTACTTGAATATTTTCCCTGCAGATCTTTGTGTGCAGGTCCCATATATGAACTTCTCCAGCTGTTCTCTTCCAGACTAAATCTGTCTGTGAGAACACCCTTGAGCTGCCTTAAACAAAGGTAATCCCTGGCCTGGTTTTCATCTCTCTCAGTTTACTGCAACTAAATATCCTCAAGAGCTAAATGAGGTGGAAGTGAATAGCAACTAAATGCAAATTTAAACTTATGTTAATCCAAGTGACCTATTTGTTTTTATTTTAGGAAGTAGGGGAGGTTTTAAGTGTAACAGGAAATGTAAATCATTGTCTTTCCTGAGAGCTCTGATGCGAAATGGAGGAGGAATTCCCTCAGAACTTAAAAGACCCAAGAGAGGTTCCTTCTGGTACTTTCCCCTGGGTTCTTGGGCTCTTAAAAAGTGGCTGTTGATTGTCATTTGTCACCTTGTGTGTCCCTGCAGCCTCAGAGCTGCGGTGTCTGTGTGTGGCAGGCAGGGAGTGGCCCTGCCCTGGATCAGGAGGAGTCCCATGGATCACAAGGATGGCATTCCTGGCCAGGTACTCACTTTTTTCCCTGTCTGTAACTCAGATGAGAATGACCTGTTTGATTTATGAAGTGTAACTCTAAACCAGCTGACCAAAATATCTTTTTTATTCTCGTTTTTTTTTAATAAAGCATGTTTGTTAAAATTACTGGGTTTGGATAGAAAAATCAACAGAAAGATAGAAAGAAGAGAAATTGTTCCCTGGTCCCTGTTTTTGACCTATCTCCACACTTATTCAGTTGTTACTACAATGTTGTAGACAAAGACCAAAGGACTGGAGTTGATTTAAAGCACTAACACTTTGTTGTGCTCCATAAAATAATCTTGGTGAGCTTTACAGGCCAGATGTAATGATATTTCTTAGCTTAAAATTTCCATCTCATTAGATTTTTATTCTCAATACAGGATTCTGCCCTTGGAGCTGTACCTTTAGGGTATTCAAGTAAGTGTTTCTCTTTTGAATTGTTTTTCCTGAATTTACAAATTTTCTAAATGTCTTCAGGCAAGACAAGCTCAAGTTAATGGTAACTAAATGTAACTTTCCTGTAACAGAATCCATTTGAGTGATGTTTTCAGTCTTACCTGAATAGCACAGTGAAAAAACAGTGGTTACACAGAAGTTAGTGCTAGAAATAACATAAAAACAAATCAGGAATAAATTGTGACATTTAAAGGGTTTTTTGTTTTCTTTAACAAGCAAAATGTACCTGGCAGTGAGCAGTTATGTGCTTACATATGAGTTAATACCAAAACAATAAGAAATCTTTCTTTATTCAACATGCACCAAACAGATTCAAATGCATTTATTCTCTCTGATTTTTTTATGCAAACTACAAATTGCAAATAGAGTATAAAATAGATTCTCCCCTGTAAGAAAATCTGGTTCCTGTTATGACAAAAATATAATATTAAAGATTTCTTTTAAAAATACCAGCTTTATAAAATGTTAAGTAAAAAACTAACATCAGTGGTTGGTTTAAAGCCAAAAGATTAAGCCAAGGATCCATTAGAAGCCTACAAGAACCTAAAGGGGAAATATCTTATTCTTGTGCTTATCTACAGATGCAGTGAGAAACAGTTTTGCTGTTCCAGGTGCATTAATAAGCTAATTTCTCTCATTTACTGAGCAAGCATTGAAGATCTTTAATGCCAAGAGTGACAAGCAGCTCTAATTCTCACTGCAGACCAGAGGATAAAATTTGCTCATAATCTTAATAAAATCAGTAGGTTGATCTTTTGGCTTGAGTCATGTTAGAAAGAGAAATACAGTTTAGTAGTTTGGAACCCTATTCAACTTTTAAAACAAAATGTTGAATTAAGAAGTAATGCAGCACATTTCAAGGATTTGACTGTTTCCTATGAGAATCACAAGAGAAGCAATACTGGCTTTTCTGCATTCATTCTGAAAACTTCAGTTTTCTCTACCTAGAAAAGGTCAAGTTGCCATTTTCTGCACTGTTTTAAATACATGGCATCTAGAATTTGGAAACTCCTGCCTTGTGCCACCTACAATTTTAATCTGCAGTAAACTGAAAAAGCTTAGTGTGAACAAACAAACTGGAACCCAAGTTGTTTGACAAGCTTTAGAAAATCTGGAGATGCATAGATGTGGCTCCATCCTTCCACTTGTTAACATGGTCTGAAATAACAGTTCTGCAGAGTGGACAAGTTTTTTCTCTATTAAACCATAAAGAGATGCATTCTTCACAAAATGTATGCTGGAATGAAAAGAATGACAACTTAGAGCTTCTAAGCTCTTCCATTTATATTATTTGTACAATCTGATTTCTAGAAATAATCATCAAACATACGCTCATCTGATTTTATGTTGCCTTGTATAACAGTAGTTTGAAATATTCTTTAATTCAAAATGAAGTAAGTGGGATTATGTGTATTACCTGACAGATCAGCAGAATAGGCTTCTGAAATTCAGCTTGGCAAATGGAACAAATATCATCAGATTCAGAGCACTGTCTCTTGCTGGCTGGCACCCCATAGTGCTGTAAAACAAAGGATTTGCAGCAAATATTAATTGTGAGGGAAATGAAAAAGCCAAGCCCAAATACCAGGACAGAAAGGAATTTGGAGTAAAGGCTGCTATGTCAGGGAAACTTAAATCCCTAATGTAAAGGAACACTGCTAATTTTTTTAAGTAGAAGCAGGACAAAAAGGATTATTTCACATCCTTTTATCTGAAGGGATGTGCAGATTGGGTTTTTGTGGGTGATTTTGTTGTTCAGGTGACAACACAATCACTCAGGGAACTCAGACTGTGAAAGGGGAGAATGAGTATACAGGAGCTAATTTAAAAATGCATTTGCTTATTGCTAAAACAATACAAAGGAATAGGAATGAGGAATTTCTAGAAGGATTTTCATGTAAATTGGGGTTATGGTTTTGTCATAAGAGAATGCAGTACTCACTGGGCGTGTAAAAAATATCCTTAAGACCTGCCTGAAGTTTCTCCATTGTCCAAAAAAGCTCAAAAGCTGAAATGGGAAAGAAAACTTGAGTTATGCTTAGTATTTTTTTACTGTCTCCCAAGCTTTTGATTTCAACACTGGAAGTCTCATTACTGGTTGGATATTGGAAGTCACATAAGCACAGCAATAGTTCAGACTGACCCTATTTAAAATTTTTGGAACGTAACCAAATGAAGAATTTAGGCTGAAGTTTTTCCTAGTGAGGGTCTGGTTTGTAAAAGTGTTGAGGTTCTAAAATAAAGCACTGGAGTGCAAATATATCAGCATTATTATTATGCTTGCAATGGTCTTTAGTCCTGGAATTAAGGTACCAGAGCATGATGGTCATGTTTAAAGCCAAGCTGGCTATTTTTGGGGCAGATGAGCTCTTTGGAGAAGCAGAGAGCCAGTAAGAAGATGTTTAATTTGTTTAGCTACACAGAGGGTACTCCAGCAGAGAAAATTTCATTTCCTGGAAAATGGTGACTCTTTTAGCTGTTAATTCTGCCTTTATTTTTGCAAGTTCTCTGTCTGATGTGAGGAGACCTGTGGTAACTGTGTCCTTTGCTTTGCAATCCAAATCCATTGCTAGATAAAGATGGTTTTGAGTCCTGAGCCAGTTTTCCTGGAAGGCTGCATCAGTAAAACTGAAGCAACTTGGCAGTGAGTTCACAAGTGAACTTTGAGAAATGCGTTTGTGTCTGTATCACCCTGCAGCCATTATTCCTGCACAACAATCCCTTGAGAATTTGCTGTAAAACTTGAGAAGAGTTCTAAAGCTTGCAATACCTTGAGGATGAGGTAGAGGAGGCCCAGCAGAATGCCAAGGGTCCGTCCCAGGGCAGTGTCCAGCTCCCCATAGGCGATGAGGTAACGGAACCACACTGGTATGGGGACAAACATACGGTAATACTGGCAGAGTTCTTCTAACAGCATGTACCAGTAGCCCTAAGCAAGACATGCAAAGGAATAGCTCAAGATTTCAAACTCTCCAAGGGTTTGCAAAATACACAGAAAAAAAAAATTAGTTGTTATTCTTTAGAGTAGCTTCTGGTAATGAAACAATTAAATGCGGAGTATGGAAAAAAAGATCAGAGGGTGAGTCTCACCACGACTGTCCAAGTAACAGTAGCAGAATTGATGGCTGGACTGCAGAAAATCAAATTATAGGCTGAATTGGGATGGCTTGGCAGATGCCTACCCACTTAACGAGGCTGTCAGACTTGATTTCATAAGCATTAAACACAGTAAAGTGACGTGAAAAAGGAAAATAACACAAATTTGGTCATAGAGATCAGCTTGTCATGAGCCAGAGTTGTGTCCTGCACTCAGGATTAAGAAGTGATAATAAGGCCCATTCTCTTAGTAATAATAATAATTATTATTATTAATTGTTAATAATAAATGACAAACTCTTTTCCTGTAAACAGTTTTGCGTCTAAGAAACTTGACAATAAACTTCTTTAAGGATGGGGTGATATAAAAACTGGGGGGCCAGGAGCCGGACTGAACAGGTAACCAGAGTTCAGTAACACTAAAATTAGTGAATAACCAAACACAACTATCCTGCACAGAACACTGTTTGTACACGTATAATCATAAATGTTTAACTCAGCTTTTAAGGAAATAAAGTAAGTTTTTCTTAAAACTGTATTTGTAACTCTTTCTATAATGTACATTGGATGATTTGCCACTATTGACCAGATTCCTTCTTTAATTTAGCCATAGTTGGTGTAATGGAATTTTCAATAACTTTTTTGCATGTTACATCACTAGCTGTAGGAAAAAAAAAATCTTGATTATATATCAGTATTTAGAGAAGTCAGTTGTACCTCAGAAGAACTTGTTCTGGTACATTATAAGAGATAAAAATGTCCCAAAACATCCTGTTCAAATGCTACCACATCAAACTGTACTGGTTATTTTTTTTTCCTGAACCAGCACCAGCAATTGCAATTTTAAGATAAAATGTAATTGGTTTTGCCTGCCTCACCTTGGGAAGCAGATAAAAATAAATACAGCACCAGTGAGTGTAAGCTTCTGAGAAAATTATTAAACCTCACTGATTTGAGAAATTAAGCTATGAATCAAATTCCTTGATCTGACACAAATATTCCTTAAATTCATTAACAACAAAGAAAATTCAGAATTATTTCTGAAGAGACAGGAAAAAACCAGCTGTTTGCATGTGCAGATCTTAAAATCTTGATAGTTCTTGCTGAGCATGTGCAAAATTTGCTGTGCTCCAGCTGCTCCAGGCCAACTGCCCGTGTACACATTCCTACAGAGCAGAAAGTGAAAGGTTTGCTTCAACCCCCAACTTGGAGACAGAAATAAACCCATTTATCCAATCATATAATACAAGCAATTGTTTCAGATCAGACTGAAAACGTTTTTTAGCACCAAGCAGAGAAGAACATG
This sequence comes from Sterrhoptilus dennistouni, assembly GCA_013397095.1. Classification (NCBI taxonomy): domain Eukaryota; kingdom Metazoa; phylum Chordata; class Aves; order Passeriformes; family Zosteropidae; genus Sterrhoptilus; species Sterrhoptilus dennistouni. The sequence continues at coordinate 357,003 of VWZU01005859.1, forward strand.
AAAGCCACAGGGTTTTCTTGCACACGGTGTAGTGGTGGATTATATACAGACATTTTTAATTAAAGATTTTTCTCTGGGTAGGATTTAATAATTAGTTACTTTTACCAAAAGAGAATCTTCACAAGGAATCAAAACTGCAGCTTGTTTCCTTACCTTGGATTTAAAGGACATGATAAAAGAAGGCACCAGGAGAATAAAGCACTTCAAGCCCATGAAGAGGAATTTCAGAATAAAGTCTGTGACTCCCACAATCCAAAGCACTTCCCAAAAGTTCATAAAATCCACAGTGGGGCTTAAGAAGATTAAGCTACAAAAAGAAATATCAGAAGTTACTGGAGCACCCTATTTAGAGGAAACTGTAACCTGAGATTATCACAGCAGGTTTAATTAAAAAAGGAAACCTGGTTTACAGCAAGGGGGAACATTTACTAAGAAAATGAACTGCTCCTTGTAAATGGATCACTGAGGATCTCTGACAACTTTTCCATCCTGGAACCTTCTTTGCTGTGTGTTCATCACAGCCACCATCCTCCAGAGCTCAGTCTGCTGTCTCAGTTTGGCTTTTTGCCTTTGATTACCAGCCAAGGCTGCAGTTCTGGTCAAGGGGGGAAAAAATCAACTGGAGTCATAAAGTGCACAGAGCCCCAGGATGCCACATTTGGTATTCCCAAGGGTCAGAGCTGAGAATCAAAGCCAGGAATGTTCTCTGTGGTACAGCAGTGCCATTAAATCGAGTATGGAGTCTAGGAAATTCCAACATACTGTTTTTAAGGACAGCACCTGTTAAATTTGGCAGAAGGGGAGGAATGGAGATTAAAGTGAAAAGAGAAACCAATGCCACAATTAAAGAAAAACAGCAGATAAAGTGTCCCCAGTCAATGTCTGAGTAATTTATGGTGGGGGAGAGCTGTTTCTCTACTTACCTCTGATACAGGCACTGAGAGTGGAAGGTGTAATACAAGAGGAGAGATGATCCACTCAGGTAGAGCAGTAACCAAGTGCATTGCAACTTGGAGCACCGTTCCTGCAAGGGGATTGTAAAGACACATTGCAGTCCTTGCCTCACAGTCAGTGCTGAAATACATCCCAAACACCAAGTCTGTTGCACCCACAGGACTTTATCTGAGGGGGTTTAGAGCCCATAAAAATTGAGAACTCGACAGAAAGGTAAAGCAGTAATTTTAGTATTTTCAACCTACCAATTTCTAGGTGTACCAAGGTTTTTTTCTAAAGACAATCAAAACCCACCCCACTCTGAAGAAACAACAGGTTTCCCTTTGGGAGTGAACACAGAGCTGAAAAATTACACTGTCAACTGCTATTGCATCCCACAAATATAGTTAAGAAGTTAATCCATAACTTACAAAAAGGTGATTTCAATAGTCAAAGTCAGAGGGGAAAAAAACCACCCCTTTGAATTTTGCAAACCTTATTATCTGCAAAGTTCCCCTGTACAGAAGCATTAAGACTTTACTTCCATCTCAATACCTAATATTACTAAGTAAATAAAACACCATCTCCATTCACATTTCTTTCAAAAATGGATCAATTTGTTTAAGTCTTGCTTAACTTAAAGAATTTTGTTGCATGGGGTGATACTTACTCTGAGAAAAACCTGATTTACTATGCTTTTGTTTGCATAGGCATAAGTTGTTAGCAGCCCAATTCCAAGAGAAATGCCTATTAGGAAAATAGGATCAGTTATAAACATGAAAATAAAAAAAAAATCACTGAACTGGGTTAAAAAGCAGCCACTTCTAATATGTCTTTGTAATTAGAATTAATAGCTGAGACTCTCAAGCCAGGATAATTAAGCACATTGTACATATGCCAGCAAAGGAAACAGAAGCCACTGAAATGCAGTTTAGTAAATCTCTCTTTCTGATGAATAAAGCTAAATAAAAATAAAGCTAAAAACAAATTGAATTACATTTCAGGCATGGTTAACAGGGTGGGGAGGAGGGTCTGTTCCCTCGGAGCTGATTTAGTTTTACTCTACCAGTGATGTGCTGCACGAGGAGTTTGACACAGAGGATCAGGAGGTAGGGCAGGCTCTGGTGCAGCCACTGCAGGAGGTACCGCAGCTCGGACAAGGAGCTGCCTCCCTGCTCCTCCGGGTCCGGGGCAGCTTCCTCCGACCCTCCTGCCTCTCCATGGGCGTGCCCGTGGGAGCGGCCGGGCCTGGAGCCTCGGGAGGTGGTGTTTTCCCTGGAATCGCCGGCGCTGGAGCTCAGCTGGATGCGAACTTCACCCTCTCCCGACAGCCGCGCCGAGGAGGGAGAGTCATCGCGGCTCCCCTGGGTGCTCTGGAGGTGGGAGCACTCGGGTTGCATGGTGGGGTTTTTTGCTCCTGGAGTTTTTTCTGCTTTGTGTCTCCTAGACGGGAACAGTTAAAGAAAGAGATAAGCGGTTCAGAAAAATAAAAATCCAACGAGTTGTACTGAGTGATTGCAAGAAGGCAAGATTCTCTGAGATCCTGCCTGAGTTTGTGGTTCACACCCCACCTCCTGTGTCTCATATTAAAATTATTTCCTTCCCTCCACCTGCAGATTTCCCTATGTGCCTTAGGAGCAGCTAAAAGTGAGAATCACAACAGCAAAAGCTGCTGGACAGGAGAGCAGCGCTGGCTTGTACAGGAGAGATCTTGGAAGTGCTGCATAATTTCACCAAAATAGCAACAGCAGTGGGCCAGAGAAGGAGCAAACGCTGATGGGAAGGAAGCAGGGAGTACATTTCCATGCATCCATTAATTGGTGAGCACTGGTTCAGACACGTCCAGTCAAAAGCCAGTGCATGCTCAAAACTGAGGGCCATTATGGGATTAATGAGATTATCCTGTCTGGGGAAGGGAGCACAACCAGGTTAGGCCATTTTCTAAGAAGCATTTAAAAGAGGGAAGAATGAAACGCAGCCAAATGAGGTCTGATTTATCTTTCCTTTGGCATCTTTTGGTTGTCTTCTGGTTTTTTCACTTCTCTGTGAGTCTTTACTTGGATCAAATAGGGTTAAATCAACTTCTCTGGACTGGTGTGACATCAGAGTAATGATTTTGGAGAATGCCTGGGAGCTGAATTTGACACAATACTTGTCACTATGGAGTAATATTGAAACATTGAGTATTTTATTATAATCCTCTTCCTATTTCTCAAACTCTTACAGATGCCTCCTTGAAATTATTTTTTTCACAGCCAGGTTCACTGGGGATACAAAAATATAGCAAAATTGCTTTTGCACAGCAAGAAGTTCTGGATGCATTTGCACAAACCTCAAAATCTTTAGCCTTTAAAAAGAAGGTAACATTAAAGAGCAGAACCACTTTAACACATGAATACGAGAACTTACTAATATTTACAAGTGCTGCTCTTACTACTACTATTTTTTTTGTTGGCCAAAGATGACATCATACTTCAAAACAACCAAAATTCTCGTTCTGTATTTTTTTGCACGGATGAAGTGGAGACTGTATCGATGACTCGTGTGAACGGCGTTACTGAGCGATGTTTTTACAGGAAGGACTAAAAAAATACACCTCATTTTGCACCGCAGTTGGTGTTTTGGGGCCGGATTCTTCAAGAACTGACAGCTCGGGGTTTAAAAAACCGGAGCTGAAGGATCGCACCGCCCCTGGCACTGCGCCGAGCAAACTTTTAAATCACCGACTTATTAAATGGAGATTTCAGGGAAGACAGATTTTATTCTCCCTCACCCCTCCCCCCACAGACA
>VWZU01005859.1:361425-384979 GCA_013397095.1 Sterrhoptilus dennistouni
TAATAAGGAAGGAAATGAAGGGATATACATTAAAAAAAAAAAAAAAATAGATGTGTGCTGCGGTATCATTGCTTGTCGGTGGCGGTGAAGGGAGTCCTGCTGTCTGGAAATTGGCTTTGCCTCCCAGGAAAGCTGAGGGAAGCGCTGCCCTAGTTAATGCTGCTTGTAGCTCTTGGAATGAAACAGATACAGGTTTTTTTTTTTTCTTTTGAAATGTGCTCTTGAATAAATTAGTTTGTGTCCAGAAATGGCATCTGTTTTCCCTGGCTCGGATATTTTTTTTTTTCCTAGAAAAAGTGTTTAGGTATGCGGCTCACACAGAAAGTGGGGCTAATAATCTGAGCAGAAAATATATATTTGAAAATTGGTGCTGTGTTGTTTTGAGTGAGAAATGCTGGTTTAATTCTAAAGTTTAAATACACCAGTGCTGTGGGGTCAGGAGAGGGAAGGATGGGCCCTTGTAGATCTTATTAAGTGAAAAATTAAGTGTTTGGAAGAGTTAAGTGGCCTGGCGTTCAGTGACACCATCTAACAACAAACCCTCTCTTTTATTTTCAGGGAAGTGTTCAGAAGAGAACACTGGCTGCATCTCTGTGTCTCTTGGAGGTGGGTTTTGAGGAGGCAGTTTGGCCTACTTTTATTGATGTTTTTGGAAACTGTGCCTAGAATTTCCCCACTGGAAAGTTCAGGTCACAAATCCTCTGCGTTCCTCAAACTGTGGCTGATGGATTGGAAGAAACCTGGGCTGGTTATTACAGATACACTTAAGTATTAAACAAACCCACAGGCCTCCTGTTCCTGTAGGCCCTCTGAACTCAGAAGACCTTTCTCATTTGTGTGATTTTTCTGTCTAATTATCCCAATCCTCCTCAGTAGCAGCAGCAATGCAAGATTTCAGATGCCTTGGCAGGAAGAACTCAAAGAATTTTGTGGCCATGTCCCCCATCCTTCCAAGGATAACACAAACCTGTTGTGTTTGGCTTCTGCTGTGCCATATTGTTCATTCTCCCACTCTTTGCTCAGTCAGTCACTTCCATCATGTTTGGATTGTGAAGGACAGTGTGGGAAAAAAAAAAGAAATCTTAATTTGCTTCTCAAATCAGGGAAAGCAATTATAAATCTTTTATTTTTAAATAGTGTTTTATGATTGGAAATTATGCATGCCTTCTGTACATCTCTTGGAAGGGTATAAATATAAAAGATTTGTTCAGCTGTTTCTTTTTTGTAATTATAAGATGCATTAAAGTACAAATGTGGCTTTAAATCCACGTTGTTCTCAAACTGTTTCTCGTTGCCACATGCACTGAAAATATGAAATTAATTCGTGGCAGCTTATTAATCAATGGTGTTTGCTCATGCAGGTCACTCGCTGATTTACCTCTAATTCTCAGCTCATTAGAAGGTGTGTAACTCTTCAGAGATGTTGTTATTTAACAGGTATGTTTTCCTAGTGCCTTTAATGACCTCTGGATTCAGTAACTCCTGACACAAGAGAGATTTGGGAGATTATTCACAGAAAATTGGAAGTCTTTTCCCAATGGGCATTGCACACGTTAGGTCATGGAATACCTGGTGATAAATTTACCAATTTGTGTTTGGATTCTACTCCCAGGATGCCAGTAAATTCCATAGAGTGCCCAGGCACATTTTCAGGTGTACCCCAGACTTTCTCATCCTCCCAGGAACAGGTGGTACCTCCTTAACTGGTGCAGTCAGCACTTTCCACCAGTGTGTACCTGCTTTTCCTGGGGTTGTTCAGTGCAAGACAAACTCTGATCCTTGTGGAACTCTGCCTGGGATGCCCTGGCAGCTCAGTATTTACCTCTGCAGCAACAGTTCCTCAGTCCTAGAAGCTGCTGAGAGCTTGTTTTTTAGGCAGAAATATTAGAAAAACAGATTTTGTGTCCTGAAGGAGCTCTGCAAACACCTGAGCAGGTTAAGGGGTTAAAATCTTCACCTTTTGTGTCACTTTTTTTTTTTCATCAGAAGGAACTGGTGCTTTAAAATGAGGCGTGCAGCCTCATCTGTGGTGGAATTTAAAGGAGCTGATCTCAGATACAGGGAAAGCAATTTTAGTTAATGATATGAGGAAAAAAAAAAAAAAGGGCTTTTTGGTAAGAGTCTGTAGAATAGCAGAATGTCCTGAATATTCAAAGGCTTTATTGGTTTGTCTTCACTTTACCCAAAATGCTGCTTGAGTATGGAAGACTTCTGCAAAATTAAGAGGGTTTAGTTTAAACTCTTTGAAGGATTTGAAAGTCCTGCCAAGAGGCTCAAATAACCTTTAAAATTCGAATGTTTCCTGAGCTTTGAGTGCTCCATCTTTTAAAAAACCGTCTCCTGCAACTCTACAAACTCTGACTTCAGTTTGTATTTCGAGCACAAGGAAACAGCTCCTGTATCTGAGGCAGTGAAGAATAGAGCCCAGTTCTGAAAACATCCCTGAGGTGTTGGCTGATTTTCACTGCTGAACTCTGATCCTCTAAGCTTTGTCAAGGAGACTCGCAAGGAATTCGAAGCAGATATTTTTGTGTTCCAATGACATCACCCCGTTCCCTGAGGTTTTCCAGAAATCTTACGAGCCCTCCGCGTACAGCAGTTTGTTCATTCCTGTGAAGTCATCCTAAACTGAGAGTAATTCCACTGCAATGGAGTAATGTAATTGTTCCAAAGCTGCAGAATTAGATCCCGGAGTCTTGTTGGGGTTTTTTTTAGGCAAAGATAAAGCCTTAAATGAGAATCAGCCAGCGAAGCCACAAAGGGCAGCTGTAGTTTTTGCTCCCTGCACAGGAGGGTGCTCAGCCTCTGTCTTTATCTGCAGGAAAGAGCAATTCCCCTGGTCATCAGAACCAAGTGGAGAAGCTGTTTCCTGAACCGGGCTTTTCTCGTAGTGACACTGGAGGATCTGTTAAGTGCAGTGACTCAAAAATTATTCAGCTGTTCAAGAATTTCGGGAGGTGTGTGTTAATTGCTGCTGTTAGACCATTACGGAGGTATTTAGGTCAGAAGATGGTAATGATCGTGACGTTGGTATCCTCAAATGGGTGTCCTTAAAGGTGCCAGAATTTCAATAGGATCTTTGAAGTTTCTCAAAATTAGGGTTTTTTTTTCCCCATCTAATTTGTTCATCTGAACGTGTGAATCCCCGTGTGGATCGTTCAGCTGAACAGTGAATTCTCATGTGTGTAAACATGAGTGGATTTACCAGGAAGGAGTAGATGAGTTTGTTAATTTAAATTCCACTTGTAGTACCTGCTAGTTGTTATATCCTTAATGATTCTGTGTTTTCCTTGTTAAATCATAGAATATCCTGAGCTGGGAGGGACTCACTGGGATGATCAAAGTTCTGCTCCTGGCCCTGCTCAGGACAGCTCTAGCAATCCCACCATCTGTGTGATATACAGCAAGTTCCAAACTCAAATTAATCTTCTAACATAATTCATAAAATGGAATTTGACTTTCTGTTTCTCTTTTTAGGGATCAAAGAGGGGTATTGGATGTGGTGTGGTCAGGATTTAGTTAAGTGAGTTTTCTGTCTGAAAGCAATTTCTCAAACCTGTGTGTTGTACAATATTCCAGCCCTCTGGATGCACATCCAATTTAGTCACTGAGGAAAGACAGTTTTGTTTTTAAAAAGCAGATGTCTGGAAAAGGAAATATCTCCTTTCAAAGCTTTTGGAATAAAGACAAACCCAGAAATGTAGTAGTCAAAACCTTGTTTGCTGTGGTGAAGGGGATTCGTCCCCTTAACGTCAGCACATAAATATTTGCTTCATTTCAGTCAATATTTACCTCACAGGTCAATAAAACTTGTTTTGCACTTCACAGAGTTAATATTTACTTGCTGTTTTTAGCTTGGTGACAATATTTAAAATTCTCTTAAGGGTATGGGGGGCTTTTCTACTTATTTTCTAACAAAAGATTTTGTTTTAACAGAGGTGTGTCAATTTATTAGGAAGTGTTATCCATGAGTCAGACCGTGTTTGTCATGTAATAAGATTATCCAGATTATGCCTAGAACACTTTACAAGTATGAAAAGGATTTTTTTTTTTTTTGCTTGAAAGGGTCAAGTGACTAAATGTCTTACCAAATTTAAAATTAATTGCTTGTGTCTGTAAAATTAGGCTGTAAAACTTAGGATACAGACACTAATTCAGAAGGTAAAGTGAAATTGAAGTGAAAAACCACACTCTGAAAATTATTTTTGTTTTGGAAAGCAGTTCAGTCAAAGCACAGTGGCCAGGCTTGCATGGTTCAGGAGGAAACGCAGAGATGAATTTTAGATCCTTGTAGTTGACAACACCACATTTGCAAACGTACAAGTTCGTTTCCACAGGAGAACTTCCCCCCTCTGCATTTCATATTTATAACACAGTTGTCTGTGTGTTATTTCCAGTGGTTGGGGTTTGTTAGGAGGTGATCCATGGCTTTCACCAGCCTTTGTCTGCAGCCCGTGGTGAGGGCCAGGCCCAGCTCCTGTGTCTGCTCCAAGGAGATAACGGGGTGCTTGTTAAGCCACGGGTGTTATCTCACTGCCGTGTTCCCTGGTCCTGCCTGCTGCACTCAACCCCAGTCCTCAGCACTCTGTTTACATTGCTGTCACAGAGCAAAACCAAACATCTCCACTTCTGCCCCTCACAATGGTGATTTTGTGATTGATACAATTAGGGATGAGGGTCGAGGTTATTTAATTGGAGTCTTCAGTTGAGCTAAAATCTCTGAACTAAATCACAGCACACCCATATCCTTCAAACTGTCAAACAAAACATCTGTTTATGATAATGATTATCTTAATTGAAGAGTTCTAGCTCATGCCCCGCTTTTCTTCATTAATAGAAAGAATTAATGAAAGAATACTTAGAAAAGTACTTATCTATTTAACTAAGAACTACTTCTGAAGTGAAACACTGCTGAAGGAATATTGGAATTCATCTTAGACTCCTGTACAAACTTCCTCCTGGTGAACTTGACCAAGTTAACCATTTTTCAGCTCCAATGCTGCAGTAAAAATGTGCTTCCTTAAATCTGGCTTGCTTGCAGACAGAATCTGACACACTGGATTTAGTACAGCTGCAGAATTAACATTCAAAACTCCCATGCTGCACAGTTTCCCCACGTGTTACGTAAAAATGCTGTGCAGTTCCTCACTCCAAAGCGCCTCTCTTAGGGCTTTAGCTGCCTGTTTGGTTACTGTTTTAATTTATACACAATCCAATTTTACACACTCACCCAAATTACTATTCATTGTGAGATAAATATGGTAATTTGATAATTCTGCCCAGTATTGACTTAACATTGAAAGTGTAACAGCTTCAGAACATATTTTAAAGGTATGTTGTGTTTCAGGTCATGGGAGGAAATGTGAGTTTCTGTGATGCTGTTGAATTTCAACATCCACAGTTTGAGATCCATCTCTACCTTGTTTAATCCTTCAAGGCAGAGAATGGCTTAGATTCCATTCTCCAATTTTCAGAATTTTTCATCCAGAGACTGAATTTCATTCAGGAAGATTTTTGGATAATTTGGTTCAGGGAGTAAATGGATTTTTACGTCCTGTGGTAGGTAAATACCATCAGGAATACCTCCTCCTCCATGGCTTTTCATGGCAAAAGTAGTTCTGTTATTTTTGTATTCAAAAGAAATATTTCCTAACCTTTATTTTACAAAGAGTCCTTTTTAGCAACCAACTAATTTTTTTTTTTTACTTTTATCATTTTTTTCAGGCCTGGCTTGGAAGTCATTCCTTCCCTCTTTATCCTAATGGTCCTTCCCCTGCAGGAAAACCTCAGCTTTGATTCCCATGGAGTCAGCAGTGAAGGATAGATTGGGAGCACTGTGAAATTCTTGCTGGTGCTGCTGCATCTCCTGACACGAGAGCAGAGCCACAGAGGAGGAAATAGCATCAACATTCTTCATAAAGCAGAGAAAATAGGTGCAGGCAAATACTTTAAATTGAACTCTAATGAAATTATTGTTTATGGCCCAGCTTCTCCCTTCCATCCAGAATCTGTCATTTAGGTGATTGGGCCAGCAGGTGCAAACATAATTGAATTCAGGGAAATAAATAAGGAGGGAGGCTGGGGATTGTTTGCTAAAAAGAAGACATCTAGTTTGCTAACTAGGAGGATTTATAGGATGCTGCACTTAAAAATAGATGATTATTGATAGATCATCATAATCATGAGAGTTACTTTATAGTTTGAGTTTCTTCCAGCAATAACCAGGACCAACGCCCCCTCTGCTCTGGACACTGTTCTTTGCAGCTGGAAATTTTTCTGAAAGGCTGCACAGAAACAATGTTGTCAGTTTAGAGAGGAGGTAGCAAAAAATATGTGTTACGTCTGTCTTTGAATTAGTTACACAGAGGAAAGAAGTTGGAATTGTTTTTAATTATAAGAGCATAAAAAGTTATAGGACTGTAGGAAACCAAGGTGGAAATTGCTTTTGATATTCTCATCTGAAGGTATTTTAATGGAAATCAGAGGTAGATATTAAACTAAAATATTTGTCTGTGGACACTGCTGAAGTGCAAGTTAAATATTTTTAAAATTTCATTTATTTTAAATGCAATAGTGCTGATAACACTGGCACTTAGGTCAATATAATTTCTCATTAAAGTTCTTTTAACACTCACAGCTTTATCAGTTACCAGCAAGCTCATCACAGCAGCCAGGTATGAATTACACATTTCCCATGCCTTTATCTAATTCATTTCTCCATCCTGCACTTCAATAATTTGAATCTGAAGTATATCAGGAAAACAGAGTTGTTTTCTTCTCTGTGGAGAACTCAAGCAGAACTATTCCTCACAAAGAGTAACAAACAGCCAGGCTGAATTTCCATGGAGGATGTTGCAGCTGAGCTTGTAAATATTATTTTGAGAGACTTACATTTTCTTCTGAAAGGAAAGAACATTAAGGAATATTTTGAAAATATAGAAAAGGAATAATAGGAAAAAAAAAAACCAAACCAAAGCCTGTAAGATAAATTTGGCTCAGCAGCCTTTTTGCCATTTCATGTCTAACATTAATTTCTGAGATATATCAGTTACATCAAGCTGAGGCCAGTTTAGTTTTATGTGCCTGGTAAAATGGAGTGGATACAATCCATTTTTAACAGTTTGGAGAAAAAGAAATGAAATTTTCTAAGTAAATATTTTTACATTCAGTTGCTCCATAGAGCTTCTGTGTTGTGTATTCCTCCAAGTCATTCATCATGATAAAAATGCAATGCTGAAGTACAAGAGTTAATTAAAATTTAGATTGGAAATTGAAATACCAAATGAATCTAATCTGAGAGTTATGATTTCAGGTTTTCTAAGGCCCAGCAACAAATAAATGAATATCCAAGGAGTGGGACAGCCACACACTCAGGGCTGGGGCAAACACTCAGCAGGAGCTATGGAATAAGAGGATCCTTTAATGCAGAAATCTGCACTTGGCTTTTGGCAGGGCTGTTCTGAGAAGGGGTTTATCTCCCAGGAGATTGAATTTTTCTGGATTTGGGAGGAACCAGCAGGTCTAGAGGTGTGTGGATGTATTTGCCATTCCTCAGTTGCCTCAGGAAGTGCAGAACTTTGTTCCTACAACTTCCCTCTGGGTTCAGACTGATGTGTGCCATGAACAATCCAGCTCAGTGTAAAATTGGTTCAGTTTGCTTCTGATTTAACTGCAAAATCATTCAGACTTTGTGTGTTTTCTCTGTGAGTGATCCAAATATAGATTTCACTGTTGGTGCTACCTGGTTTTTTGTGTGTGTGTTTGTGTTTAATGCAGCTGAAAGTTATTATGTAAAATGGGTAAATTGGAGTCTTTAAAGGAGCTGCCAACTTGCATTTGCCTGAGTTACTTCAGCAGTGGAGAGGAGAGGAAGAATTCCAGACACGTCATCCTGATTTCACAAGTCTGCAGAGATCTCCAGAGTGGACTTACCCATCTGTGTGAGGTAGTAAATAGCTCTGTGCTTTTGTTCCTCACAAGTGCCTGCATATGTGTGCTCCAGCCATGTAATCCATGTAATCCAGGGATCCTCCTCTGTCTAGACAAACTGTTCACCCCCTTGCTGGGCACAGCAGAGTCCTCAAGGTTGGCAGAAATGGGCAGTTGCACTCAGAATCAGCCTGCACCCCCTGAGTGCAGTGCAGGTGCAGGACTTTCCCTTTGACCTTCCCCCAAAACAGAAAAATTTGATGGATCTGAACATTCCTCCTTCACTGTTCAGGGACAATACTTAGCTCATGATTAAAGTGTTCCTCCCTAAAACTGACATTTTTGTGTGTTCACTCACCCTGAAGTGACATAAGATGGGAAGGAGAGGAAAATGGAAAGGGAGGCTTTACTATCTCTAACCTTGACTTCCAGAACAATGCTGGAGGAGGCCACACTTGTGTCTGGCTTTCCAAACCAAAGCTCCAGCATGGCCAGCTGGGGACAATCCCTATTGTGGATGTTGTTCACAGCTCCCTGCTCTGACAGTGTTGGAGCCTCATTGTTCAGTTTTGTCCCTGGCAGGATGGGAGGGCATTTCCCCTGCTCCAGAGTCCCTGAGGCATCTCCTCAGCACACCCAAATCCACCTTTCAGCTGGGTCCTACAAATCAAAGCCTCCTCATGGAGCAAAACCACATTCCCTTCATTGCTGTTTCACACTGTGTACCCATGAAGGGTCCTTCTGGACTCAGTTCTAAAGGGATAATTGTACTATTTAAATATTAAACATCAAAGTTCTTTTCTTTTTTTTATTGTTAAACCAATATTAAAGTAGGACAAAGCTGATTTACAGTTTATGGCAGCGCATTCCAGAGTCGCTGGCATTGCAGCTGATGTCCTGTTCCAGCAATATTGGCACTGCCAGGAGGCACAGAAATGGAGATTTTAATCAAAAAACTTTATTTGAGATCCACTTCAGTTAAATTATAAGTTAATCTTGCCTCGTGAACTTCAAGGCTGTTAAAAAGGGCAAATGGCTGCAGTGTCCTCTGAAACAATTGAAACCCCATTTTTCATCAGGGGATGATTCCACTGCCCTGGAATTGAAAGTTGGGTGTCTCTTCCTCCCAGATTGTTATTTAATCACTATATATTAGCTTTCATTGCCCTTTTGATATATTTAGGCTCATAAACTTCTCATTGACTAGATTGAATTTACCACGATGTTGTTACTTTTTATGAACAGAATGAATCAATAGCAGATCTGTTGGTTTGCACTGAGTTGTTTATTTTAAGGGATGTTTAAACTTTACTGGGAGAAAATGGAAAGGCTGATGCCCAGCCCTCTTCTTTAATACTCATTATTTGGTAACACTCTGAGCCTGCCTCAACCAGCAAGTGCTGCACACATTATCCAGAGATCCAGGGCTAATAATATTTCCTAACATTCTTTGAAATGTAAAATATTTTGCAGCATTCCCAATTTATGGCATTTAATACTTGCAAATAACTTTCTTGTTGTAATAGAAAGCTTTTGGTTCAGTACTAGGGAATATCCAGAATAAGATTACTTTTTTAATCATTGAAAATAGTAACTCTGTCTTGAAAATGTCTGTCTGATATCTCCTTATATATATATTTATATATGAGGAAATAGTAATTTATTTTCCTCTACTCCTCAAATAATCTGTACAAACCAGTTGACTTATCTATGAATTTGAAGCACAGTATGAAGAAATATCACTGGGTTCATTTTATCATTGAATTTTAGGGATGTAGTTTCTTGCTTTTTTTTTTTCTGTTTATTTAATAAAAATTAAAAACACCTCTTAATCAAGTTTAACATAGACAAGTGCAAAACTGCCTAGTGGAGCTAAAAACTTGGGAATTCTTCCATCAGTGTAATCAGGTGAAAACAGCCCAGACTTTGTGCCTGCTGGAGGGATTTATTTGGATTCACTGTTCCCTCCATGGTCTTCCTCCCCTATTATTTATGCATCTTTAATATTGTATTAAGTGGTTAATTCAATCTGGTCAGGTTAACCTTTGTTGAAGATTAGAAGTAGGCATCTCAGCCCCTGGAAAGTGAATCATTTTGGGTGGAACATCTCGTTCTTGTTTGAATCATTATCTTTGTTTGCACTCACACAGCATTAATCGCTTGAACCAGACATTTTTGGGGAAAGAGGGGGAGTGCCCAGAGCAGGTTTTCAAAACCTATGCACAGAAATTATAAAGGAGATACATTTCTTTTCCTTCTCCTCTATGAGCAAAATGGTTTGAATTAATAATCCAGAATTCAAAGTATTCACAAAGAGCTGTAATTTGTTGTCAAGTAAGTTTTAAAAGCCAAACCTCCAGGCTGACCAGCTGAACTCAGTCCTGTTTCCTCAGTGAAAATTCTTCAGCAGTAGCATTCCAATATTTTCCTGGTGGAGTATTTGTCATTCTTTCCCAATTATTACTGTAATTGTTTTATAACTCTATTTGTCTTTGCTCTGTGGTCTGTTCTTTTTTTGAGTGCTAGTGAAAGCCTCTTGTCATTTTCCCTTTCTTTCCCCTTGGTTTGATGTTTTCTGCCAAGTCCTCTGCCCTAAAGCCTTTTTTCCTCCCCTTTTTCCTCCCCTTTTTGTCCATGCAATGAGATCATACCTCCATGAAACCATTGCCTTTATTGCTCATGGAGGAGTGAATTTATCCCAGACAAATTCTCCACGAGATGTTGTGGCTTCTGTCATCAAGATGGGAAAGACCGGGAGAGATGGCAAAGTGACCTCCTGGCAGAATTTCTGATTCTTCTTTGGAAGAACTGAACAGTTCAGTTGAAGGACGTTCATTCTGAAGATTATTTTATTTTGATAATGAAATATCGACTGTTGCTTCTCAGGAACCAAATGATGGCATCATAAGAGATCTGTAACTCAGCGTGGTCCAGGAAGTGGGATAGTAGGAAATTGGAGAAGAAATAGAGTAAAACCACAAAAGATTTCTTGCTATCACTATAAATCCATCATCTATTTGTGTTAATACTCTCTGCCTCAAAAAGGAGATGTTAAAACAGCAAAAGCTGTAGAGAAGGGCAAAAAATGCCATCGAAGATATGGCAGATGTGGGGAACATGAACTGTATTCCCATGTTCCTGCAACAAAAGGCCTCTAAGTCAATGAGAGATGTAACTTTCTTTTATGCAATTCCTTTTCTGATTAAAATGGTCTCCTGTAAGTGATTGTATGATACATATAAATATTGTGGTTATCAGTCTTCAGAGCTAAAATAAGGCTTTTTCCTTTGGCAGGAGGAAGGCTATACATGCAAATTCAGATTCCTGGTGCATTCCTGCTAACTCTGCCCTGATTCTGGCAAAATTAGGAAAAACTGAGGGGTTTGTATTTTCTTTTATTTGTTTCTTTGTGTATCATGTGCTCTCTGATTCTCACTTATTTCTCATTTCATTATCTTTCCTGTGCTTTCTCTTTTTTGTGGCTACATTTGTGGCTGCATTTTTTCTTTTATTTGTTTACTTTGCCTTGAACTTTCTCCTAAATCTTTCTTTTCTTTTTAGCCAGACCTGAATAAATGCATTGAAGCATCATTTTTTTCTCCTTCCATTTCCACCTCCGTTCCTCTTCTACTTCCGTATTTTTTCCCTTTTCCCCCATAATATTATCATTTTCTCCTCAGCATTTGTTGATGTTTTTCTTTCCCATTAACTTTCCTGTCCATTTTTTTTTTTTTTTGTATTTTGTACTTTATCTCATGGGACATTCAACAAGGATTTGGGCCTTTTCTCCTTAATGGTGCAAAACTGGATAGAAACCACCTTAAAAATATGTGGGACAAACCCTGTCCTAACTGCCCTGTGGCATGAGGATGACTGGGAGCAAATAAATTCCTGTTTAGCAAATTTAACTTCTCCTAAAAATTCAGGCTCCATCCTTCCAGCTGGAAACTGGATCATATAATGGGTTATTACAAGCTGTTAAAATTTGAGACCGAGGAGGGGGAATAGGCTGAAGTTATTCCATGGATTGTTCTGTTCTTTGTGGGAGGCTGTTAAAATAAAGCAACAGTATAAAAGATGAATTATATACAATTTAATGTAAAGCTGTTGGAAGCCATTAGGATATTTCTTCCTTGATTGTCGAACATTTGTGTACTTTTACAAAGTTTCACATTTTTTGGTTCTCTCTGAACATTATGAAAATTGTACTGAGAGGAGTAAATTCATCTGCATAAAATTGACTGCAAAGAGCAATTAGTCCTTCATTAATATGCAAATTTGGTCCAGTGCAGATTCATCTATATATGAGGCTTAAATATGCAAGTCAGTCTTGCTGTGCGAGAAGCCCAGATGCTTTTATTTACTTTGAAATTGAGGGATTTGGTTAATGATGTTGTTGACAGGAAAACTTGAATAAATTTGATGATCACCATCTTTCATATTAGACGAGGCCCATGGAAAAAAATTACCAAGTAAAATACCAATTTTATTTGGTAATTTCCTATTACCAATCTTGTAATAAAATGTAAGATAGAAAGTAATAGAGTTAGATTTCCTAATGTACTTATCCTAAGACTTAAACTGTTCCCCAAAGATGGAGCCATTTTTCTTAAACTTTGTTTTTCCAGAGGGTAAAGACATCTCCATAAGCTGTATGAATAACACACTGCCTGGAGATTTAATATTGGAAAGTTGGTTCTGTGACTTGCTTCAGTTGGTGAGAGGATATAAGCCTGGGAATGAAAAAGAAGCAGGAGCTTTGGAAATGGTTTCTTTGTCATCTTCCATTAATTATTTGTAGGCTCTTTTCAAGAATCAGTGTTGAGGCCTTTCCCCTGAACCTGTGGAACCACCCTGGAATCTGTCTGAACACACAGCCAGTTCTATTTGGATCACCTAAGCTCCTTAAGGAACATTTTCCTAAATATCTTTAAATCTTTACAGCCCTTGGTAATACTTTCTTCCTGCTGGCAGCCACCATGGGCTGGCTCAGAGAAGCAGAGTTTTTCCTCACCAATCAATCCAAGTGTGTCTTGCCTCTCTCCTCTTTTCCTGCCCCTTTGGCACATCCAGGGTTCCCCTGCTTTGGTCCAGCATCCATCACTCAGGTATGGGAACAGCTCCTTTGCATCATCAGTCTTGATTCACCTGCAAGATCCCACAAGTTGTTCCTCCTCGTGGTTCTTCCTTTTTCTTTCTCTGCAATTCCCTCAGGCCTAAATTTAGTTTTGGCTTAAGCAAAACTGGGTTTTGACTTCAGTGATGTCCATTTTTTCATGGACCAAACCTGGCCTTCCTGTCTTGCCTGAGTGAGGCATTGGCACTTCCAAAATAACAGAGAAATGTGGTTTAAATGGACTGAATTGTGTGGTAATTTATAAAGCTCTAGTTGTAACTACCTGAGGACAAGTTAATAGATGAGACCATTTGATTCCTCTGACTTCCTGGCACAGCTGTTTGGGATATAAATCCTCACAACAGTTGGTTTCCAAATCCTTAATGTGCTGCACGAGGCAAAAAGTTTGTACAACCACGTTCAGGAGAGAAAAAAAATTCAACCAGACACCAAAATTGTTCATGTGGTCTTGCAGGTGAATCCAAAAGCAGGAGAATAAAGTTGGAATTGAGTATTTGGGGGGAAGAGAGGAGAGATCTGATAGTCTTGTAAAGGCTCTGGTTATCCTACAAGGGAATTGTGTTTTTTACCATCAGAATGAGGCACTGACAGTGTCAGAAGGGAGTTTATTTGCATTACTCAATAGTTTAGGAGGTGGTAAATTGATTAAAAGATGAAACCTTAAAACCACACCATCTGCTGAGACTTAAATAGTCTTTGCCTTTGAGAACACAGAATTGTTGGGCAGTTTCTGGTATTTTTCAGCACCATCCACAGCAATCTTGGCTCTCTGATCCAGCTCCCAAAAGGAGGAAAATATTAATTTTGAAGTGTATAAACAACAGGCATCTCAGCACAACCTGAGGTTGTCTCCTATCAACTATGTAATCTTTATATTCTAGATTAATAAACACTTCAGCCTTGGAGTTTATTAGTCCAAAATATATTTATTACCTCATAAATTCAAACCCCCTCCAGTTACCATCTAATTAAACTGCAGCGCTGTGCATGCTATCTTTGGGGATGTATTAATAATGGAATTATCTTGTGAAACAGTAATTACATACTTTGTGCATTCTTTGCCACACTCTTTCTTCAGTGTCTGTGTGATGAGTGGGGCACACAGTGCTCCATTGTTTGGAGCTCCTCCAAACTCTCTGTGTATCCAAAGATAAGCAGATTTTTTTTCCCTCTTAGTAGAAGAGGGAGAGAAGTTTGTGCATTTTTTTGTACTCAGGAAGGACCAATACCACCAGACTAGGAACAGTTATGAAACATGATTGTGCAAGTGATTTTAGCTCATGCTTTCTCCTCACTCTTTGAGGAGATTACCCTCAGGAGTAAAACCTCCTTGCAGGGTATGTTTTGTTCTTACTGCAGCTGCCAAAAGATGAAGACAACCACTTTATCAGCAAGAGAATATTCATTTATGGGACTTCACTGGTGACATAGTTTTGAAAAAAAGGAAAATAGGCTTAAAGCCTTCCTCAGGAGAGATATTTACTCACAGTTTTCTCCAGTGGTAAGTGTATCTGCTGTATTCTAATTTATAAATGTATTGACTCTGTCTGTGCTTTTGCTTTATAAGGTTGTCCCCCATCTTCTACCCTGGATAATTTGTATTGACAGGAATCCTTTTGCCCATTTTTCCTCACTCACTGCCGAATTGGGTGTCTGAGTCCTGCCTGGTGTTCCTTCCCTTCCCTGCATGGAAAGAGGCACAGGAGGCAACACCTTTTGCACATAACTTCCCTGGAGTTTTGAAGTGCCTTATCTCTAGTTCAAGTACATCTGTTGAGCAACAGTGGGAGCGTGTGATTCTTGTTGACACAGGCTCTGCTCTACCTGACAGGAGGGGGGTTTATTCTCTCTTCTACTTCCAGCAGTTTGTGGGTTTAGGATCCATGTGTTGTGTTCTCTTGCCTTTTATTTGTTCACTGCCATTGCTAGGGCTGTGCAGTGTCTGCAGGGAGAGGAAAGGCACTTCCCACCAGTTTCCTCCCTGAATCTTTCAGATCTTTCCAGCACAAGTTTTTTGCTTTCTCCCTGGTTTTCTGCTCCACAGGTTCTGAACTCTCATGGCAAATACAAAATTGTGTAGTGGTCATTCACTTCCTACAAACGGGTTTGGCTGAACTTCCAGCTGGGACTCCATCCCCACTCCTATATTGTGATTGCAACTTAAATTTACTTGCATTTTTCAGTCATTCAGGGGCCAAGTTTTCAAGTCTTGCAGATTTGGACTTGTTTTGATTTCACTGCAAAACCCTGCAAGAATTCTGCCAACAGCAAGGCCAGTGTGTTTGAAAGCAGATGGCATTTCCAGTACCTAAAGCCTGGTCAGGTGTGAGTATCTCAGTAGTAAGAGTAGTAAGTATCTCTTGTAGCTTTGATTTCCAATCAGACACTATTTGCTTTATCCAGTAATTTTCATCTGCCAGCACTCACAGTGATTTAAATCAGACTGTTTTCATGGATGAGTGTTATTCTTTGGAAATAAAGAATGCCTGACAAGCTTCTGTATTTTCATGAATAGAGTTTTGTAAACCACAAAATGAAATGTAATTATTGTATGATACTTATTTTATAGAAGCCCAAATGGCTTTATCAGTCCAATGTCTAGGAATTCACCTTCTCAGACTGAACATCTTGTGCTCGTCTTAATAAAAATGGTGTCTGATACCACTTGGCCACAGTGTAGAATGGAACAGTTTCCACTGTAATGAATAGCAAACATTTGCAAAGAATAATTATGTTTATGACATATTGCTCAAATACACGTTATTACAGCTCAAGGATTAATTTCTGGTTTGTCAAAACCTGCTGATCTCAAAACTTCTTGTTGTCTAATATTTCCTGTGGCTGCTGATGAAAAGATGGTCTGTGTGTCCCCAAAAAAGGTTCCAGGTTGTGTCTTGACTGTTCTGTCACTCTGGTTTTTTTATCCCTGGTGTCTGATTTGGAAACTTTCAAACTAGACACCTTTCTGATGTGTTTTTCCTGATGTGAATAAATTCACTGCAGAATAGTTGCAGAGCAAGATATATTTGTTGCCAAGCAATTATATCAGATGAAACATACAGAAGGGTAATATTTAAGTCTGATTTTTTTTTCTACAGGCATGAATCTGAAGATGAGTTCTAGGAATTTAGGGATGGAAAAAGACAGAGCTTTTATTTCTTAATTTTTTCCCCTTGTCTTCTGTATTTTGCAGTGATTGCTTTGAGTCTGTAAGGTCATCATGGTTGAAGGCATGAAGATGAGGACATCAAAGCCTTTGCCCACTTATGACAGTTACTCTGGAGACAAACACAGCTCAGAAGACAAATGTTATGAGCTACCTGTGAGTTCTGGTTCACAAAACAGATGAGAATCCAGACATACTCCTGAACTTGGAAATGAAATTTATTCTCAAGGTAATGGTTGAGCTCATTATCTGCTGCTCTTTCTAAATATGAAGTAAAGGAGTGCATTGCCCATATATTCTGTCTATAACAGCTGACATGTTTTCTGCATTCCTGTGTTTGCCTAAGAAGTCATGGATAATCAATTTGATGTGCAAAATATACTGCATGGATGAATTCTGATACATATCACTTGCCATGGCTGTGCTGTTAGGAGAGGCAAAAAAACTTCCAGGAAGGAAACAGCAAGGAAAAATCTGCCTGATAATTTTCTCATCAGTTTTTCTCCAAGGACATATCTGTAGGTGGATTCTCTAGACAGTGTTTGGGTTTTTTTCCCCCCCTTGAGTGGCTGGTTCTGTATGTGTCATTTTCTCTTCCTGTATTAGAAGTCAAAGCTACCTTATCACTTCAGGATAAATATATCTATATTTATATCTCTATATCTATCTCCTCTAATCCCAACTAGAAGAAACTAACCTGAAACATTTCATTTTCAGCCTTTGTTATTATTGAAATACATATATATTAAATTATTTTTTAAATTCCCTGCATGTATTACAAATAACTTCCCATTGGATTGGGAGGCAGAATAGGCAGGAACCAGCAGCAGACAGATGTGATTATAAAAGATGTTCTGTTTGGTTTAATGAGACTTATGGTTTTAATAAACTTTTAGAATGTTTTTAACACAACCAAATTAATTAAGTTTAAAATCTGATTTTCTTGTTCTAACCCTATCAGACCACTTTTTGCCTTATTTATGAGGACAGCCTCCCCATATTTTTCTTATTTTTAGAGAATTTCTCACAAAATAGAATATCTCTAGTTCCAGGAAAGAAAAAAAGGGAAATTTGTACAGATAAAGAGCATGAATGACAATCCTGATCATGTGGAAAAAATCAATCTGTGAGCTTAGACATAGTTCCCCATTAGTCCCCTCCTTTCTTGGGAAATCTATATTTTCACCAGAATATCCAGCAGCATTTACGTAGAACCCCTCAAAATTTTCTCATAACATTTCATATCATTTCTGCTGGAAAAAAAACCCCCAAAAAACAGCTGGATATTTTGTGTGGTGATGTGACCAATCCACCTCTGTTGTTGTCATTTTAATTGCTGGGGCTGTATTTTTTAAGTCCTCCACAGAAGGTCTTTGTGGTGACAAGCGAACGGTTCACGCTTCGTAAGCAAACATAAAGAATGCTGCTGCTAATTGGAGAGGGAGTAATGCAGTTATGATTCCATCAACATTTAAGTTACATTGGGGAAAGGACAACGTTTTTTTGTTGTGGTTCTGTTGCCACATGAGGTTTTTCTCAGGGTGGATTCGGTGGGGAAGGTTTTAGGGCAGAATAGATTGATCTTGGAATTACAGGGACGGGAGAGGTGGAAGTGAAATTGTTCTAAGCTACATCTACAGTATAGAAATCAGCATTTTGTTGCTCTTTCTTTGAAATGAGAGTTATTAGTTGCTGGCTTGTGAAAGAGCTTGTCTGTGAAAATGGAAAGGATGGACAGCCTCAAAAACCTCTCTTTCCCCTGCCCTGAAGAACTGCAGCCAGAGTGTTTCACACGGAGGAGGACTCCTCAAAAATCACCAGTTTCCCAAAGGAAGGAGGTTCTTATTCAGTACTTTAGGTCTTTTGGGTGTTTTCCCCTTTATATTCTGTCTGTTGATCCTACAGACCTCCCAGTTTCTGAAAGTCTGCTGGACCTTGTGTTAAACCTTGGCTTTTTTCCTGAATTACATTTCCATGGAATACTTGGCTGTGTGTTAACAGTTGTACAATTATGTACCAAAAGTTCTTTCCCCTTAATGCTGATTTAATTTTTTCTTTATACTCACACCTCTCTTCTCAGGTGGAGCCTCATCTCGAGTAGCCTTGGGAGGGCCAAAGGTGCTTCCTTTTCCAGTTCACTTCCTGGATTCTAGAAGATACCATTTTTTAGCATCTAAACAAGGAAATCACAGCTATTTCCATGGGAAGAATCACAGAGATGACAGGGCTTCCCCCCAAAACACTGCCTGTGTAATTGCTGAAGACATTCCAAGCCAGTCTAACGAAGTGCTGTCTGCCAGTCATTATGTTCTCCTTGGAGGACCATCTGTTGCACTTCAAATATGTAAAGGTCTCTATCATTTATTGCTCCAAACAAATCCAGGCCTTTGTCTGACGTGCTGGAGCTCCTGAATGGATTCTAAAGGTGGTTTCAGTCACAAAGGGCAGGGTATTCCCTTTGGTTGTACTTCCTCAGCTCAAATTTCAGAGCAAAAATACACTGATTAAACCAATACCTGAATATTTTCAATTTATTTAGAAATTAATTGTGGACAGCAACAATTAAAAATATCCGAATTACGTTTTCTTTTCATTCAGCCAGGAGGACTGATTGGAAAATTTGGAAGATTTTTGCTTCTGGTGAACAAATCTTTCCATTGTAGTGATGTCCAGATTTGATATGTGCTGGGATTGGAATGAAAATGACCTTATTTTAACTAAATTCTTTAATTTGCTTATTTGTGCCTGAAACTAGTGATTCAAAGGAATAGTAAAATATAGAGTCAGCAGCTTAAAATGCTCAAACCTTCCTTAGCACGTGTCCTTTACAAGGATGTAATACTTGGTTGTACAGTCATTATTTATAGGTTAATTAGGATCCTTAAAATGAGCAAGATCAGGCATTAAAATATGCTGGGTTTTGTTTTTCCTGCTGCAGATTTTGAAGAGCTGTACAGTCAGATTGGAGAACATGAGCCTGGTGTTTTCACAGCGGAAAAGTTCTGCTCAGAGATTTCCAGCCAGAGAAATCCATAACAATTTCTGTCTGATTAGGGAGTGGTCCTATCTTTTTCCCTTTCTCCTCTTTCCCTTCTCCTTCCTGCACAGCAGCTAATGTTCTGGTCAGAAGTAATAATATGTTAGATCTTGAATGTCAGTAGCCCCAGAGATTCTGACAAGACTATTCATGTGCATTCATACGTCTTAACCAAAGCTGACACTAAAGAGAGCAAGAATTCTCATATTCCTCTTTTTATTGCCGTGCATTAAACTCAAATCTTCTCTTGGAGACCTCTGCTAGGAATGACACATTCCCCATTTGAAAAAGGCATTTTAGCAAGGTCTAAACAAAGCAGCTGGACATCAATCTGGCACAGGGCAGAGGCTCCTGTGAGAGCTTACAGTGCAAAGCTGAACTCTGCTTTACACCTTGCTAATGTTGTGAGCTAAATACTAATGGGAAATAACAACCATTCCTCCTAATCTTTCTAAATTTCAATTAAAAATTAAGTGATTTAATTTTTTTTAAACTATAGGACATCTCTTCATAGGGATATTTGGATTCTGGAGACTCGAGGTTGTTTTTTGAGAAACACACTGAGTGAATATTCTGCTTTACCTTTTACTCTGGACACATTTTACACACACTTGTAGGATGGTGCTTAGCACATGTTTGGGTGATTTTGCAGGGATCTGATTAAGCTGCTAAAGCCAGGTAGGTAATTTTGCCAGCAATGATATTTTTAATCTTCTTTTTTAAAATGGTTTGGTAGTAGTGACTAAGGCAGACTAGGTGGCTCTGGGCAGCTCGCCATTTTTAGGTAGTTTAATTTGTTAAAAATTATCCTTCTTCCCACCCAAATCCCCTTGAAACCATTTGGAGAAGAGAACTGTTGAACAGTTGCCAGTAATAAGTCCTGCTGAGACCTCTGTATCCTCCTGACAGAAATGTTGGTGCCAACTGGAGACTGACTGGCACGAGTTTGAACTCTACACTACTTGATATATTTACTTCACATGCACCAATTACAATAATTACCACCTCTGTAGCTGAAGTTTAAGCACTCAGTCTGCACTCCATACCTCAGGTGGTTGGCAGTATGTTCAATCCTATAATCTCAATTTTCCTGGAATAATTAAGGAGAAAAGAAATACTTCCAAAAAATTAGGAGAGAGTCTGAATGGAAATCAGAGGCTGAATAATAGAGTTGTTTGTCATGTTGCTATTGTTAGGCTTCATTTATTTCTATTTAATCTTTATTTCTAAAAGGCAGCATCTTCTTTTGCCTGCAGAGATTCACCAGGAGATGCTGTAGTCCATTGACTTTTATATTCAGCAGTGGAGTATCTCTTGATGTCAATGAAAAAGCAACACAAAGTCCTACTTTATTTAGATGTTTTAAAAATATATTTTTTCCTTTCAAAATAAATGCTTTTGACTAGAAGGGGGAAATCACCCATCCCTTACTCCTTTTGGGTGGATGTTTCCATGTGAGATTGTAGGGATTTAATACCAGGACTAGCTTTAACTGCCCAACTCCTGACAATTCCACTGGTTTAAATCTGATGCAATGGAGACAATCTCTCCCCGAGCCCTGTTGGCTTTCCAAGAGACTGGTTAATTTTTAAATTGGATCAGCAACTTTTTTTTTTTAATGGTAAAGTTTCTATTACACAAAGATAAACCTTAGACTGAGCACAAACTGACTTGCCTGTAGCTTTCCCAATATGATTGCACTGCGTAGAGCAGACACTAAAATTTATATTAAAATTTCTTCATGCAGGTTCCCTCTAGGGAGAGGAAGAGGGAAGGAAAAAGCTTCATGTGACAGATGCTAATTATGCAGCTTAATGCACTTCTGGAAGTTGCAGAGATGAGAACTCTATAAGAACCTATCTACAAAACAAAGCACATTTTCAACAGCATTTTTTCCTCCATTCTGTTTTAATCTGCCTCCTCTCCGTTTTCCAGGAGGTTTTATTTCCCAAAGAGTACAAAGGGCAGGCAGTGTCTCAGGTGCAGAATTCACCAGTCATGGATGTGGTTGTTCTCCACTGTGTCTTACTGTTCTCAGGTGCTGTACATGGAATTGGGAAAGCTTTGAGGTTCTGAGGAGGAGTTTGAGTTCAAGATTCCCTTGTTGGTGTGTTAGTTTTCTTTCCTCTTTTGTGGGTATTTTATCAGTTCCTTATCCTGTGTTTAAGTTTGCTAGACAAATGATGTTCTGCACTTGTGGTGGGATCCTATAGAGGGATTTATTGTGATGAATGTGTCAGGATCCCAAAATGCATTATATAGAGAAGTGGGCTGAGACACAGGAACTGAGTTCCTCAAAACTGGGAGGTGCATCCCCACCAAACCCAATGTTAGACACTAATTCCCTCTTCCAGACATTGAGCTGTGCTCTTTGAGGAAAAAGAAATGGGAAAATTTTGGTGTTATCCTGAAATCAATTCAGACTTGTAAGAACCATCTCCTTGGATATCCAAATCTACCAAACCCCTTTTTACCAAATGATTGTTTTTCCTCTTAGTGATAAATCCATACCAGCTCTTGTGTACTTAACGCCTAATGCTGCTTTCCCTGATTTCCTTCCCATCCTTGGATTTCTCCGTGGGGAGGAGTGACTGAAGAACCTCTCCGGCAAGGACATCACGGTGGCGCTGGGACTTCCGAGAGGCTCGGGCTGGCTCCGGGCACCCAGCAATGCTCCTGGCAGCCCTCGGCTGCAGCCAGCCCAGGGAAAACCATCTGTTCCCCTTGGAAAGGGGTTTGCTTCCCCCCCGGAACCCTCCCCCCGCATCCCGGCTCCGGCCCCAGCTGCCGTGTTTCGACGAGCACTGAGGGAATGAATCTCCTGCGTTTAAAAATACTCTGCTTCTATTTAGATGAAAAGAAGAATCTTGCTTGCCTACACTGGCATACAAAAATAGGCTCGGTGTGAGTAAATCTTCAAAGTTTCTCTTGGTGAATATATATCTAGCCTCACTCCTTTTTTTTTAACTTATCATATAAGTTTATTTATAGAGTGTCCTTCTTTCCTCCTACTCTATCAAGACATTTGCAGAAGGTTGTTGCTCGTCTTGTTCAGGAGTCCTGAAATAATTTGCAGGGCCTTTGAAACATCATCGTGTTGCATAGTTGTGATCAACGTGCTGCTGTTGCATGAACATATCATATTTTAATGTGAATGTCAGGTTAGCTGAGACATTCAGGGCTTTCTTTTCCTTTAGGTGCTTTACACTGGTTTGTGTTTTCACTTCAAGACTGCAGTAAAAATTCTGCATATAGTAACTTAAAATTTTCCATTCTACATGCAAGGCATTGCCTAGAAAATTAATGTGTAATATGAGAGGATTAGTAAGATGCATACACTTTCCAAACATCTCTTAAAAATAGCTTTCACTGTCACTGTAGCATCTAAATTCTGAATAATCTCACAGTCCTTCTGCAAATCTGTGCACGTAGTAACAGAGAAGCCACCTACTTCATCCTCTTGAACTGCACAATATGGATCTGGGCATGGAAAAAACTGGGTTTTGGAGTAGGGCTTTGCTTTGGCAGAGAGGCTGTCTGTGAGACTAGTGAGAGCATTAATGCTTGCATTAAATATTAAAGTCAGCTTTCACAATACTTGCCTATCTTTTCAAAAAAAGGCTCCGAGATCCTGAGTTTGGAATTTGCTCCGCGGTGCAAAGCGCCGGCGCAGATATTGGGAATCCTCTGCCAAGAGGTGGAAGCTGTGGAAGGGGAGCCAAGGCAAGTGTTCCCTGCACTGGGGGACACTCTGTGCCCGGACTTTGTCCCCAGGCTGACCAGAGGTGTCCTGGGATGGCCACAGAATCCCAGGATTTCCACAAGGACCACTGAGTCCAACCCTTATGGCCCATACAGGGATCGGCCTGGGAATGGACTGAATTCACGATCCGTGAATGGACACGGAGCCCTGGCAGGGATAAGGGAAGGGTGAGCCCGTGTGTAAATATCTAATTTGGGGTACCAAAAGATGCACCAGGCTCTGCTCCTTGCTGCCAACCACCAAGACATGGTGCAAGGGGCAAGAACTGATGCCCAGGAAGTTCCACCTGAACGTGAGGAAGAACTTGAGCAGATAACCCAGTTGAGCTTCCTAGACACGATCCTGTGCTCCGGGCTGATCCCACCGCGGTTCTCCCACCCTTACCCGTCTTACCATTCCGGTAACCTCGGGCCCATCCAGCGGCGGCGGGACTCGAACCCGTGTCTCCGCCGCCACCGCGGGGGGCTCAGCCGCTAGATGGCGCCCCCCCAACGAGCAAGGCGGGGGCTCCGCAGCGCCCCG
>VWZU01005859.1:387073-419095 GCA_013397095.1 Sterrhoptilus dennistouni
CTCTCTCTCTCTCTCTGTCTGTCTCTTTCTTTCTTGTCGGAGGCTGTGGGATAATGGCGTGTGGGTTGTGGCTGTGAGGATGAGTTCCTGCTTCGTGCCGAACGGGGCCAGCCTGGAGGATTGCCATTCCAACCTCTTCTGCCTGGTGAGTGTCGGCCCCCGGCTCGCACCCGCCCGGGGCCACCGAGGGAAGGGCCGGGAGCTCCGGGGGAGGGGGAAGGGGCAGTGTGGAAGCAAAGCAGCCATTTTTAGCAGAGCTTCTGCTGGATGAGCCCTCGGAGTAGGCCCTGCCTGGAGCAGCCAACTCTCCCATGCCCCTCTGGTTCCCCCTCCATCGCTGTCTGTCTCGCCTCGCCCCTCCCTCCCGCTTTCTTCCTGGATAGTAGATAGCCCTCCCCGCAAGTCGCCTTTTTCCTTCCCTTTCCGTGCCTTACAACTTTTCCTCTTTTATCCCCCTCTCTCATCTCTGCCCTCTGAGCGTGGTGTTTTCTGGCTGCTGCTGCTGTTCCCGGCCCCACACCTCGGGGAACTTTGTGTTTTCCCTCCCCACTCGTGGCTTCCTCCCTTCTTCCTCGCTTTTTAAACGGATCTCTTTCCCTGCTTGTTTTTTATTCTTTTGGTGATGCCCTCCCTGTCTTCTG
This sequence comes from Sterrhoptilus dennistouni, assembly GCA_013397095.1. Taxonomy (NCBI): domain Eukaryota; kingdom Metazoa; phylum Chordata; class Aves; order Passeriformes; family Zosteropidae; genus Sterrhoptilus; species Sterrhoptilus dennistouni. The sequence continues at coordinate 387,715 of VWZU01005859.1, forward strand.
TTTTGATGTGCACCATTTTGTAGTATTTTTTTAATTATTATTTTTAACCCAAGTATCAAATCGTTCACGTTGTTGAATTTTGGTAGCTCCCAAAAGTAAATTCGATATAACTGGATTGTGATGCAATTTTTTTTTTGTGTGTGTTTGTGCTGAGCTGTTTCATCAGCTTTTAATGCAAATGAGCTGATCTTAGCTGCCTGCCTGATATTTATGATTCTAGAGATTGTTACAACAATCCTGTGCCAAGCTGTGGCACTCATATTTTTGGATGGAGGGGAATCTGGGCAGCCTGACTGTGTCTGCAGCCTGCACCAGGCCTGCAGCTCCAGATTAATAGTGCAATTTCCAATCTGAAAGTCTTTCTAAAGTAGCAACTGTTGCAGACAAGCCTTTCATCTAAATTGCTCTCCTGCTGAAGGTGGGGAGGCTGCCATGTTAGGTTTAAATGTTGCAGTAATCTTTTGTGTGTTGTCATATTGGGAAGACAAAAAAAATAGTAACTTCTTAGCAAATGTCAGCCTGCCTTGCTCTGCCTCCCCAAAGAGAACCCGGGGCAATGCCTCCCCTACCTGCCTGTGCTCGAGTGAAACAACTGAGTCCTAAAACTTGGTGTTGTGGTGTAGATAATCCAGGAATTGCCTGCTCCCCATTACACGGAGTAGTAACTCTTTCCCTGTGTAAAGCCAAATTAATTTTTTGCCTAGGAAGGGGTTTAGTGGATCATTATCAACGTTGTTGTAGGTCTGACATAGAATGGAATGATAAAATGAGGATTTAGATTCTTGAAATGTGGTGTGAGGAATGAAAAGTATGATAGCTCTTGGTGAAATCAGTGAACACGAGAGGCTTCCTGGGGGAGAGAGGGAGGATTTTTTTACAATGGAGAAACTTGTGAAATTTTCCCAAGTGGTAGATGGCTGGAAGAAAGTGTGATTTACTGTATCACCTATTTCCATGGAGTAATCTTGGATGGAAAAGGCAGTGTATGCATAAGCTAGCAAAAAGAAAGATGTTCTTTACTAAGGCAGTTGCACTCTGTGAATAATAATAACAACATCACTCACTCGCCTTTCACTCTTTTACTTTACATCAAGTCTGACTTTTTTTTTATGTGACCTTAAAGCTGCAGTGAAAACTTGCTTTACTGTAAAGATCTTAAATGATGAAGATCTTACTTGATGAAGTATTTAAACCAGGGGTGCCTGATTTTTCCTGAGGCACACAAACCCCACCAAACATTCTTCCCTTAAACTCCGTGCGCTCCATCCTCCCTCTCTCCCTCCCCCACACCATCACCTCGTAGCAGGACGTTTTTGCTGGAGTTGCCTATGACCTGACCACTGTTTTGTGTCCCCCAGGCTGATCTCACTGGGATTAAATGGAAGCGTTACGTGTGGCAGGGCCCAACATCTGCCCCCATCCTGTTCCCGGTGACGGAGGAGGATCCCATCCTGAGCAGCTTCAGCCGCTGCCTCAAGGCCGACGTGCTCAGCGTGTGGCGCCGCGACCAGCGGCCGGGCCGCAGGGAGCTCTGGATATTCTGGTGGGGGGATGACCCCAACTTTGCTGACCTGATCCATCATGATCTCTCAGGTAGGAGCTTGGTCACACGTCCCTTTGGTCACTGAAAGGATCTTGGGGCTCCTGGGCTGGATTCTGACATCTGTACCACATGGAGTGTTGTCTCTACTGTTGTCTTACTGCTCACCAAACTATTACAGCAATGTGTTCAGCTCACCTTGGTCTTTCAAGGATTTGGGTTTTCAAGGAACAAGGGTTTTGCTCCCCATTTGTTCCCTTGGGAATAAAAAAAAACCACAAAACACGAGCCTATGAGTTTTGGCAGCTTCCTCAGGAGAAAGCTGTGCTGAAAGCTGTGCCTGTGATTCACGAGCGATGTCTTAAACATGTTTTGATAAGATCCCTTTTGTTGGGCAATTAGAGTTTTCAAATTCAAATAGTAAAGCTCGTTTTATTATGTCATAAGGAAGGGTAGAGATCTGGGCAGCTCTTGAGCTGTTTGGAGTTGTCTTGGTTGGAATTCACACCATCAGTGAGAAGCCCTCAGAAGGAGGCACCTTTTCCATGCAAAAATCTGTAAACCTTCAGTTTTCATGATTCCTTTCCCACCTTTTTTCTCCAGTGCTCTGGGGGAGCAAATCCAGACTCTGGGTTTTCAAACCCAGCCTTTTGAAAGACTGACAATGTTTGTATTTCTCAATAATACTGTACTTCAAAATTGGCACCTTCCTTTGGAACTGTTTGCTTGTTGAGTTCAATTCCCCACGTAGATGGTTTCCAGCTGCTTATCAGCAAGGTGACGAAGTTAGATATTAAAATTGGGTGAGTCTAAAGGTGAGACTAAACTAATTCGAGGGGGGGGGGGAAATCCCAAGAAACACATCACTCTAATTTCCTTTCAAATAATGTACAGTATTCAGGTTACTGAAGTGTAAAATGAGACCAAGGTTTGGTGACCTGGTAACCAGAAATTGTTAATGCTGCCTCTGTGTGTGAGTGTGTGTGTGGATAAGCTGGAGAACAAACAGGAGTTTAAAGTGCCACTGAGGAAGTTGACTTGAAACAATTTAATAACGTGTGGAATTTTCATACAAAAATACAGTGATCTGAAAAACAATTGACGCACTGAAATGATGTTTATTTCTTTGAATAGTTGACTTCAAAGATTGGGCTGTTGCTCCTATTCCTGTCTGTCCTGGAACTACAAACTTTGCATTTTAAATGGCACTCACACTAGAGTTTGCTTGATATTTTAGTGCATTTAAGATTTCCGTATTATGACCTATAAATAACCTCAGTTTTGACCTGCAGGGAACATCCTTTGTGTGGCTGAGATGTGACTTAGACCCAGTGCTGGTTTTTTTTGCCTGGGCCTGCCCTGAGCCAAGACCAACACTGATGTGGAAGGACCTGTGTGAATTCTCTGTGCTCCTGGCTGTGGGATTAAATCCAGACAAATTCATTTTGAATGGGAAATCCAATGAAATTTAAGCCATTTGGAAAGCGCAATTTTGTGCAGCCTAACCACTAAAATTATTTGTTTGAGCAGCTTTCTTTGCCACCTCTTGAATCTGTCTGCTGGTGATTTATCAGAGAGGGACATTTGAAAACAGCAGCAGTGGTTTGTAGCTGGAGTTTCAGATCAGCACCTTGTTTGTGCTTGTCCAGAATTACCCTTTTGCACAGGTAGATAAGCAGGTATCATCCCAGGGACTTACCAACTCTTAACCTCTCTTAGGGTATAAGGGAGAGATAGTGGAGGATTAAAGTCTCCCAGGCATGTCTTTGGGTATTTTCTTTGTTCAGGTCACCTGTGGGTGCCTGTGCTTCCCCAGAGCTGTTGCACACGTGTTCTGTGTGATGCTGGCACTGCTGAGCCTGTCACCTGTGTCTGTCTCTGGGTGTGTCTGACACTTTGGGCTCTGTGGTTTTGTCCTCTTGGAATGAAGAAGAGAATCTGTGAGAGTGTGTGTGTGTGTGTGTGTGTGAGGCTCTTGTGCCCAGGAGTTGGTACAGATCCTCCTCAGCTGGATTGCAGAGGGGTTCCCACACCTGCACTTCTTTCTCTTTGCTGTTACACAAAATCTTAACGTGGATCTCATAGGAGAGAGAATTATGGCTGAACCCAAACCATGTTATTCATCGGTGGACAATTTCTCCTGGTAATTCACACTGCCTTGTTCTCCCAATGACTGCTTGTTACATTTTCAATGGGAATGATAAATGACTTCTTAGCACGGGCTTGTTACCTGCAAAAATTGATTGGAAATTGTTTGCTGCTGGAGGTTGAGGTGCTGCCTCATTTAGAAGTTTGATGCTGGAGAGGTGAAGGATTGTCCTGGAGGATGGAGAGAGGGAGGAATCTGGGAGCAGTTTGTCCCTTGGGTGCCTTTGGACAGACTTCTCCTGGGGAAGTGGCCCTTGAGAGAGCCCTGGTCAGAAATCTGCCAGAGCCACGTTAATAACTCCTGATTCTGGCTCCCTTTGGTCTGAAACTCTGCCTGTTAAGGAGAGCTTGGTATTTTGACAGTTCCTGACTCTTTTGGTGATGTGTAGTTTCAGACAACAATGAGTGTTCAGTGACTGGAACACATCTTGGTTATCAGCCCTGGGGGATTTGAAATATGTCAGCCTTGCAGAACCCTTTTGTCCCCTTCCCAAGATCCCTTCAGCAGGGGCTGTGCAGCATGGTGAATGTACATCTATGCAGATCAGATGGGAGAAATAAATGCCATCTCTGTGTTCAGCTGTACGTTCTACAAGTTCACTCTCTGCCCTGGAGTCACGTTTGGATCCTGCTCGTGGCTGTGTTGGAGTTCTCATTCCAAGCCTTGGATAAGTGTCTTGTTGATGGTCAGGGATTGTTGTTGCCTGGAGGCATGTCAAAAGGAGACTTGTTCAGAGATGCTGATTGATCAGGAATATTGACTTCACTCAATCATTTATTTTTTTTTTTTCATTTCCCTAGGAACCTACTTACTGTACACACAGCCAAAAAAACCAGAGGTCTATTTCTAACCCAACGTAGCTAGAGGCAGACAGAAGTTAGTGAAATGTTATTTTAGCCTCTAACAACCTCAAAGGTTATGTTTTTGTTCTGACAGTGAGGCTTGATTATAGTAATTCTTGCAACTCAAACCCTAAAGTAGGACATCTCTTCCAATTTCAGCAGGCAGTGGTCTCTCACAGCTCTGATCAGCAGTTATTTTATTAGAAAGATTCTTTCTTATTTTCATGTGGCTCCTTCTACACTTGGATTATATTTTTTTAAATTGGCAGTAGATGATTTTGAACCTGAGAACAGTCGGGTATGAATTATGTACAAGACACAGTCCCAAGGAAATGGTTACAATTTGATTAATGCTGGGATAGGGGAGTGCTGCTATATGGCTTTGACCTTCAAATTGCATCTTTCAAATGGTGAGCTGCAAAGATGCATCTTTTTCATTCTGGTGTCTATTAAATTTGGTTAATTTACTTTAAAAATTAAAGAGTTGTCTGTCATACATCAAGATAATCAGTTTTTGTTTGCTGAACAATCTTGCTCATGCTTCTATGAGGGGGAAATGTTTAAAAATGATGCTGGTTGGAGGAGAGCAGGGAAGAATCCTGATGCTTGTCTGTGTGGTAAAAACAGTCATGGCAGCACAGACTAATATATGTTGTGTAGTTGTTGATGCATGTGCATTATAGATCAAATCCCTGTCCCCAAAATTCAAAATTCTGATTGTGCTGATGTCAGCACTGGGTGTCTCATTGCTCCAGGACAATGGAAACCAGAGGATGAGCCAGTTATCATTCCAAACCCTGCCAGTTGCAAGGAGTTGGCAAAGGCAGCTTGGAAAAGAGTTCAGCCAGTGATGCTTCTTTAAAATAACAATTGCTCCTTAAGATCATTTAACTTCTACAAAAAAAAAAAAAAAAAAAAATCCCATCCCCTCAAAAAAAAAAAAAAAAAAAAAAAAAAAAAAAAAGGGGAAAGGATGCTTTTTAAACCATTTTGCACCTGATGTGAGCACGGTGAGCTGCAGCCCCTTGTCTGGGAAGGATCTGTGTGTTCTGTGTCAGGCAGGAGAGGCATTCCAAGTGTTCCTGCTGCATTGATGCTTCAGCATTTCTTTAGTCCTCCATGTTAGAGATGTAGCTACTTAAGCAAAACTGCTGATAAGCATTATGCAAAAAATTACTGAGGCAATTTTATCAAACTTCTGTGACTTGCTGCGAGCTCAAAGGTGACAAAGATTTAACTTTCACCCCCTTTTTTTTCCTTGACCAACGTGCCCGTGAAGTATCTGTGGAATCAGGTGAAAAGTGCTTTGTCACAGGCAGTGAGGACTTGGCATTGGTGTCATGTTGGTTGTATGTACAATGCCACATGCATAATAACCTGGATAAATCAGAAAAATGAAATATTTTACTTACACTGTTCCATCTACCTGCATAGGGAATGACTTGCTGGAGGAGGAGGAGATTGGGTCATTTAGCTGGGAAGTTTTTCAGCTTTTCTTGAGCCAACAAATGGTGAAGGAGAGCAGTTACCTTGTTATCTTTCTAAACTGCCATGGCTACACTCTTACAGGAAGGTTCTGCTTTTAAATTGTCAGGATTTAGAAAAGATTCTGCTGGGTAGAGAGCATAAAACCCCTGTGTGTGATACTGGTAAAGGCCAAGCAGCACAAAAACTGACCTGGAATAGTGCTGAGTGTTTTCACTGTGATGTTTTGGACAGTTTGGGTATCCAGAGTCCTGGATTCAGATTCTGTTCAGTGAGTGTAGATAACAGATACCACTCTAATAGGAGCAAACTTCAGTTGTCTTACTCAGATTTTTACACTGATATTTTTAAATTGTGTTGTTTTCTTTTTTTTTTCCCTGCAAAATCTGTTGCTTCTCACTGGTTTCATAAGGGATGCGGGCCCTCAAAGCAGTATTTCAGTAGCTTTGCTGGGTAATTCTCACTTTGAGCAGTTTAAAGTATTTTAATTCATAAAGCTGGGTTTTTAAATAGAAAACTTCTACTCAAAAGTATTTTTGTCATATCATTACAATATTGTGTACAGCAGCAATTTCACATTACTTTGCTTATTTACTTCCCTTGGAGTCTGAGGCTTATATAGGAAGTTTATTGTATAAATCACTGTGTCAGTGTTTTTATAACTGGCACAGTCACATAATGGCAAAAAGGGAGCCTGTGAGGTAAGAAATGCTTCCAACAGACAAGTCTCTCCATCCTGATATGAAAGAATGGATTTTTTCCCCTGTGTAATTCAAGTAATTGGGGGGAATTGTAGTCCAAAGTGGAGGCTTTGTTTCTTTGCATAGTTTATTTTAGAGGTTCATTGAGCATTAGGAAGATATTTTTAATGGTGTGGTAAACACTCAGCCTGTGCAAGAACTGGTGTTTACTGGTGTCCTGCGTGTTAAAGGAAGGAGGGAAATCCATGTTCTTAAATCTTGTTAAAAATGACATTTTCAAGGCTGTATATATATCTGTTGCAATATAGATTTGTCTCTCTCTATATATAATATGTATTACTTCTTAGAAATCCTTGATTAAAGAATTTGGCTAAAGATCTGTGAAGAACAATAGGCTTAAAAAGAACTGACATGAATTAAATTACAAGGTTTAGAGACACTCCTTTTTCAGAATTCACTAAAAATTGCAAGAGTTTTGTATTCTGAGGGTGCTCCAATTTTTTTCTTTACTTCTCCAAGAGCATCAGACAGATAGAAGGGCATAATCAGTAAAAATGAACTTTACTGGTTCAGGTGAACTGTAGGAAGAATGGAAAGGAGAACATAAAAATTCTGAAGAAAAGTGGCCTCCAATAAAATTGTTAATATTGAGAAGGTGCTGACTGAAAAAGTTTATTTATGTGTACTATGCAAATTGCTTTTTCCTGGCCATTGTTTCCGTGAATTCTTCATTTCCTGGTGATTTTTATCTTCATTTGAAAAAAACTCTTGTCTAATATGTGATGTAAAGAGAGAGGGAGCAGTGGGATATGGGTATAAATTGTTTAATGGATTGACATAAAAATGAATGTGCTGGGGAAGAGTTGAGTGCTTTGGACAGCTGAGAGGACTCATCAAAAATGAAGTGCTTGTAACCTTCAGGTTGCCAGAGCACTTTTGTGGATAACACTTGTCCAAAGTGAGATTGTGGCTTAGCACCTTTTGAAAATGAGTCAGCAACTTCTTTTGGTTGGTTAGCATCATCAGACTGAACATTTGAATTTATTGTTTAAGAAAGATTAGAAGACAAAAAGTGCCCTCTTCCTCTCCCCGTCTTTTTAATCAATGGTTTGCTGTGTACAATTTTCTATTAAGTGGGAGGGATTTTCTCATGTTGAGAAACAACAATTTGAATTAAGAAGAAAAATAGTTGGCAGATGTGAGCAGATGTCATGTTTGCTTCTCTCCACCACTAAAAATGGGGGGAGGGGAATGACTAAATAGACTTCACAAAGTCAGAGAACACTTACTGCTGGTTTTGTTGGTTTTTTTTTTTTTCATTCAGCNTGTTTTTTTTTTTTTTTTTTTTTTTTTTTTTTTTTTTTCATGAATTTGAATAATGTTCTGAAATGAGGGTTTCTTGAACTGACAGCTTCTTTTACCTTCTCTTTCTGTGGCAAGATGCACTTCACTCAGGCCGGGTGGTCTGGTGAGCAAAAATTGTAGTTTTAATTGTGATTTCTATCTCAAACCTCACACTTTCTCCACATAGCACACTCAGCTAAGAGCTCTCTGGTTCTGCAATGATCTGAGGGAGGAGAGCTTCCAGGAATTACATCTTGGGGCAAGTTTTTGCATGGAAACTTGCTCATAACTTGGTGGTCAGCACAGCTGATGCTGAAGGAAGCTTCATCCAACCTAAATGAAGAACCTGAGTGCAGAGAATGGAAACTTCTCCTTTGTGCCCACAAGATTTGTGTTATTTCAGTATCCCTGCAATTTCAGCACCTTCCATGGCATTGCTGCACTAATAAAACAAAATAAGGCATAAAAAACTATGGAATTAGCTGGAATTAGCTCCTTCCACTCCCATCTTCCAGAAGGTCCTGGATGCAGGGGATGTGCTTGGACCAATCCCTCGAGATGACAAGAGCCGTGTGTACAAACCAAATCTGTAACCTTTGAAATGGTGAGGAGTTTATTGTGCAGCTAAAGTCCAATATGAGCGAGCTGGGGAGTTAATGTTTGCTCTGCTGAGCTGCTTTTTGGTCCTGCTCTGGGGCAGAGCTGCTGCCCCTGGGACAGGGCTGTGCCTGGGCATCCACCAGAGCAACTTCTGTGCTTGGCACAGGCACTTTACACCCTTTGACTTTGGACTTTTGTTGCTTTTTTGTTACAAGAGCGGTGTGTGATGTTTCTCTAGTGAGTTACTGTGTTATCTTGTAGCTTTGCAGGTTTTATAAACAAGTTTTTGCTCCACTCCGGTGGTGGAGTAGGGTGGTGGGGTGGGAAACTTGTGGTGAGGTCTCTGCTTTGGGAAAAGCTGCTCCTTGTTTTTCTGTGTCTTTCCCAGAAAATTATTTCATGGAATGATTCATCTGTAATGATGCACACCTCCTCTTTTACAAATGATGGGGCAGGTCTGTTTACTCTTACTCTGTCCCTCAGAGCTACTGGGAGTAACTTTTTTTTACTCACAATACTGGCCTTGTGTGGAAATGTCCTTTTCCCTGTGTGGCATATGGCAAAATACAAACACCATGTTCTGGTTCCAATAGTATTGAAATTCCTTTTTCTGTCATCTCTGACTTAAATATTGTTTATTGTAATAATCTGTTAGGGTTTTTTCCTAACTAAAACTTTGAGGTGTCTGATTTTCTAGAGGCTCTCTAATTTAAGGATATCAAGCCTTTAGTTAATAATATTGCAACCTTTTAAGCTTGTAAGTGGCTTCCAGAGAAAGGTGAAGGGGTTTATTTCCAAGGGGGATTTAAAATGCAAAGACTTGGCCGTGCTGCTGAGGGTTTTCTGACCACGGAGCAAAGCAGTGGAACCAAAATGCTCCGTGAGGGAGAGGGGAGCAGGCAGGGCACTGCTGTCACACCTGTGGTGCTGAAGCAGAGCTGGATTCCAGCCCCAGCCCCTGGAGATGTGCAGGGACAGGGGACGTGACAGATGAGCAACCTGTTCTCACGTGGGGCTCCGTGTGGAGCTCAGAGCAATGACCTCCACAGGTCCCCTCCGACCTAAATTATTCCATGGCTGTCCAGAGACTGGAGTAAAAATATGTCTCCTTATCTATGTCAGACAAACTCCTCGTCTCTGCTGCTGTCTGGAGTATAAAAGCAATGGCATTTGAAGAGTAACTCTGCTAGGTTAGTCCAAGGAGACCAGGAGCAGATCCTGAGGGATAGATGTAAACCACAAAATACGACGAATTAGAGCCATAAAGGTAAGATCTGATTGCCAGTGACATCAGAGATACTGAAGGACAGTGTCTCCAGCTTTATGATATTATTATTATCCTCCTGTTAGTGTTGCTGGGGTTGAATGATATCAGCTATATCCTGGGAGACACCCCAGGAACTTTCAGATGTCTGTTGTTTTACCTGGCTAAGGGAATTCTAGTGCCAGTGCAGCTTTTTGGACCAGTGCTTGTGCTTTGAGGGCCTCTAGACCCTGTTCAAACACTGAGCAGGAGCCAGGGTGGTGGAAGAAGTTGCAGTTTCTTGTCATAAATCTCTCTTTTCCATTTGGCAAATCAGCCTGGCTTGTGCAAGTTGGATTCTGTGCCTGTGCTTGATTTGTGGGGCACAGAAGATGTCAGTGTTTGCCTTCAGAATCCCATGGGTAGGAGCTGGGCATTGTCTTGCTCTTCTGATTCTTCTCTTCTGTGTATACATCAGAAAGCAGGGCTAGGCTGCTTGAATGTCTTCATTTTTAATGTTGAATTAAAAAGAAAAATGACAGTTTTGAGCCTGGTGGGGACAACCAGATTGCTCTTACCAATGTTCTGAATCTGAGCATTTTTCGTCATCTCTATCAAATTGTTGCTCATCGAGTTCAGTTGATTGCTGACTTCTGCCCCTGGCTTTCTTCAGTCAATGCTACTCGAAGACACCAGGATATATTAAGTCTGGCTGTGGTAAATTTATTTTTAAGCCTAATTGTCACCAATTCTGCAGGATGAGTAATCCAGAGTCCCCAAAACACGAGCCACAGATCGCAGACAGATCACGTCGTGCTCTCGCAGGCTGAAATATGTAACATGCTGGTGCTCCTTGTTTCCTTTTGTGTCCAAATAACTGTTAAATCTTCTTTCCATGTGGGGGATAAGATATTTCATGACAGAACTGCTAAAAGTGATCAGCTATAAAAATAAGTAGAGTTATCTGGGCGTTCCAGGCTGGTTTTTGGTTGCGTGTTATGCTGTGAATATCTCTGGAAAAAAAAGCTCGTGGGAGAGAAAAGGGTATTGTGCCATGTCTGAAATCAGAGGATGCAACTCAGAGGTGATTTGTGTTTGTCCTGTGCCTTGCAGAAGAGGAAGATGGGGTTTGGGAGAACGGGCTGTCCTATGAGTGCCGCACTCTGCTGTTCAAAGCCGTTCACAACCTGCTGGAGAGGTGCCTCATGAACAGGAACTTCGTGCGCATCGGGAAATGGTTCGTCAAGCCCTACGAGAAGGATGAGAAACCCATCAACAAAAGGTAGGAGGCTTTATTTTTTGCTTTATTTTTCCTTTATTTGAGAAGTTGGAGAGTTTATTCTCTGTGCTAGAAAAAAAGGTTTGATTAAGAGACTCCTGTGTATGATTTATTCTGGAGCCTGAGTCTCTGCTCTTTCCTATTTCTCTGCTTTTTTGGAGTTCTTCAAAACTTTCTTATGATGAAAGGAAGTAATGTTAAATGTGGTAAACAATCTCTTCTGTGCTGGTACCCATGTACAGACCATGGATCGTGGGTGTTGGGAAAGAAGGTAGAGTTTTCCAGAAAGGAAGAAAAAGAATGAAGAGACACCCGCCCTGGAGCTGCAGGTGGCTGAAACTAATTCTGCTTTCAGACACCAAGAAAGACTCATGGTAGAGAGCTCCTTGCAGGTCCCACCTGAGCTTTGGGCAGGAATTTGGGAAGGAATTGCATCCCATGGGAGATGCTGAGAGTTTGGAATGTCAGCTTCTGGTCAGAGAAAGGCTGACGTCTGGGAATGCTGGTGTTAAAGGAATCCATGTGGCCTCCATGCTGGAGGAGGAGGGCAAGGAGAGAATTTTTGATCTAAATTGGAAGGACTTCTTCTCATGGTTCTAACGTGGTTTGACACGGTCTATGTTGCCTAGCAATAAATAATGAAATGAATAAAAACTAGGTTAGCTGGAACAAGTTTAATCGCTGTTCCCAAATCAGCTTCTAAAATCCAAAGTAATTTAAAGCTTAGATGATGGTGTTTTTGGTTTTTTTTTTGTGTGTGGCTTTTTGTGTGTGTGTGTGTGTCTATGTGTGTGTTAAGTCTTGCATGCAGGAAATTTTGAGATCAGTGGCTTTGCTTTTTGGGTGTGGAGTTGGCCATTGTTGGCATCTTCTGCAATAAATTTAAACTTGAAAGAAATTTAGAAGCTGTTTTGGAGCAAAAGAAGCAGAAGCACATGTTTGTGTGTGTTTCTATTAGTAGTTGTGAACTGCTGCTTTTAATTTATGTATAAACTTGTCCTTTAGTTCCAGGCATTTCTTTCTCCACCCTGGTCAGGGCAAATATTTCCTCTCTGGGGTGTCCTTGTCCATCCATTTTTTCTGCTATAAATCAAGAGTAAAGAGTTTACTTTTAACTATTTGGGCCAATATGGTGTTGGCACAGTCTGGGCTTTCCTCCTTTGAGGAACTAATTGACCAAATTGCCATTTTAAACTAGCATTAGTTATGTCCTGGATTCTCTTGGAGTAATTCTATAAAGCTCTCTAGAGCAGCTGGAAAAGCTGATGAAATATTTTAAAATAAAATAGCAGTGTTTGTTTAATTTGGAGGCTCTGATTCCTTCTCGAAGAAGGTCAGGATGTCAGCATGCTCGATGGAAATAACTGAAGGAATTGTGTGCTTACTCACACCATTTCATCATATGTAACCCAGAAACTACTGGAAAAATATGTAAAAAGCTTTGACAGATCTGTGTAAGATGTTTTATTGTTGAGAAATTTCAGTATTTCCTACCAGATAACTCGATGCCATGTGATGCTCTGAGTACTGGCTTTTATGGAATGGAGTGGGGGAATGGTGAACAGATGTGTGTTCTCGTGGCAAATTTGGCTCATCTCTCCTAGGAATATCTAGAATTGGGATAATTTCTGCTCTCTGGAAAGCTGGGCTGTGCAGAGGGGTCACTTCAGGCTTGTGGGAGAAACCCAAACACTGCCATGGGTGGCTTTGTGGTGCCACCTCTGTAGCTCCAAAGTCTGGAACACTCTTGTAATAAAAGGAACATTTCTCTTGTGGCAAAAGTTAAATGTGACATGCAGCAAACCCCACATAAAGGGACTTGCAGCCAGCCTGGAAAAAGCACTGAATGCTGCACCTGGGATGCTGATGTTTTCTACCAGACAGCTGCTCTAAAACTAACAAAAACTAAACCTTAATACAACTTCTGCATGTTTTTCATTCCTTAGGATCCATTTAATCAGCCAAATCTATGGAAAGTTTATAATTTTTTTTGTAGATGTGGCTGACTTAATTAAAAACCAAACTAAATCCCCAACAGCCCCTCCTATGTCTGTGAGTATTGCTGCACAGATCTTAAGAATCAGTTTTGAAGCTGTATTTTTGTCTTTCATCCCATGTTACTCTGCTGTCTTTGGGACTGTTCTTTGCATTAAGGTTCAGAAACCCTGGGAAGGAATTCCTGTCCCTGTGTAATTTGAGGTAATTTGGTATCCTGGGGATGTGAAGTTTGCTACCAGTGTGCTTTGGATCATAATTTATCTCACCCTGCACTTTGGGGCTTGGCCAGCCACTCTAGAGACTTGTTCCCTGTGTTTTACAGCTGCAGATTTCAGTCAGCTCAGTTGTTCTTGCTGGAAATCTTTAGTTTCAAGGAATTTGGCTGGAAATGGAGCAGTCAGTGCCCTTGGTGTGGAGGTGGCTCCTTGCCCTGGACTTTCTGGACTGTGGCTGAGCGAGCTGCAGGACCTCAGCCCTGCTCTGTCCCTGCCTGTCCCTCTGAAGGATGTGCAGATAGAGCTGTTTCTTTCACATGAAGCTGATCCCATCTGGATTTTTCCCAGTTCTGTTTGAAAGCATGTGCTTCCAGAAGGGGAGATTTTTCTGTGCTCTGCTCTCCCAACAATAGCCGGCGGTGGTGGCGCAGCAGCCGGGAGGGAGGCTGTGATTTCTGATAGGTGTTGGGCTGTGATAACAGCTCCTCCAGCAGCCCTGCCTTCCTGTCTGTTGCTCTGGTGGGTTTTTTTTCCTGCTTGCATAAGGTTATATTAAAATTAAAAGTCGGTGTCATTGTACATTTTAATTTTAAAAGGAATTTAAAAGTCACGAATATCCATAATTGACGCCAGCGTGGCACGTGAGGAGATGACCAGGGAAGTCAGAATGAGATAGTTTTGAGTGTTCACTCTTTGATGATGTGACTCCCACACAAATAAACTTATTCAACTAACCTCTATTATATGAGATCTCTTAAAGTTTTTTGCTGTGGGAGCAGTGACCCCTCAGCTGTTTGTACTGTAAATTCACTTGCTGCGAGGTAAAACCATGACCTGCTCTTCCTCTCCTCCTTCCCCTGCTGCTCCCCAGTAAAAACCAGCACTGGGCAAAGGGAGGCACTGGTGGATGGGCTGAAATCTGATCTCTGAGAGCAACTCATCATTACCCTGCCTGGGGAAACTCTCTGAGGTTTTTGAGTTCCACTTCTGTTTGTAGATAGGGCAGCTCCCTAAAGTGGGGTTTGTGTGTGTGATGGGGTCTTATTGCCCATTTTTAAGTAGATAATTTCAGTTTTCCAGATGAAATAAAAAAAACACAGAGATAATTTTACTGGAGGTCTTTGCTTCAACCAACCAACCAAAAAAAAAAAATCATTGTCTCTGTATTTGTCACAACCTGTTTTGGTCACTTGGACACTACAGAAGCTCACTAATGTGGTTTAAATGACTACACATTAAATTAAAACTTGACAAATAGGAAAGTGATTATCTTTTCTCCTTTCCAACCAGTTGTTTGGTTGCTGCTTTCAGGAATATGGTTGTGTATGTTTTATTTCCAAAATCCCCTCATAAATGTGAGATGGAGACTGAACTACTCCATCCCACTGTGCTGGTTGGATTATTCCAATAACTGCCTTTGGATGAGACTCTTCCTCTTACTCATACCTGGGATAAATATGATTAGGAAACCTGTCAGATTAAATACAATTTTAGCCACAATTTAAACAGATGAAATATGACACTCCTAATGAGGCACAAGTACCAAGTGTTTACGTGAGGGGCATCTCTTGGAGTTTTTTGGTAATAATTACAACTTGCTAAACTTTAACACAATTGAAATAGCAGTAAGCAAACAATTGAGTAATCCTGAATTTGTGGGTGGATCTGATAGACAACTGAAAGTCTAGAATGCTAAAAGCTGCTAGATTACTGGTATGGTTGCTTTTTTTCCCCCCCTTGTAATTGGGAAATAATGCAGCCAATTGCAGTGGGTGGCAAAGCAGAACTTGTGTCTGACGAGTTCACTTAAAAAGGGTGAAAAAACACCACACACCCAAAACAAAAAGCACAAAAAACCACCCCACAAGCCACTTGGAAATTCATAAGTGATAAGGTTATCATAACTTGCTGCACAGGTTTCAGGGTAATTCTGTTTACCTCAAGTCTGGGTTCAGGATTTTAGAACACCAGGCCACCATTCTCTTATATTTTTTCCCCCATGGAAATAGAAAATAATAAGTATATAACTGCATGGGAAGTGACTGCTGAAAAAGATTCTAGATACCAATTTGGCTTTATTTTAAACCTTTGTACATGTAGTTATCTTGTTTTGAAGGTGTGCTTATCATAGTTCTGGAGAGGGATTTTTTTTTTTCTCTACCTCATCTTGCCATGAGGAAGAGGTGGAACTGTGGGTGTGATTCCTGAGCTTGGTGCAAGCCAGGTGGGAGCCCTGCAGTCTGGAATTGGGATGGCCACAGCTGCAGGGTGTTTTTTGGGGGTATTTTTTAAAATTTGGGCCCTGGGAATGGTCCTGCAGTGCCATCAGAAGTGTCTGTATGGACACTGAGCAGTGTGGATGGGGTCAGCTCCTGTC
Source organism: Sterrhoptilus dennistouni (assembly GCA_013397095.1). Taxonomy (NCBI): domain Eukaryota; kingdom Metazoa; phylum Chordata; class Aves; order Passeriformes; family Zosteropidae; genus Sterrhoptilus; species Sterrhoptilus dennistouni. The sequence goes on from VWZU01005859.1 coordinate 403,488, forward strand.
TGTCTGCTCTTCTCTGCCCTTAAGACAAAGGGAATGCTGCTTTTGGTCTGTTTTAACCCACATTTCTGCTCTGTTTGCCTCCCTTTCCCCAGTTCCCATGCTATTTCCACAGGATCAGAGAATTTTACTTCCTGATCTCTTGGGATGATGTTGGGAATTATTATTATTATGGAACAGAACAAGATTTCCAGGTGCTAAAACTCAAAAATTCCTTTATACTTGTGAGAGTTAACTACTAAAACAAGGTTCACCCACAGGTTTTTGGGTTTATTCCTGTCTGTTTAGTCTGAAACTCGAGTGCCTCTTCCCCGATAGTGCCAGAATATTTTCTATTAAGGCTGGCAGTGTAAATTCCCTCCCTATGTTAATCTTTAAATCAAACAATGTCAACATTTTTTTACAGCAGCTCTAATGAGGCTGTTCTGGCATCATGTCCCGGCAGGAGAGCAGGTGATGTTTTTCCTTTTGCTGTAGACAGCTGGAATTGAGAGCTGCTGTAAGTAGGACAGTGCAGGATAAACAGCAGGAGCTGAGAGCATTGATCACATGGTTGTCTCTTTGGAATATTGCGTTGCTACAGAGACTACAAGCAGACAAATTTAGCACTTTACATCACAAAGCAGTTTTCTCTTATTTAGCTTAAATTACACTGGTAGTTGGTTCATCAGGAAAAAAGGGAAAAAATTGGTTTTTAGCTTTCGAGCATAAATCTGCTCTTTTTGTTCACTGAACAATAAAATAATACAAAAGCCATACAGATAGTTCAGATTTTGTTAAATGACAATTTTATCATGTGTTTCCATTTTGAACTTAGGGAAAAATCTGGCTTAACAAGATGTTTGTGAATGTTTCAGGATGGGAAAGAGTAATACAGGGAAAGCTGTTCCCCTGGCTTTGGAACACAGGGATGTTTAGAGTCATTATCCTTTTCCCAAATATGTTCTGGATCTTTATTCTTTATAGCACGTGTATTTTTCTCTGTGAAAGCTCAAGTTCAGATAATTGAGATTTGCAGCCTCAAATTAAAGGATGCTAAAGTACAAGGTGACAGGTTTATGAGTATCATTTAAGTTCTGAAATACAGGAACGTGAGCAAAGTCTTTGTAGTATTGTTTATAATTGTAGCTGGAAAAAAAATATACCTTTGTGTATATAAACTTTTTGCTGTCTCCTGAAAAAAAATCGCTTTGCTTCCTTTTAAAATACCATGCTGGAGTTCTAGTGTGTATAAAAATAAAATTGGTTTTACTGGGAGGAAGCTAAGCCCGTTAATAATGAAGTTAATTTAAAATGTGGCAGTCTAAGGCAACTGTGGCTGATTCTGGAATACAGATTGCTTGTTACATTTATGTTTGTTTTAGTGCACATAACTCAGTTATGGAATAAATAAATATTTTTAACTCTCAGGTCTAAGTCAAATCAAAACATCCTCAGCCACGGAGAATGCTTTGGAGAGCCTTTTGACAGGAGTCATTAATGATGTGCTTTGAACTGGAAGGGTTTTTTCTTCCTTGCTATTAGCTATGTTTTTCTGCTTTGTGTTATCATCAAAATCAGCTTTCTGCTGTATTTCCCTGCCTGGCCATGGGGAGTTACTCAGGGAAGAACATTTCTGCTTTGTCCAGAGTGTGAGAAGCAGCTGCAATTCCAGCTCTGGATCCTTCATTTCTGACACAGAACGTGCAGCTCCCTAGGAAGTATAGCTGTGCATTTGCTGAGGTTCTTTGCACTGCTTTCAGTGCTTTACTTACTGCTTTTTTTTTTTTTTTTTTTTTTTTTTTTTTTTTTTTTTTTTTTTTTTTCTTTTGCTGATCACAGCACAGGCGCACTGAATTTCCTGCTCCTTTGTAGTCAGAATTAAGCTTGGGGAGTTTGTCAGTTCAGGATTGTGGATGGTGAGTGGGAATTGAGGAGGCCACGTTTGAAATGGGATGGGCTTTTGGAGCAGCAAAGGTGGGAGGGAGGTGGAGAAGAAATTTCTCCTCAGTACCTGTGGTGTTCCAGGTGCACCTGGAAGTGTGAATGGTCCCAAAGAACTGTTCTGTTGTATCCCAGCTTGGTTAAAAGGAAGAGAAAATAAAAAACAAACAGAAAGTGAGGAGACTTACGGCTTCATGGGGGGCGTGTGTCACCTTAAACCTTTTTTTCCTTATAAATTTTTATTTCCAAAAGAACCTATTTAATTGTAAGACTCTGTTCTCCATCCCAGGGATTTATTATAGAAGGGCACGGTCACATTTTCACAAGGAGGTTCTTTGATGCTTTGAATTTATTTAAGTGGCACCCAGAACTCATCTCTGGCGAAGAACAACTCTTGGGAGATGCTTCACTTTGGTGGCTGAGGTTTGGGACCTCTCAAATCTTGTCATCCAGTCCTGGTGTTGATTCTTGAGGAATCTTGAGCAAGATGTACCATTTTGTGGCAATCATTTTACAACAGACTGAAATAGTGGTGCGAGTAATGAATGAATGAGAGCCTTCCCTCAGCTGATGTGTTTGTGCTCCTGAACCAGGAGTTCTGTCCTGCTGGAAGGGACGTGGTGAGATCAGAAGTGTCCAAGCATCAGTCCTGGGGCAGAGTCTGCACTCTGCAGTGTTATTTCCCTGTGCAGGGAGTGGCAGGCACAGGGAGCAGTTTGGAAGGATTCAGTAAATATTTTGGTTGGGTTCTCAGAGCTTTGGCAGCATAAGGTGCTCCCACTTCAACTCCAAAGTAATTCACAAAGACAAGCTAGGAAAACAGGAGATAGTAATTACATAAAACAAACATTTTCTCTTTCAGCTGAAACATTTAGGTGCCTTTTTTCTTTTCTTCCTTTTTCCTTTAATTTACTATTAAAATGTGCTTTTAGTTGGAGCTGGTGCTGTTCTGAGGAGGTGATGTGAGTGTGGATTAGTGGGGTCCTAATGCTGCCAATGTTTGGGAAGCACTTTGAAGATCTAAAGCTCTACACAAGTCCTAATGTGGAGACAAAACCAGACCTAATTACCTCTTTATCAAAAAGATATTTTCAGATTTGCTAATGGAAACCTCCTGTTGATATGGATTTTAGTGTGGTTTCCCCTCCTACCCTTCAGTGATTCTTAAAAAGGTAGAAAGTAGAAATTGTATTGGATTTATCCACAGCAGCTTCTGTTTTTTTTCCCCCCATAAAATCATAATCCTTTGTCTCTGAAAGGAAAACATCTTTGTTTTGTGTGATTAGAGTGAAGAGGGAACATGGGGGGAATCAAATAGTTTTACACAAATGTATTTAATGGAGTGTAGATGAAGGTTACTTCAAACAGCATTATTCCCAAGGAGTCTCTTTCTTATTTTATTTGTTTTTAAAGTTGCTTTCAGGATTGCACCTCAATCCAACTGAATTCTGGTGTGTTCAGATCAAAAGTCATAAAGAATCCTTGTTCTGATGGCACTTCATTTCTCTACTCAGAGATCAGTTGGGAACTGGGTTATTGATACCTAAATTCTGTGATTAGGACTCTAATGAAATTAATTACAAATATTAATGGAGCAACTTGAGGTTCAGGATATGACGAAAAGAGGTTTTTTGAGAATTTGGATTTTATTTTCAGAGTTTTCTGAATTAAATTATATTTAACAATACATGATGGTAGTGGTAAAAGTACTAAAAAGAGAGGTTATCAATGCTGACTGCAACATCAGATTTTTTTTTTCTCTATCTGACCTTAAGGACGTCACTGATTCTCTCTTCATGCAGAATAAAATTTCAAAGTGTTGAGGTGTAGAGATTTTTTTTTTTTTAATATTTCAGTGGTGAGATGCTCTGCACAAATTACCAGTGATCTTCTGAGCTACCTAAAATAGTCTGCAAATAAAAATAGGATGAACTCTCCGTTAGCAGGCAGGAAACCACCAGCCTGATTCTGTTACTGTGTCCTTGACTGAATTGTAAAGATAATTTGCCTATTTACCCCAAAGTGATACGTGGTAGATTTTTTTGCTTGATTAGGATTTTTTGGCTGTGAGGTGAGTTCTTGGGAAGATTAGAGGAGGACTTAGAGAAATGGTGGGAAAAAAATTAATTATATATATATTATATATAGATTTTTTTTTTCTAATTAGATTATGGTAAAGTTTGGAATATTCCTCCTAAGCTGAGGTTGTGCACTCTAGAAATTTAAAGAATTGGAGGATATTCAAATGTATTAATTTAAACAATACAATAATAAAAATTATTCATGTTTGTAGAGTTTCTTGCTAAGTCCATAAAATAATTTGTACTACAGAGCTCTGGTTCTTCATGTTCCTTCCTTCTTTACTCCACTCCCTCCACAGAGTTTCCCTGTGGTTTTTAACTTTTTTTGTTGTTGTTGCTTTAATTAGGATTCTTTATTTGTATTTCTTGTGATTATTTCCACATGCATTGAAATTTCTGAAGTTCCGTAACCTGAAATAATTTAAATGTGGGGAAGCAGTTTCTGAGCTCTGCTGGCTCAGAAGAAACAAACTGTATTGGAGTCCATGAAGTGTTAATTTTGCCTTTCAGGTCAACCTTTGTTTTAAAGCTTCCAGGGGATACTTTGTGTCCCAGGTGGGATCTGTTTCCCTTATCCCGAGTTTCCAGACTCCCTTTTTTACTGTGTATTTTTCCTGTGAAACTTATTATCCTGCTGGCCAGAAAGTGACTCTGCAGTTTAACACTTTGATTTCTGACCAGGATTAGTGGAAATCGGGTGATATTTGGGATTTGCAGGGTGAATTGTAGCAGTGGGCGCTCCCTCCATGCCATGGAGGCAGAACTGGAATAATGGTTTTATTGGAACCTCTCCCTTGCTGAGTTGGGGGGAGAAAAGAGATTTGATTTGGGGTTTATTTTTTTTTTGGTTGTGGTTTTTTTTTTTTGTTGTTTTTTTTTTGTTTTTTTTTTTTTTTTTTTTTGTTTTGGGGTTTTTTTTTTTTGTTTTTGTTTTTTTTTTTTTTTTTTTTTTTTTGGTTTTTTTTTTTTTTTTTTTTGGTTGTGGGTTTTGTTTTTTTTTTTACACTTTGGTTTGTATTTTTGGAGTTGGCTTTCCCATGACGACCTTGAGTTTTCCTTGCTCCTCCTTAGGACTGGTTTTGCAGTGTGATGAATTGAAATGCTTCTGTTATCATGCTGATGCCTCCCTTTGTCTTGGTTTATCTGAATTCCATCAGATTGTGCCCGTGATTGTTTGCCCTTTATCTGGCCAACAATGGGGTGTTTACAAGAGGTGAAGCTTAATTGCATTTAAAGTGTATATAGGGAATATGTGCTTTTTATTTTTAAGTTTTATCTTGCCGATACTGAGTTTCTGAATTGTGTCTGTCACTGGGAGCCAAGGCACTCCTTCAGCCTAAAACACCCAGTATGGATTGGAAAATAAAATTCAGCTCGAAAATGGGTCTTCCACCATTTGCATAAGGATTAAAATTTAATCAGATTTCCATACTGGAATTTAGTGGTGTGTCTGTCATTTGAAGGCATCAACAAGATGCTCAGCTCCATCCTCACTGCGTTGTGGAAATGGAACATTCCTGGGATTCCTGAGCACTGTGGGGTTTCAGCTGTTGTGAAGCAGTTTATAATTCACCCAGATCTTGCCTTTTTTTGCCCCTAAAACACAATTAAAGCTGAACAGCAGATGAGCAAAGCTGGGGAACTGTTCTCCCTCAGAGCAGCTCATCAGTGGGGTCACTGCAATTCCTGCTTTAAGGTGCTGGGAATAAAATGTGCTCTTCTTCCTGCCCCTCCATGAGAGCTCTGAGGATTTTCTCATCCTTTTTGGATGGTTTTGGTCCTCAGTTTTTTGTTTTTGTCACTGTTCCACCTTTCTCCTCCCTGACTCTGAGGCTTGGGGGTGAGAGTGAACCAACCCACATCCATTTCCATGGATTGAATGTGCTGTGCCAGTTCCAGAAACTTCTGTTTCCCCATGTCCCTCTGGGAAAGAAATATCTTGGAAATGACACCAAAAATGTTCCCAGTACCTGCAGCTGTGGAGGCTGTGCTTCAGTGGGATTGTTCTGGTGCCTGTTTGTTCTCCCTGCCCTGGAGCTGTTTGAGTCTTTCCCAGGAATGCTGAATTGGCTTTTAGACTGAGGGACACCAATGTCCCAGGCCCTCCATGCCATCCTGGGCTCTGGGTGCTGTTTTTGGGACACAGTGGTGTTGCGTTCATTTTTAGGCTGCAGTCGTTCATGGAGTGTCTTTTCCATTGGATCATGCAAAAATCCATTCCACTATCTGCTGTTTTGACTGACTAAAATCAGTGTTTCCTGTGACTTGATCCCTTTTTTCTCCTGCCACTGAGCAGGATTTTGTTGCTCCCTCCTTACAAAGGAAGATTTATTTTCTCACCAGCACTTTATGAAGTTCTTCTCAGGTTCTCCTTGACCGTGGTCCTTTTCTGGCCATAATGTTGGACCTAATTTAGTGTCTAAATGAGCAGCATCTTCTGCTTTTAAACATCTGCTCTTTTCCTGCTGGGGTGCATCAGTCTGGCAGACACTTGGGATAACTTGTAGCCACTATAACAGGAATGTTGTGCCTGTACAGCTTCTTTAAAAAGGGAAAAAAAGATTTTTCCAGATGGGTAGGAGGATGTGCCACTTCTGGCAGGGATCTGTTTGGTTTTGCCTTCCTTTCTTCCTGCCCTTTAATTAAAATTGGTGAAATGTATTTCACATAAAGCATGGAGTAGATGGGAATACAACATGAAATGTTTTCCCGGGTGTCCTTGCAGGGGTCCCTGTTTTATAACAGGGAGCAGGACCCCCAAAATCAGAAATTCTCTACAGAGTAAAAGGTTTCATGTAGTTGCTCACTAGAAACTCTGCAGTGCACTGGGAAACAGCATTTAAATCTGAGTTGTAGGGAGGAGAAATGTTCATTGTTGGGGAGTTTTTTGCTGTTCAAACCTGTTGTTTTTTCCCCCTAAAACTCTGGACCATGAGAGATGCTGTCAGTGAAGCAACTGCTGTTAAACATTGACACTTGCCTTAATGACTTTAATTAAGAATGTCTTGAGCCTCGTTTTTTTTTAATTGATTGTATCTTCCCTTTTGTGTGTAGGTATGGGATTTCATTTTTAGTTACTTGATTGGCTTCAAGAACACGAAGATAAGAGTCAATTTAAATAACAAAACAAAGCCACTTCTCAAAGCTGTTGCCATTCTTCTTGCTCTTAAATAAGTGACTTGCTGGCTGATATTAAATTCTGCTTAGTGGAGCTGTGACAGGACAACCTAGATACGACCTCATTAAAAATAAAATACGTTCAGAAATATTTCTAGAGATTTTAAATAAATGCATGAGGTATAAAAATATTAAATTACAGGTTTTTGTCTTGTAAAAAATTATGGTTTAAATTTCCTCAGGAGAGCAAAATACGAAGTGTCAGACTGAAGAAATTGAAAACTTAGTGCCTGTTGTTTTCTAACTGATTTTTCCTTGGGTTTGTAAAGGGAGCATGTGTTTAGCATTTTCTTGCTATTTACATAGGAGGGTGTTTCCTTTACTTCCATTAATGAATATATTCAAACTACTGCAAAAAAAGAGACCAACTTATTGAAATCTTACACTTCAGACCTCTTCTCTGCTGTTGCCTTTGCAGTGAGCACTTGTCCTGCTCGTTCACCTTCTTCCTGCATGGGGACAGCAACGTGTGCACCAGCGTGGAGATCAGCCAGCACCAGCCCGTGTACCTGCTCAGTGAGGAGCACCTCACCCTGGCCCAGCAGTCCAACAGCCCCTTCCAAGGTGGGATTGCTGTCCCTGGCACCTGCAGTCACTCCCAGGTGCTCCCTGGGGCCTTGGGGCAGGCTGGCCCTGGGGGCAGAGCGTGTCCTGCTGTCCCCAGCTGTGCCCTGTCCACAGGCAGGTGTTCTGTCCTGGCCCTTGTGCAAGTGGAGCATTTGCATATTCCTCTCTTGGCATGTAATGGAATAATTTGTCCTCATGGCATCATTTCCAAGTACTGTCCTGTTGGTGACTTAAATATTTTGCTGTTTCAAGCTCATCACCAACCTTGTCTCAGAAATCCATTTCTGGCTCAGGGCATTTAACCTATTCACACCCCTTTCCCTTTTCACTTGGCTCTTCCTTGCCTGTAAATCCCTGTGGTTCCCCCAGCAGATGCAGGTTGTGCTCTGGAAGACAGAGGAGTGCTGGGGCCTGAGTCTGGTCAGTGAGGCTGTGTGATCCCTCCCTGTAGAAATCACCTCTCCTGCATGGTCACACACCTTTAGTAATGCTCAGTGTCCAAACTTGCTTTTTTTTCTGAATGCAACTTAACAGCGGCTCTGCTTCCCTACTCTGGACAGGACTAAACATGAAACAGATGATTCCTTATGTATTCCCTGTTGTTGTAACCAGCTGAATGAAGGGATGAGCAAACACCTAAACTCTGCCAGGATTTGGAAGTGTTTCTTTATCCCACCTGTATCTTGAGAGTCCTTACAAGCCAAGATAAAAACTTGCCTGTTGCTTGGTCGAATGGATTAATTTGTAGTTGTTACTGTGGTCCCTCAATTCTTACAGCACCTAGAAATTTAACAATGTGAACCTACTGCCAATAACTTGGGTAGTGTAAATCATGATTAGGCTGCATTTTAACTTACCAATGGTAAGTTGTTTATTTGGTGTGGCTGAAATAAGAGTGCTGGTATCACAGAGGGGAAGAAGGAATTTGGGTGGTGATACCGTCTCCAATGGATTTTTATTTCTGTTTTAGTTATCCTGAGCCCCTTTGGGTTGAATGGAACACTCACAGGGCAGTCCTTCAAGCTTTCTGATTCATCCACAAAAAAGCTGATTGGGGAGTGGAAGCAATTCTACCCCGTCACATCCAACCTGAAGGAGGGATCTGAGGAAAAACAAGAAGAAATGGATTGGGAGGATGATTCTTTAGCTGCTGTTGAAGTCCTTGTTGGTGAGCCTGATTACCTTTCATTACTGAAATAAACTGGTTGATTAAACCTGCAAAATTCCAAAGGCAGAAGTGACCCCATTTGATTCCTTTTGCAACAGTGGTTGTTGGGTTTTGGTTTCCTGTTTGATGCTCAGGACTATCTATGATGAGTTGCTGCTCCAAGTGCATTTTGCAGACCCATTAGAGGGAGGTCTTTTTCTTATGTGCCCTGAGAGGCAAGATTTTAAAAAAATGAATAATTAAGAGAGTAAAAAAAAAAACCCTGGATGATCACTGTTGACATCTGAGCTGCATAAAAAACAGGTTGTGCTGTTTCAGAGTCCGTGGAAATTCAAACAGAGCAGACTTACCTTTTAGGGATGTCTTCAAAACAGGAGTCTGGAGAACCTGATGTACTCAGGCACTGCCTTTACCTGCTGTTTGTCCCAAAATCCCAGCCCCTGGATGCAGTGGTTTGTTCTGCTGTGGGCTGGTCACCCTTGATTTACCAGCAAATGCAATCTCCTCTCTGTGAGGAGCTCACAGGGCAGTGATGGCTGCAGACCCTCATGCTGCTGGTGTTACATGATACTAAACAGGATTTTTGCAGCCTTTATAAAACAAAAAGACAGAAGCAGGTAACAGCATGTGGACATCTCTGCCTGTGCATACAAAGCCCTTTTTATTCATTCTGTATAAAGCAAATCAAGTAACGATGGAGGTGACAACAGAGGGGTTTTGTCCAAGGAGATGATGCTTCAGTGGGCAGAAAAGGGTGTGGCAGCTTAGGAGTGACTGCTGGAATGATCCATGTGGTGACTTGGAGTGTAACTAACCAGGCTTAGGAGTGACTGCTGGAATGATCCAGGTGATGACCTGGAGTGTAACTAACTGGGCAACTCTCTCTCTTGCAGCTGGTGTGAGGATGGTGTACCCGGCGTGCTTCGTGCTGGTCCCTCAGACAGACATCCCTGCTCCCAGCTCCGTGGGGGCTCCCCACTGCTCCACTGCCTGCCTGGGGGTCCACCAAGTGCCTGCTTCCACCAGGGACCCTGCCATGTCCTCCGTCACCCTCACTCCACCCACGTCCCCGGAGGAGGTTCAGACAGGTGGGGAGGAGTTGGTTTCTGTATCAGGGAATGGTTTCCATGGCTTCTCCTTCACACACAGCACTGTTTGCAGGAGGTTCAGGTGCTCTGTGTGCAGCTGGATTGGGAGAAAACATCACATTTCTTTAATCTAAAGTTTGTTTTAGTAAAACTGATGTCACCAGCTGTGGGCAAAATGAACTCAAGCTCTTTTGTGAACTACTGTTGTCCTTGGTGTTGTTAGCAGTACTTTAGATTGCTCTGGGGAAGTTTTTGGGGTGTTTTCCTCTCTGTGAGCCTGCCTGTGTTCTGACACAGCCCCATAACCCCCGTTGTGCCCACAGTCAGTAGTGAAAGGTGATGTTTTCTCCCAGTCCAGGAAGACTGGCTGTAGTTCAGTTTCCAGTAAGGCTGTGTGCCCTCTGCCCTGGGTGTGAGCAGTGGTTATGGGGAGCTGATTTAGGTCACAACAGGTGAGACTCACTGGTAGTTTCAGGTGACTTACATAAGTTTCAGTGTGCAGAAGAGGTTTTGTTTCTTTTTTTCTTCCATGATCTTCTGTAACCAAAGCTTGACCCCTTTTTAAAATCATAATGTTTGGCTTTGCTCAAGTTGTTATCTATTTCAGGTCACTTTCATCAAAGATAAAGAATATCCAGCCCACTTACAACATAAACATACATGGTGCTTTTTTAAATCTCCTATAATAATCTGCTACTATTCCTATATTTTCTGTGTGTTTTTATTTCCTCACACCGAGTCAAGAAGATCCTTTTCTCCCTGTGGTGATTGAATTGGACTGATAGACACTGCATTGTCTCACTGCCTGAATCTGTTTCCTCTGGTGCTGCTTTTCAGTTGATGCTCAGTCTGCCCAGAAATGGGTGAAGTTTTCCTCGGTGTCAGACGGATTTATCTCGGACAGTACCAGCCATCACGGTGGCAAAATCCCCAGAAAACTGGCCAACCAGGTGGTGGACAGAGTCTGGCAGGAGTGCAACATGAACAGAGCACAGAACAAGTATGTACTCATCCTCTGAAGCCAAAAATACCAATATTTTGTGTGTTCCTTGTAGCAATTAGTTCTGTTAAAGGTGCTGCAACTGCTGGTGGAATGTGCTTTACTCTTCTAATAAACCATTTCTAAAGAAGTTCATTTTTTCCCCTAACTGTTTACGAATGATTTACTTAGTTCTCAGTTTAATATGTCAGGAAAAGGCTATTTATCCTTTCTTTGCTGAATCCCTTGTCACCAAACTGCTCTTGAGCTTTGCCAGAAGATAAGAGAAGAACATATGTTGCTCCCAAATAACTCTCCTGGTATTGAATCCTAGGAGGAAGTATTCTGCTACATCAAATGGCTTGTGTGAGGAGGAGACAGCTGACAAGGTGGCATCCTGGGATTTTGTTGAAGCCACGCAGAGGACAAATTGCAATTGTTCAAGGTACAGCACTTGGCAGAGGCGCAGCCCAGCGATGTTCAACGGGGCTCAAGTGCTCAGGAGAGGCTCCTGATCACTCCTGCAGGAGCAATTAAGCAGTAGCTGCTCGGAGGAAAGCTGGAACAAAATTCGTATCTCCTTTCCTAAATGTCATTGGAGGTCTTGAAATTCTGCCCAAGAAGTTAATGCAGAGGTTGGAGTGGAGTGGATCAGCTGAGGGGACCTGCTGCCAGTGCAGGGACAATCCTGAGTCCTGGGCTGGAATCCCACATGGATATGGGCAGTAACCATCTCATGGGCAGCTTTCTCAGGGAATGCTGTTTATTTAGGATTTAAGCACCTCTTCTAGAGGGCTGTGGCATTAGCCTTGAAGGAAGAAAGGTGTTAATCATGAGCTTGATGAACAGGAATAAACCCCCCAGAGCTGCTCTCTGGGAAGGGTGGCATTCCAGGGGTGGCTGTGTGGAAAAGTGCTCCTCTGGGAGTGGATGCCAATGTGTGTCTTTTATATTGGCTGAGGAAAAAAAAGGGATCAAAACAAAGGGCAAAAAATCTGAAATTAAAAAAAAAAAAATAGCCTTTTTTGAATCTGCAATGCCACAGGCTGTTAATACAGGTATTTAATATAAATGGAAACATTAATGTCATTGAATTCTCAGTTTCTGTCCTTATGGCAGAATATTAATCTTTAGGTGACTGAAGTGTTGCAATAGGTTGAAACACTTTCTCTGATTTAAATGTTACACTGATTACCTTGCAGTGAATATTGGTATCTTAGGAAAAAATTACTGTCTGGAGGATGTAGCATTTTGAGAGAAATGCATTTTTTTAACTCCCTTATTGAAATGGTTGGTTAAAGTTCTGTGGAAATACTGGTGTCCTGAGAAGAGCTGTGATGTGGAGGAGGATTAAATGTTCTTTTCAAGGAGAATTTAGCTATGATAGCACTAGTTAAGAGCAAACCAATCAATTAACTATGTGAGGTGTGTATTAGAAATATGCAATCGCCTAAAGAGAAATTGCAAAGACTTAAACCCCGTTATTATTCCATGTGTTTTGAATTCTAAGTGGAGAAAAACATGTGGATGTGTGTGAGAGTTTAAAGTAAAAATAGATTTTGATACCTCTTACCTTTTATCCCTGCCTAATCCTGTTTTTTCAATACAAGTGCTTCTTAACTTTGCTAATGGAAGAGTGGCAAAGAACTCCCAGGTACTGAGGCTGTACCTGCAGTTCAATGACTTAATCATAAACATTTCATTCTACACTTCAGTATTTCATGTGCCTCCTTCTGTCAGATGATCCTGGAAGTTGGCACCTTGAACTTGCAGATGAAATGTTTAAGCTCAAGTGCATTTACACTGAACAGACCCAACTGGATTAATGCAGTTAAGACACTGCATTTTTCTTTTTCCCACACTTGCTAAATTTGTAAGTAAGCAGCTACAAAAGCCTTGTAATAGCTTGGAAATAGCTGTTGTAGGAGTGAGCTTGGCTTCTTGGTTCTTGATGTTAATTTTCCAGTCCTTAACCCAATGAGGCTTGGGCAGCTCTCTTGGCTGGTACCAGTGTTTGAATTTCAGAAGCCATTCGCTAATTCTTACTTTGTCCTACTGATTCATCAATGCTGGCACGAGTTAAAAGTGATGAGGTGTTCATGTGACAATCTATTTCTGCTAAAACAGTTATAAAATACTGTCTTAATTCTGAGCATTATTTGTATGTTTGGCTCATAGGACAGATGTAACAATTTAAAATCTTACAGTGCTGCTCAAGTCACTCAAATTCTGGTCAGAAAGCAGAAGCAGCTTCACTTCGTAACGGTTTCAGCCTCAGACGTCTCTCATGGGCTGTTTAATGGCCTAGAAGCAGGTTCTTATCTAGTGAAAAAGAACACCATAGACATATTTGAAAGATTAATGTGGAGTCTTTTCCCCTGTATTAATTCTGCAGGCACAAAAATCTCAAACCAAGAAATTCAGGTCAACAGGGGCAGGCCCCACCTGTGGGCCCCCAGCAGCCGGCGGCTCCGAAGCACAAGACAAATGAGAAGCAAGACAAAGGGGATAAGCCACAGAAACGCCCTTTGACTCCTTTTCATCATCGTGTATCTATCAGTGATGATGTTGCCATGGAGGCAGATTCAGCGAGTCAGAGGCTTGTGATGACTGCACCAGACAGCCAAGTGAGGTTTGCCAATATCCGAACTAACGACGGAGCCAAGGCCCCTCAGCTGCACGGGGCCGAGCTGGCAAACTCGCCGCAGCCACCGCCGCTCAGCCCCCACCCCTGCGACGGCCCCGACGAGGGGGTGCCCAAAGCTCCCTCCACGCCCCAGAGTCAACATTTCTACCAGATGCCAACTCCAGACCCTTTGGTGCCCACGAAAGCAATGGAGGACAGGCTGGATGGTTTGTCCCAGCCTTTCCCAGCTGCCTTCCCCGAGGTTATCGAGCCCACCGTGTACGTCGGCGCTGCTGTCAATTTGGAGGAGGATGAAGCTGACACGACTTGGAAGTATTATAAAGTTCCAAAGAAAAAGGATGTGGAGTTCTTACCGCCCCAGCTTCCAAATGATAAGTTGAGAGATGATCCAGTAATACCTGCTGGACAGGAAAATGTAACATCAGTTACAGAGTAAGTGGTGCTTGATCCTGGAGTAAAGACACGAGAAGTGAGGGAACAGGAAGGCAGGATTTTCTCAGTATAAGGAGCAGTAATGCTGAGGGTGTGAGCACAACTCTGGGTACAAGAAGTTAATCCTTGTTGAAATGGGAGCACAAAGCACAGTCAGAGCTGTAGCAGGACTTTCCAGCTTTTTCTCGTTTTAGCTCTGATTTAGCTGACAGCAATGATATTTAATTTTATACTATAAAATTAATCTGCAGCCAAACGATGCTTATTTGGGACTTAAGTCCCTTCCACTCCCCCCAAAAAATAGAAATAACTTTTTCACTTTAGTATTTGATTTCTTCATTATTTGAAGAAAATATGGTCTCAGCTGCAGAGAACCTGTTAAAGTTTCTTCTTTCATTTCTGTTCTTGTCTTCACTTAGAAGAGCTGATGTTACAAACCCCAGCTTGTAAAACATTCTCCTTTACTGCTTGCTTCCATTGGGATAAAGGCATTGGGCACTTCAGGATACTCTTAAGTTTTAATAAATTCTGGAGCTTAAGGCCACTGGAGGAAATAAAACTCTGGTGGTTTTAGTGTTACAACTTAGGTTTGAGCTCTGTTTTATGACAAGATGAGCCAAGATGAATTTGCTTTACCGATTAGAGTGAAAAAAAAAAAAACCAAGAAAGATCACCACCACCAAATCCCCAAACCATAGGAACAAAACCCCTGAATTGGAACCCCTTGGCCCTATGTCCCTGGAGTGAGTAGGAATTGTTCCTGTCATCCCTGGAATAGTTCCTGTCATCCCTGTTTCACAACACTTCCCTGTGAGGACACGGCCCTGGGAAGCAACAGGTGCTGACAGGGCTGTTAATTGCAGGCAGAGCTTAACAGGATTGGGACGTGCATGCAGAGGTGACAAACTTGGGCTCAGGGCTGTGATCGAGGAATTAAGGACTGCACCCAGAGCTGCCTCTGTTTATGCACTTCTGTTGATTATTTTTGGTCTAAATTTTCTTATTCCTGTTCAGGTGAAAGGAGGCTTTTACCATGATCACAATCAAGTTATTGACAGCTTTGGGGTTTTATTTTAGGAGCTGAGTTGCTGAATATGGGGTGGAAAAGCAGGTGCTCACAAGGCAGAAGCTTGGAGGTGGTTTTTGTCCCGTTGCTGGCAGTGGCAGCACTGGAATGGCTGGGTGGGAAAGCTGGGAGAAGAAGTAAATGTGGTGTAGCTGTTGCTCTCTGCTTACACACAGTTTCAGATATTCTTTGTGTCACTTTTTAGGAGACTCTTTCAGTGTGTGCATTTATAAGATTTTTTAGTGCCTTTTTTTCCTTTGCCTTGAATTCACTTCAGCCAAGTAGATCAGGAATGATGTTTACTTTTTTTTCTTCGAGGCATGGTCTTTCCTACTTTGATTTGACAAGTTACAAAACACCCTGGGATATCTGGCTGTTAAATTCTCTTCCTCTATGCTGGTCAAAACTACAGCAGAGGTGTTTAATTCCCTATTCCTAGAAAGTAGCTTCTACCTCTTTTTTTTTCCTTTCTTTTTTTTTTTT
>VWZU01005859.1:419119-440124 GCA_013397095.1 Sterrhoptilus dennistouni
TTTCCCTTTCCTATGATAAATTTTGCAGCATTTAGGAAGCTGGTTTATTGAACATGGAAGAGCAGCAGGGATGGATTCACCCTTGTTGTTGGCTGTGAGATGTTTTTTGGGACCGTTTGCGTCTAGAAATGTCTTTGACAAAGTCAAACTGTTTCTGTAGTTGAGAGGAATGTGCAGAAACTTCTTGTTTGAGGGAGCACCTTCCTCACCTGGAGCCTTTTGTGTGTTGGGGTACACAAAATAAACCTGGTTCAGGGGCACATGTACAGCTCATAATCAGAACAGTTTTTTCCTTGCCAGTGTCTTTCTTTTCCTGGTGCAGTGTTACATTTGTGAAACCAATACTCCTGAGAGAAAACCTTAATTTCTGTGTACTTACCAGCTCCAGTTTTGGTTCAGAATGTTAACAAAAGAAAAATGCTGATAAAGGCAAATGTGGTTTGATTTTTCTCATTAGTAAATTAGTTACTGGTGTGCTGCAAGCTTCATTTGTATTGATCTGAGTGCTAGAAATGGCTCCTGAGCACAGTGGCATTTACGTGCTTTACTTGTGATTATTGCTTGGGCTTTTTTCGGGAGTGCAGTGAGTAATTCTTTAGCCTGGTGAGTTTCTTTTAGTGGATGTGGAGACTTGAATCCATTTGTGCTTTATAATAAATGACAGCCATGACCTGGGATAAATTACTAATCTTTATGTGAATTGACAGTGGTTGAGGAGAGAGGGGCAGGATGAATCACAGGACTGGATCTGATGTGTGGAAGGAGGTGATATTAAATGAGTAATGATTTAATCTTCATCCCCAAAAGTTTTCTGTAGCTGAGGTGTGAAGGAAGGAAGTGGGAAGATGAGGCTGTGTGATAGCAGAAATAATTCCACCTAATAAATGCTAAATAAATGATTTTCTGATTTTTGTTTTTCTTCTGTTCAGATTAATGGTGCAATGTAGGAAACCTTTGAAGGTTTCAGATGAACTGGTGCAACAGTATCAGAGTAAAAACCAATATTTAACAGCGGTAGCAACGGAAGCTGACCAGGAACCTGAAATCGATCCTTATGCCTTTGTGGATGGAGATGTGGAATTCCTATTTCCTGACAGTAAAAAGGACAGGCAGAACATTGAGAGGGAAGTGGGGAAGAAACACAAGGTGAGTAAAGGAGTGAGGCTACAAATCAGTGATGAGATTAAAACAAATTGCCTTAGGCACCGGATAGAATTTAAATCCTTCTTCGTGTATTTAGAAGCAAATAAAAAACCCAAATTATATTCTAGCAGAAATGATCAGTGAAATGAAGCAGCATGTCTCTAACAGCACCTAAAGGTTTTTTTGGCACACTGGTGCTGCCGTTGCATCAAGGTTTATGAGGAGAAAGCAGCTGGATCAGTCTGGCTCAGTGGCCTCCTGTGGAAATAGGTGCTGGCAGGTGCCTGGGGAGAGAGGAGGAATAAGGCCAGTGCTTTGTTCATGAGTGGAAAGGTCTGGGGGTAGGTGAGGTGAGCCCTGACTTGTTCCCTGGCCAGTGAATTGCAATTTTTATTCATTTTGTGTGCTTTAGTGAGACTTGTACTTAAAGTAAAAGGGCACCTACAGAAAAGGAGAAAATAGAACTGCACTGGGGGCTTGTCTATGAAATAAATTACCTTGTTAGAATTAGTTATGTGTGGATGCATTCCATTCAGGAACTGGTACAGTTAATATATAGCATCTGATAGCAAGGGGGTTTTCCCTAAGGTGTTGTAGCAAAATCCACAACTTGCTTTGTAAATTTATCCCCAAGACAAACCAACCCTGTGTTGGCAGGCCAAGCTATGCTCCCCCTGAGCTCTACCCCAGCCTGCCCCTGCTGAGCCAACAGGGTAATGAGAACCTGATCCTTCTCCAGGGACAGAATTCCCACAGGGGCATCAAATACCTCCCACTCCACCCATTAATTTAAACAAACTTTTCTCTCCTTTTTTTAATAGGCTGAGGATGGGACATCCAGTGTTACAGTTCTATCCCATGAAGGAGAGGATGCAATGTCTCTGTTTAGTCCTTCTGTCAAGCAAGGTAAAGAGGCTTTTTCTTCCTCTCTATCTTAACTGTTTTATATTAATGGTGTCTTGCATAGTCAATAGGTTCTAACAGGCTGCTAAGTTTTGTGTTTTATGGTTTGTATTTCTCTTCAGTCTGCTTGGAACATTTCTTTGTGGCACCTTGCAGACAAATGTTGGCTATAAAATTCAAATGCTCTCCAAGGGAAGGGCCCTCACCTCTGTGTAAGATGGATGAGTGGAACCAAGGACACGTCACCCTCTTGGTTTCCTTCCCCCCCAGCTGTGCAAAGAGCTCTTTAATGAAGGTTTTAATGAAGGTGCAGTGGCAGAGGTGTGATGTTGGTGTCTCCCCACAGATGCCCAACGTTTGGCTGCCCATGCCCGCACTGCCTCGACCAGCCTGTTCCACGAGACAGACCTGGTGGTGTCCTACACTGACCTGGACAATCTCTTCAATTCTGATGAAGATGAACTCACAGTAAGTGATGTGCAAAAACTCCTGGCAGGTGCCAGCCAAGAAACCAGCAAGGAAAAGCTCTTGTCTTTCTGTGGTTTTGGGTTTGATTTTTTTTTTCTGGAGTTTGTAGGAAAGGTTGCAAAACATTCACACAAACAAGAGCTGTGGCCCCTCAGTGGCAAACGGACTGTTCTGGTTGACTCATGCAGGCAGATTTCTGATGCAAACAACCTTTTGATCTGACTTCCTTACAATCCCCACAGTGTGTGCTGCCTGAACATACCTTTAGTTTGAGTTGTACAGATTCAGCAGGTCCTAGTGTGTTCTTTTCCTGTAGTCTGGGCTCTGGTTAACTGCTTCGTCAAGGTAATATTGAAACAAACCAGCAACTTCTGAAAGAGAAAAGGCATTTAAACACTGGACATTCTGCCAAATAAGCTGCTTCTCTGCAGCAGCTATTGTCTTGGAACAGTTTCTCTTGCAGTCTGTGGTGGCTCTGAATCCATTATCTTTCTAGTTTCTATTTCAATACTGTTTGTAATCAGTTGTCTTTTCTGAACTGTATTTTGCTCCATGCTTAATCCTAAACCCCCTTACCCAGACAAAATGCCCATCAACTTTAATGGGAGCTGGAGCTGAGTAAGGGCTGAAGGGTCTTAACAGCCATCAAAGGTCATCAGCATGTAAAGGAGATGTGCTTGCTCTTAAACATGACCACTTACATTCTGGAGACATCAGAACTGTTTAAAGATGGTAAAATATCTCTTACTCTTTTACTTTTGACAGTTTTTCTTTCCTGTATTTCTTGTTCCAGGATTTGTTTTTGCCTTTTCTGTTCCTGTGGTAACACCAGTGATGTTAATGTGGCTCTGGGAGTGTTATGGTTTGTTCTGGTAGACTGTGGGCAGTCCTAATTTAGCTTCTTTTACTGTCTGCTCACAGGCTCAGGGTTATTTTGTAACTGGTTTTTCCCTTCAATAACATTGTGACCTGTTGGGAGAGATTCTCTGAGTTCCAAGAATTAAGAACAAGTGTAAGCCCAACCTGGGGCTTCTGAGCTACTTTTAATTTTTCTAAATGTTATACAATGTCTCAGCTTTGTATGTGCAAGTGAGATTTCCTGTTAGCAGGAAACATGAACATGTGTTTATGTCTGAAGTGATTTTATGACAATACTTCTCTCTTAGCCTGGATCTAAACGAACAGTGAACGGCACTGATGACAAATCCAACTGCAAAGAGGCAAAAACAGGAAATCTAGACCCACTGTCATGCATAAGTAAGATTTATTTGTGTTTTCTTTTTGCCTAAAGAGAATACTAGCTCTAAACATTTGACTCTAGTATGTCGTGGCAATTTGGAAATGTACCCTTCATTTGCCTTTGCGAAATTTTGAGACTCAGGAAACACTTCAGGAAGTTTTCATGCTCTAAAGTCTGCTTCTGCTCTGAAATTAGGCACTGCAGATCTCCATAAAATGTATCCAACTCCCCCTTCACTGGAACAACATATTATGGGGTTTTCTCCAATGAACATGAACAATAAGGAGTATGGCAGCATGGACACTACACTTGGAGGAACAGTGCTGGAAGGGAATAGCTCTACTGTGGGAGCGCAGTTCAGAATTGAAGTGGATGAGGGTTTCTGCAGCCCCAAACCTGCTGAAATCAAGGTAGGCAGTGCTGGCAGCCCTGATCAATGATTATTGATCACTTTATTACTTAAATCTGAATAGGAATGGGGGGAGATTAAGTAAAATTTGTAACTTATCCTGCATTATTTTGAAGGAGGTAATACACTTTGTAGTAAGTGTGTAATGTTTTACCACCTAAACTTAAGAAAGAGTAATAGTTGAGTAGCCATTAGTGAGCTGCAGAAATGCCTTTCAGTCATTGCAGTTCACTGGGGTTTGTTTTGGTGTATTGTGAATATTGTGTGTACACATCTCAGCTTTCTCTTGCAGCTGTGTCAGGATTTTGGGTTAAAGAGCTGCTGCTTGAACTCAGTTCTGTTTTTCGGAGAAACATTTCATTGCTGCAGTGATCTAATTTACACACTAATGCTTTTCCCATGTCTGACTTCCAGGAT
Organism: Sterrhoptilus dennistouni; assembly: GCA_013397095.1. Taxonomy (NCBI): domain Eukaryota; kingdom Metazoa; phylum Chordata; class Aves; order Passeriformes; family Zosteropidae; genus Sterrhoptilus; species Sterrhoptilus dennistouni. The sequence goes on from VWZU01005859.1 coordinate 423,700, forward strand.
TATTCTTATGTTTATAAACCTGAGAACTGTCAAGCTTTAGTGGGATGTTCCATGTTTGCACCACTGAAGACTCTTCCCAGCCAGTGTCTTCCTCCCATCAAACTGCCTGAGGAATGCATTTATCGCCAGAGCTGGACTGTGGGCAAGCTGGATCTGCTCCCTCCAGGCCCTGCCATGCCTTTCATCAAAGATGGGTATGACTCTGGGGGCTTTCAATTTGCCACCCCTAAATATTTATTTTGTCAATCAGTAATAGGAATATTTGTATATACTCTGTGCTTATGCAACTGACAAGAGCCTTTAAAAATGCCCTTCAGGCTAAACCTGCTGCAGGAGACTCTTCTCAAAGAGCTTCTTAACTGTACATACATTTTATTTGTTGTCTCCTTTAAAGGTTTCTTGGGGAAGCTTAATGGTGCAAGTCCAGGTTTAATAAGTAATGAAGATGGTAACAATCAAGATAAATGTAAACTTGGGACTTTGTTTTTGCCGTGGTGTAGTCAGTGCTGGAAGGGCTTAGTAGGTGGTGCTGCTGTTTCTTAAATTATTTTCTTAAGTAGCAGTAAACTCAGCTGTGCTGGGAGTAGGAGAACATTTCCTGTGCTGTGTGACTGGGCCTGGTCACAGCAGAACTGCAGGGGACATTTCTGTACCCTGCATTTGGTAGGGATGGTCTTGCTGCCAGCTCTTCTTGAGGAAAGGATTTCTTTCTTTCTCTCTTCTGCATTAGCAGCTGATATAAATGGATTAGGCAGCAAGGAGGTGTTACATGTATAAAATCATATGAATGTTAAATCTTGGATTAAATACTGATGTTGCTTCTGTTACTCATTAGCAATATGTTTCCAGGTCTCATTAGCCTTACAAGTCTTTGGAGATTCTCAGGTGCTTAGGAAAGAAAATGTTGGACCTTTCCAGGTGCTACTTTCCTTGTGGATTCAGCTGAATCTGCTGTCAATAGACCTGGTCTATTTTCATAGTGTGTGTCAACACAACATGTAAATAAAACATGAATAAAAAAGGTGTCCTTTAGACTCCACGCAACCACAGAATTTATAATTTATTCTGACCACACTTGTTTCCTGGGAGCTTTGTGCAAAGGAAAAGACGAAAGGAGGCAGGGAGAGATTCTTTTAACAGTGGTGTCAGTGGGAGTCCTGCAAAGTCATTTAGAACAAATGCTCTTGAAGTTCCTTAGGGAATGAAAATCTTGCTGTGGATTATGAAAGACTAGCTTAAAAAAAAGCAAATATTAATTAGGAAGGTCCTTCTTTAGAAACGTGAGCCTTAAACTTCAAACCCAGTATGCCATGTACTTAAATCCTTTCCTTCTCTTGCGGCCGCCAGCGATGGGAGCGCCATGGACCAGGAGTACGGCCCTGCCTACACCCCCCAGACCCACACTCCGTTTGGGATGCCCCCCAGCAGCGCCCCTCCCAGCAACAGCGGGGCTGGAATCCTCCCTTCCCCTTCCACCCCTCGCTTCCCGACTCCCAGGACGCNCCGCCAGCGCGCAGGGCTCGGTGAAGTACGAGAACTCGGATCTGTACTCGCCCGCCTCCACGCCCTCCACCTGCCGGCCCCTCAACTCGGTGGAGCCGGCCACGGTGCCTTCCATCCCCGAGGCACACAGCCTGTACGTCAACCTCATCCTCTCCGAGTCCGTCATGAACCTCTTCAAAGACTGCAACTTCGACAGCTGCTGCATTTGCGTTTGCAATATGAACATCAAAGGTGCTGATGTTGGAGTTTACATTCCCGACCCAACGCAAGAGGCCCAGTATAGGTGTACCTGTGGTTTCAGTGCTGTCATGAATAGAAAATTTGGTAACAGTTCCGGGCTGTTTCTTGAAGACGAGTTGGATATTCTGGGGAGAAACACGGAGTGCGGCAAAGAGGCGGAAAAACGCTTTGAAGCTCTCAGAGCTACTTCCATTGAGCACGGCAGTGGAGGGCTGAAAGAACCCGAGAAACTGCCCGATGACTTGATACTGTTGCTGCAGGATCAATGCACCAACCTGTTCTCACCCTTTGGAGCAGCAGACCAAGACTCTGTGGCCAAAGTTGGTGCCATCAGCAACCTGGTACGTGTAGAAGAAAGGGATTGTTGCAATGACTGCTACTTAGCCTTGGAACATGGACGGCAGTTCATGGACAATATGTCAGGAGGGAAAGTTGATGAAGCACTTGTGAAAACTACTTGCTTGCACCACTGGTCAAAAAGAAATGGTAAATATTGAAAACGGCTTATTTTCTACTTGTCCACCTGTTCGGGTTTTTGTTTTTGGAGGGCCTTTTTTTTTTTTTTTTTTTTTTTTTTTTTTTTTTTTTTTTTTTTTTTTTTTTTGTGGTTTTCCTTTGTGGATTTTGAATGCTGTTTTTGCCACCTGTGTGCTCGTACAGACTTCTGGTTGATGGTGTTCAGAATAACCAGCCCTTCTGTGTCCTGTGCTGATCACCAAGCAGAGTAAGGCCTTGGCTGCCCTCAGTTGTAAATTCCCAATACATATCTGAAGTGTAACATGAGACCACTGTCAGTGTCCACAACACTTCACCGGGTTTATCCTTTAAAGAGCTTTTGGCGAGTGGCTCTACAGAGGCTCTGCAATGATTGATGACTGTAGGAAGTGCAGGGGGTTTGAGTGGTGACTGTATTGTCAAGGCCACTGTGGCAGAATTAAACAACAGCTTTGATTCAGTTGGCTTCCCCTCTTCTTTAAGGAGGAGAAGGGGGCAGTGGGTTAATGGTACATGTGGCAAAAAAAGCATTATTGTAGCCTTCACTGTGTGTTGGGTCTGCCAGAAATCCTTGGATTTTTTTTTTCTTTGAGGGCCTGACTAATGATGCAGTGTCTTCTTCATTGTGTATATTTGCTTGCTGTCCTCTAATAGAATTTTCAAGTGGAAACTCTTAACAGAGTTAGGGTGAAAGATAAAGTTATGAATCACAGGTAGCTGCAGTTATAGTTGTAAGTGAAGATGAGGAGGAATCCTGGAGAACACAGCCAGGTTCCTGTGCCTTGCTGGGGGATTTACTTGGAAAGCCCAGACTGTAAATAAATTGATATTTTCAGGCACAGGGGAGGACTCAGTGTTACTGTGACTCCGGAGTTTGGGATAAAAAGATGTAAAGATACTTTAAAAGAGAAGACTTGGGAACTGTAGCCATGCCAAATTTTGTGTCAGCTTTTCATTCTAAAGGCCTGTACCTGAAATGGCCCAGTGGTGGCTCTGGATGAAATGGGCTGAGTCTGCTCGAGGCTTCCCTCGACTTCTCTGAAATGAGCACTGGGTGGCAGCCTGCAAATCCGCCTTTGTTGGGAGGGACAATCCAGGAGTTTCAGGCTTCTACTACTTGTTGGGGGAGGGGGGGTTGGGTTGGGTTGTTTTTGTTTGTTTTTTTTTTATTTCAGGGTGTTTTCCCTTTGTTTAACTTCCAATGGGAAAAATTCTAGAGCAAAAAACAAAATGAAGAAAAAAATCCCTCTGTATATTTTGTCAGGGGAAGAGAGAGAACCGTAAATCTGTGAACAACTTTATATATGCCAACCTTTGGGTGGCCCGCGGGTGTTTTTTAGAAGGGAACGTTTACAGTGGAGGTGGTTTGGGGCTGGTGGCCGTGGTGCAGCTGCCCTGAGCACGTTTGTGTCCCCGCAGTGGTGGATGTGAGCATGCAGTGTTCCCAGGACATCCTGCGCATGCTGCTCTCGCTCCAGCCCGTGCTGCAGGACGCCATCCAGAAGAAGCGAACGGTCCGGTCCTGGGGCGTGCAGGGACCCCTCACGTGGCAGCAGTTCCACAAAATGGCTGGGAGAGGCTCCTACGGTAACAGCTCCATGGAATCCTGCTCCATGCAATCTCCTTCCTCTGCTCCCAACACCCAAACTCCCTGGCTGGTGCTGCTCAGCCTGTTGGAATTCTGAACGGCACTTGACCTTTCTTTAAACTAACGAGAGCTTATTAGACAGAGGAGAATTCTTCCCTTTAGAAAAACAGAAAATATTTGTATTCCTTAAAATAGGCAATGAATTAAAGATGTGCATTTAAAATTTACAACTTCAGTTGCACTGTTTGTATACACCTGACGCTTCAGCCAGTGAGGGACTGAAATTGCAAAGATGGGTTTAGTGTTAAAAACAGGGTAACTGCTCAGGTTTTTATACTCAGAATTTTTCCATTCGCCCCATTTTAATTATTCTAAAGATAGGGAGTTAAAAACACTGATTTTGAAATGCTTGAGACAGTGTGCTTTATTGCTCAGCACTGTGTTCAAGATCTAGGGTTACTGAGTGTCTCATCTCTGATAAATGTTTGGAGTGGCCAACACGTGATGCATTTACAGATAGAAGGTGAATTTTGTGCACTCACGATTTAATGACTTCATTAGCATATGAGATTGATTTACCACTGTGTTACAAGAGTGACCTTTCACCAGCAGATCTTCCGTAGCTATATTTAGAACATTTACATGTTCTGAAGTTTGTTTCCTTCTCTGGCCCTTTACCCATCTGCTTAGAATATTTACATTTTTTCCCTTGTCTTTGGCTCTGTGGGAAAAGGCTTCCTGGACAGTGCAGATCTGTTTCTGATTGCCTGTGTACTGATAGAAATGTAAAACACTGTGGAACTTCTTCCTGAGGCCCTGAAATATTATTTCAAATAACAACAATCAGCTGATGGGTTTTTTGCAGAGGGCTGGATCCTACACTTTGGATCTGTAAAATGAGAACTATTCCACTGATAGCCAGTGCTCCTTCCTATGAGTTGCTGAGAACACCAGAAGCTTTTCTATTCATATTTCCTTGAAGTTCATTTTAAGCTTTCGTCTTAAAAAACACGCCTTGCTCTTCCAGGAACTGATGAGTCCCCAGAACCACTGCCAATCCCAACGTTTTTGTTGGGATACGATTACGATTTCCTGGTGCTGTCTCCATTTGCATTGCCCTACTGGGAGAGGCTGATGCTGGAACCTTATGGATCTCAGCGAGACGTCGCCTACGTCGTGGTGTGCCCGGAGAACGAGGCTCTGCTCAACGGAGCCAAAAGCTTCTTTAGGGATCTGACTGCAATATACGAGGTACAGGATTTGTGGCAGTTTGCAGTGAAATGGATTTGGGGAAAAGGCTGTTTCTAATACGTGCTCATAAGGACTTATCAGGCTTGTCGGAGCTGATAGCGACGCCTGCTCAGAATGCTATCTGGGAAAGCTGCTCGGAGGGATTTTAGGAATGGGCACTTGGAAGATAAGGGTTTGTTCGTGCTGCTGCTCCCCGTTCCTTATAAACGCCACCCGGTGGCAAAGCTCTGCATTGCCACGTTGTGTTACCGCCACTTAATTAATTAATTACATGCTTGTATTGCTTGGATTGAGTGAAGATTAGAGCTGATTATTATCAACCTGGTTTTCTTGCATTCAGGAAAAACGCTGACAATAACCCATAAAATCACTATTCAGCATTTCCTACTGGTGGAATTCTAGAGCTAAAACATTACTTTGGAATATTGTAAATATACTGAAAATTCTCCGCCTTTCTATGATACATCTTTGTGTGGTATTTAACAGCTTTTAAAGCTTTTTTTTTTTTTACCTTTGCAGTCCTGCAGGCTTGGTCAGCACAGACCCATCTGTAAGTTACTGCCTGATGGGATCATGAGGGTTGGACCTACAGCCTCCAAGAAGCTCTCGGAGAAGTTGGTCACAGAGTGGTTCTCACAGACAGCCAACGCCAACAACGATGCGTTCTCCAAACTCAAACTCTATGCTCAAGTCTGCAGATATGAGCTGGGTATGACCTTTTTTTAACGTTCCTTATTTCATGCAATTGCCACTTGCTCCTTTGCAATAGAGAAGAAGGAATCGTGGCTTATTGGCTTATTGATTGGGGCAGTTTTCTGGTTTTAAATTGTATGTGAAGTGTGTGCCAAAATGGCCTCTTACCATCCAGCAGTGCCTTTAGGGAATGGCAGTGCGGCTGCCTGACAGGGACCATGGTTGTCTTCTTGTATTGGTGGCTTGGATTCTGGAGCAGTGATTTCCAGCAATTCAACTCATCTGGCAAAAAGTTCTATTAAAAACAGATTTCTTGGTATTATTGAAAGGCTCTTATGAAAATATTAGAATCCGAAAATTTAATACAGGTATTTAAATTTGAGAGGTAAAATATCTTCTCAAGGTTTGCCCTGTTTTGTTGAAACTGTAGACTTCCATAGGTGACAAAAGCATCAAAACAGCTGCAATATAAAATTTATCTTTTGTTTTTTTTTTTTTTTTTCCTCGTTTAGGTCCTTATCTTGCTTCTCAGCCTTTGGACAATTCTCTACTTTCCCAAACAAACCTGGTCCCTCCCTCCAGCCAGGCAGCCTCTGCTCTGCCCCCAGTGACAGCCCCTGCTGCCAATCCCAACACTCCGTCATCGGCTCCCGCGGCTCCCACCAGCAGCACCATCACAGTGACCTCCAGCAGTGCCATGTCCTCTGCAGCCACTACAGCCAACTCCACGCTGACCACCACTGCCCCGTCCTCCTCCTCTGCCAGCCTGGCCAGCGGCATTCCCACGAGCAAGCCTTCCTCATTCCCACCTTTCAGCAATATGAACAACACCACTCCTGCCTCCCTGCCCGCCCAGGCTGCACCGGTCCCAAACGGGCAAACTGGGGGGCAGCAGCAACAGCCAACACTGCAAACAGCAGGGATGTCTGGAGACACGGCTGCAGCACCTGCACAGCCCCATCCAGAGGTTTCTGAAAGGTAGGGAGCTGCAGTCACACCTCCAGCTGGAAAATCAGATCAGCTAACATGGACTTATGATTGTGTTCTCACCCCTTCGATAAAAATCCTGTATTTGTTTTCACCAAGCTGCTTTTAAGGGAGAAGGAGAGTTCCGTTGTGGTGGAGCTGAACCTTTGGGTTCCAGTTGTAGCTGCAGTTCTAATTACATCTCAGTGTCTGCTCTGGTATAGAAATAAACTTCCTTTTTTTTTCTTCTCTCTCTAAAGAGAGAAAAATCACCAAACTACTCACTTCAATATTTTAAAGGGCTGGGGAAGGAGGGGGAGATAGATAATTGGCACCATCTTAGAGTTCTATTTTCTGTAATCAAAGTTAGTGTGGTGAAGACAGCTCTTACTGTAGATATTCTTGTTCCCAAGTTAAGCAATAGTTGAGCTACTGTAATAAAAAAGGCTAAAGGAAAGAAAAGGGATTCAGAGTTACTGATAAGCTCCTATACAAAAATGACATAAAAAGACTGTTTCTTACACCACAGTTGACTCAAAGATCTTTCAGATGAATAATTGACAATGTGATCTAGTTTTGAAGTAAACCCAAATCTTTATAAAACTCAGCTGTTTGTAACTGATTTCAAAATTTCATTTCCAGCACTATGGATCGTGATAAAGTCGGAGTCCCCACAGATGGAGATTCACATGCTATCACCTATCCACCTGCAATTGTAGTTTACATAATTGATCCTTTCACATATGAAAAAAAGGATGAGAACAGCAGCTCATCCAGTTTGTGGACACTTGGACTTCTGCGCTGCTTTCTGGAGATGGTTCAGGTTCTTCCTCCCAACATCAAGAACATCATTTCTGTGCAGGTGAGCCAACAGAAACGAGCAGAGTTCCTTGGGAGCAGTAACACCCTCGAGGTGGAAGTTTAATTTCCTTCATGAATATCACTTACAGTTCTCCAGCTGTTAAACCATTAGGTTAAAGCTTTTAGAGCAGTTTGGGTGCTATTAACCAAAGCTGAATCCAGTTGTACTTTCTGAACTTATCAGTTTTATCTCAGAGGAAATGTAGTGCCCACTCCAATGATGAGTGAAGTATGGGAAAGCTGCTGGTCCTGTACTGGAATCTGCAGCCTGACCCTGCTGGGCTGTAGGCAGAGCTCTTTCCAGCAGCAGCTGTAGGACCACTTGACAGAGGGCAGCTTTTTAGGGGAATCATTAAGATTCTCTTCTAAACAAATGATTTTTTCCCCTGAAGAAAATTCCAATGAGGATAATTTCTCGAAGCCCCACAGGGCTTTAGAAGAAGTGGAAGAAATTTGACTGTAATGTAAAACTAAAAAAGTAACATACCAAGTACTGTGTCAAAAGCCATTGAATCTGTTGATCAAACAATTATTTACTTTTTTTCTCCTCTCCTCTGTTCTAGATTGTCCCATGTCAGTACCTGCTCCAGCCTGTGAAACACGAGGACCGGCAGATTTACACTCAGCATTTAAAATCTTTGGCATTTTCAGCTTTCACTCAGTGCCGGAGGCCTCTCCCAACTTCCACCAACGTGAAAACCTTAACTGGCTTTGGCCCAGGTTTAGCCATGGAAACTGCTCTCAGGAGCCCTGATGTGAGTATTAATGAGATTGTGGAATTATCTAGATCAACCAACCATTTTTTTACGTTAGGAATAATTTCTTCCCCAAACTTCATTGTCTGTTCTGTCATCTTTCTAGAGACCTGAGTGTATTCGACTCTACACCCCTCCTTTTATACTGGCTCCAGTAAAGGACAAGCAAACAGAGCTGGGAGAAACTTTTGGAGAAGCTGGCCAGAAGTATAATGTGCTTTTTGTGGGCTACTGTTTGTCTCACGATCAGAGGTGGTTGCTTGCATCCTGTACAGACCTCTATGGAGAGCAGTTAGAAACTTGCATAATTAATATTGATGTACCAAACAGGTAAGAACCAAACTTGAATTAATTTTTAGCAAGTATATTTTCTTTCATTCCCCTGAAGAATTACATTGGGTTTGGTGCTGTAACTGACTTTTGTAGACTTGCTGTGTTGCAAAGTGGCTAAAGCAGATGAATATTTTCCCTATTATGTGCATATTGTTTTGAGTTAAATTTCTAGAAGAGCATAGTTTAGTTTCATGTGATTCTTGAGTGTTTCTCTGTGTGTGTTCATATTTCCCCATCTCACTTACTGGCTGTTAATGTCAGTTTTAGAATGTGATTGAGTTAAAAAACCCAAACCCCCTGAAGCTGCAGCTGATGGACTGCAATACTCTTGGGTCCTGTGAATGTTCAGCTTAATACAAAACAGTTCTAACTGTGGCATTAAAAACTTGTTGCAGGTGGGTTTTAGCTTTGTCTCCCTTTTTTTCCCACTTCTAGAGCTCGCAGGAAAAAGGGCTCTGCCCGCAGACTTGGTCTCCAGAAACTCTGGGAATGGTGCTTGGGACTTGTGCAGATGAGCTCTTTGCCATGGAGAGTTGTCATAGGCCGCTTGGGAAGAATAGGACATGGGGAATTAAAAGGTAACAGCAGCGTATCTTTTTTTAGAGTCTAAAGCTTGATTTGAAGCTTTAATTTTTCAGCAATATCAAGTGTGTCCATCCCTGTTTTTGGGAGAAAACCTCCCTAATGAGATTTCCCTCCTCAGACTGGAGCTGTTTGCTGAGCCGTCGGAACCTGCAGTCCCTGAGCAAGAGGCTGAAGGACATGTGCAGGATGTGTGGGATCTCTGCTGCAGACTCCCCCAGCATTCTCAGTGCTTGCTTGGTGGCCATGGAACCCCAGGGATCCTTCATTATTATGCCAGGTATTTGGAAAACTCTGTCTCTTTTTGACACGAGAACTAAGAGAGTTGAGGCTTTGCAAAACTGAGGAGATGTTTGATTTCTCTCCCAAAGATTCCGTGTCCACGGGCTCGGTGTTCGGGCGCAGCACCACTCTGAACATGCAAACGTCTCAGCTGAACACGCCCCAGGACACGTCCTGCACTCACATCCTGGTGTTCCCCACCTCTGCATCCGTGCAAGTGGCATCATCCACTTACACCACTGAGAACCTGGATCTGGCCTTTAACACAAACAATGGTTTGTACTTTGCATTTGTCCTTGCCTTCTAAAAACCCCTCAGTGCTCCCCCTATCATTCATGCTAAGGAACCATTTCCATTTCTATGGAAAATCACTTTTTTCTGAATGGATTCATAGTGAAATTGTAGGAATTCACTGGTCTTGTTCTTTTTCAAGATGGAGCAGATGGAATGGGAATCTTTGACTTGTTAGACACTGGAGATGATCTTGATCCTGATATTATAAATATTCTTCCTGCATCTCCTGGTGGATCCCCTGTGCATTCTCCAGGGTCCCACTACCCCCATGGAGGTGATATGGGCAAGGTAACTATGGGAGTAAATACAGTTTTGTGTATGTGTGTGTTTTGTCTGTTTTTTTTCTCCATCCGTTAATTTCCTTTTGTGGAATGAAAGTGTTTAGATCACCTGGGTATTGGATTGTCATGCCATGCTTGGATATTTCAAAATGCTTTGTGTTTCAGAAGCTAAACACAAAGCTAAACACAAATTTAATAGAATTAAATTTTCTATTCTATTAAATTTGTGCTCTCCTAATCTGAAACCTTTGCCTGTTTTGTTCCAGGGTCAAGGCACAGATCGATTGCTTTCCACAGAATCTCATGATGAAGTAACAAATATACTGCAGCAGCCACTGGCCCTCGGTTATTTTGTGTCAACTGCCAAAGCAGGTCCATTGCCTGACTGGTTTTGGTCAGCGTGTCCTCAAGCACAAAATCAGTGTCCCTTGTTTCTTAAGGTACTGTCCTGGCAGAGACTTGGGATCTGAGGGATGTGGGGGTGAAAACTGGTCTGGTTAAACCAAAGTCAGTGCTTGTCTCTGGGGAGAGCTCTGGTTTTGCTTCAGGAGTGGCCAGGTGTTCAGTTTTTGAGATTTGGCTGTTTGGAAGGTTTGCCTTGCTCATGGTTTCTTCCTGGCAGTCTGGACTCTTTCTTCTCCTGGCTTTATGCTCCAGGATTTTATAAGAACAGGTCGAGTTCCTGGACACAGCTCTGGCTAAGGCTGGACTCCTGTGGGGACTGGTGGTGGAGAGGGAGACACACAAGTACAGTGTAATAACTCAGTTACCCTGGGTGAAATAAGGAATAAATTCATCTCTCTCTGTATTGCACAAAGCATAAAAGCTGTTTTTTTCCACGTTGGCTTTGCCAAGTTATAACCATTGTATCATCTGTCTGGGTGTTGTCTGAGCCCCTTATCTCCTTATGGCACAATCAAGACACACTTGGCACATTAAAGGCCATACATTGGTTTACAGAGAAACTTTCTGTATTAACAAATCAGCATCTCTAATACTGTGCTTTGTTTTCTGATGATCCAGAGATATCTTCTGCAGCCTTGTTTGTGTCTGGATTAGCAGTTCCTCTTGGCCTGAGCTCAGCTGTGGCTTTGGCATAGGATATTATTTTGAAGAGAGGATTTATTATTTACACTGAGCAGCTCTATATATGAAATATAAATAGACCAGGCCTATAGAAAGCAACTGAACTTCCAAGTGTTATTAGACATCTTGGGCCACTTGAGTTGCTTTTTTAATAATCACTTAATGTAGAAAAGGGATTAAAACCCCCCCTAATTACAATATTACAATACTAGCACTGTGCTTTTAGCAGAGATCTGTGTGAGAGAATATAAATATTCTGATAAATATCCTGTACTCATTGATGGCTTAAGGATAAGATTTGTTTTGGCTTGTGTGTCAGACAGAGAAGGTGACTGCAAGCTACAACAACATGGGGGGAGGAAATGTGGTGTCTTTGATCAGGCAGTAACTTCTGGCTTCCTTCTTCCTTCCTCAGGCCTCTTTGCACCTCCACGTGCCTTCAGTGCAATCAGACGAGCTACTCCACAGTAAACACTCCCATCCACTTGATTCTAATCAAACTTCTGATGTGCTCAGGTATTGATCATTGATCACTTGGAAAAATATTGTGCATTTAATTTTTAATGCTGCTGCAGCGAAGCTGCAGGTTTATTTTTCCTGCTGTTAGTTTTTTTTTTTTCTTTTTGCAGCTGATAGCCTTAGTGCAGATAAATTGCTGTGCTTTAAGTGATTCCACAGAGCAGTGGAATAAAAACCAAACATCTCTAAACCCTTCTTTAACATTCAGCTTTTGAAAACATTTGAAAAACAGCTAATTCCTCAAATTATAAGGGAGTTTGAGGTCTAGCAGAAAAGACAGAGATATTTAAGCCAGAATATTGCACAGCACTCTTGTGGAAAATCTTAAGTGCTGAAGGACAGGAGCCCGGACCTATGTAAACATGGGATGCTAATTGAGAAAACATCGTATTATTTTTCCTTTTTTTTAATGTGAACCTCTTGGTATGAATTAAGAATAGACAATTACAATGACAGTTTTCCAGCAAAATCAAGTTTAGCTCTGAACTGCTCTAATAATTTGGAAGACATATTATTTCTGAATGTTGGCAAACCTACTTTATGTCTTTGATGCCAAAGAAGCTGGATTATAGTAAATCAGGGCTGTAAAATCCTGGTGAGAAAATGTGTTGGCCTGACAGAAGGCTGTTTGTTTTTCAGGTTTGTTCTGGAACAGTACAATGCACTCTCCTGGCTAACCTGTGATCCTGCAACCCAGGACAGACGCTCATGTCTCCCAATTCATTTTGTGGTGCTGAATCAGTTGTATAACTTTATCATGAATATGCTGTGATCTTCATCTGAATTTTGCAAGACAAAAATGAGGAAAAGGGATATTTCACTGCAGGACTAAGTTATAATTCTTCTCAGTGCGAGTTGTTTGTGATGGGGTATGAATCTTGTTACTTCCAGCAAATATTGTTTTGACTTGTGAGAGGGGCACCCATCGCCCGGCTGTCTTTGAGTCACTGACTATGGGGGACGCTTCAGAACGATGATCAGAAAAGTGTATTATAACATTTTTAGTAGCAAAATTAACCATTTTTCCCCAGCCACAGTATTTGTGAAGAGTAATGAGCCATAGTACCCAGTCATGGTTAATGAATCTTAAAAGCATGGAGATGAGAAGAAACATGAGGAACAATTAAGTTTCAACCTATGGCTTCAGAACATCAAGATGTTCTTGTATTGGATTATAGTACTTAGTATTCAAAAATGCCTGCATCTCTTATTTATTGTAAGTTTTTAAATGTATAAATTGTCTTATATTTCTTAACCTCTTTTATAAAAATTTTCCTAGAAGGTTTATACTGCCTTCTTGCTTTAAAGCAATTGGTCTAAAATATATGTAATCGTCTTAATTAAAAGTTGCAGTAGGTTGCTTTTAGAGTATTATTTTTTTGTAAGGGGTGGGTGGGGACAGTAAATTTGTATTGTCTTGATGTACAGTTTAATGGGGATAGAGGGGTTAATGTCCATACCATTGTGTGTGGGGGATTTACAGCTAAGCTGTAGTTGCAGAGTACATGTACAGTAATGAAGTTCACTGTGTTTATATAAATTGAAAAGGTACCGGGTCTTACAGCATTTTATATCACACCTTTACAGAGTAACAATGGCAATATATAAGTGATATTGTAGGTGGTTTAACTTGTAGTGAGAATAACATGAATAAACTCTTCAATTTGTGTTATGGTTCAGGGCTGTGGCTAGATTCTCAGATCCACTTCCAGGACACAAGTTTTAATATCACAAGAATACCTCTTGTGCATTGTTGCTCCCTGGATATTCTTGGCACTGTGCTCACTGCATTGTTTGCTTCCACTTTTGTGATAAAATGCCAATCTGAGGCAGAACACACAGAAAACTCTGACCTTATCCAAAGTCTCCTGCCAGGCTGAAATTTAGCCCAGCTCTAGCCATTTTACAAATGCAAAAATAGTCAATCTTGACTTTAAGATTGGTGTGTGTTTAACTAAAATGTGGTGTATATAGATTCTCAGTGAATTCTGGTATTCAGATTTTATTCCACTAGTAAAAAAAAAAAAACAGCACGAAACCCTGAACATTTTCCTTTTCCATGTAATTTTTGGCACTGTGGTGAAGGTCCCAAGTATCAGTGTGTGGCCTTCCCCATATCCCATTTTCAGGCTCTGGCTGGGGCATGTGCCAAGGAGGCTTTGCCCTCCCCAAGGAAGGGACTGACAAACCACAAGGCTTTCCAGAATGTCTCCCTCTATCTACAGTCACCATTTTTTCCTCAGTAGTTTCCTTCCTTTTTTCCTAGCACATGCCAAATGTCTGGTGCTGCTCTAAAATAGCCCCTACGGGTGCTGAAGAGCAGCTGCAGATGCTTTTTCTGGGTTGTTCCTTATCTGACTGCCAGATGAAAAACTGAACTCCTGCAGCGCTCCCGGGAGCCTGTCACCATTACCCAAGTCCTGGGTCTTAATATTGTCTGTCTCACTGATTTAAACCTGTAAAGGAGCAAGTTTTAAGATCCATTTGTGCACCTGCTGTTAACCCTCTCCAAGGAAGAATTTGCTTGCATTTACCAAACTTACTGTGCTCATGAAAATCTTGTTTCGTAAATGCAAAAGGCCTGCCTGAGATGATTTTTTTTTTTTTTTTTACGTATGAACAGTCTCACTGAATCGTGTACATACAATATTAGCAACTTTTTTTTGGTTTTGTATAAAGAAGTTGTACAATTGGTGATGAGAATTTTCAGTCATTTCTTCAGAACAACATGAGTGCAATCAGAAGTTAGCATATTTTGATAAATAGAGTTAAAAACTGGGTCTGTCCATGACTTTATCTCAGTAACGCACCGCAGATTAAATGGCACATTATTGTCTTACAGAAGGTTTTTCTCATTTGGTTGGCTTTTTAGAAGTGGAAAAGTGCTCCTAAAACTGGAATTTTCAAAGTGTATGTCCTTTTTTTTTTATTTTTTATTTGAGCTTTGTCGCTGAGTGGTCATTTCTAACCCTGGCTCAGTTAACCAAGTTCCAAGGGCTGGGTTTTGGTGTGGCTTTGTTTTGTGTTCAATCTGATTTGTATTCCTAAAGGTAAGTGAATCAGCTGCTGCCTCAACGTTGGTGTCACTGTATTCTGTTACCTGGACCAGCCTTCCCTGTGAAACTCCTACTGTGAAAGCTGCCAGTTTCCCACTCCTCCCCTCCATCAAATACAATTAAATTATAATATTATAACCACTATAAAAGATTAAAAGGGCCATTTCTGGAGTCACAGCCGGCAATGTACATATCAAACCTGCCAGCACCACGGAGCCAACTACTATATTGGGCTTACTTTTTCTGTTAGCTACTTTCATTTAACTATTTTAACTGCACATAATAGCTGGTTTATAAATAAAATTATCACAATCCAAAAGTCGAGGTTGTTTAACAAGTACAAGCTTAAATAGTTGAACATTTCAGCTACAGCGTTTCAAAATGGCCTTGCAAGAAAATGTCCCTGTCAATGCTTTAAGCAGCTGTGGAGGTTTATCTCTTCCAATGAAAGAAGAAGCTGAGATCCTTCCTGTCCAATTAAAAATACATATTTTAACCCAGATATTACTGCATTTAAGCTTTTTAGTCACCCTTGACTCGCTACTATTTGAATCAGGTTTCTGAAAATCCAGTTGCTAAGAAGACCAGCAAGGCCACCAGCTGTACTTGTAACAACCCTCACATTTTAAAAGTAGCTGTAACATTTAGATCTTTCTAACATTCTCTGAAATAATTAAAGATAAATGGATTTATATTTAAATCCTCAGCTATGTTCTTACTTAGCTGTCAGTTATGGTGCAGATTATTGTATTTCTATATTTACCTCTGATGGTAATTTTAACTTTGTGTGTTGCTATGAAGACTTGCCGATGTCTTTAATCAAGCACTATTTGTTAATACTGTAATATCAACATATTATGTTGCATTATTTTAAAGCTTTCAAGAATAAGAGTAAAACATTTAAAAAAAAAAAGCTATTGCACCATATAATTTGCTGCACAACAGTTATGGCACCGCATATCAGTCTTTTGGGATAGTAATACTGCATCAACCTTGTTCTGATCTGGGTTTCTTTGGAGAATTCATTAATGGGGTGACACCGTACAACATTATTGTCTTGCAACCTCCAGATGGGAAGGTGGTTTTGTTTGTTTTATTTTATTTTATTTTATTTTTTTTTAAAGTAAAGGGCCCAGGACTATGCTTTGTACTTAAAGGGGTTTTTTAATTATTATTTGTGGGTGTACTTTTTATTTTCAGTGGAGTAAAGCTTAATTTACAGTAAAAACTGGATTTGGGACCTACCACAATCCTCAGGGTCACTTTTTCAGGATGCTACTCATGGAGCTTTAGGTTTTTCCGAGTCAACTGGACGTGAGGACCTTGCCGAGCGCTGGCTTGGGATGGCACAGCCTGTGGCCTCGTGACTGGACATGGCACCCCTGGGCACGGCTGGACACACGGGGAGCTGCTCCCACACCTCCATGGCACGGCTGGACAGACTGGGGAGCTGCTCCACACCTCGATGGCACAGCTGGACACAGCATGGAGCTGCTCGAACACCTCGATGGCACAGCTGGACACAGCATGGAGCTGCTCCAAAACCTCCATGGCACAGTGGGACATACCACGGAGCTGCTCCAACACCTCCATGGCACGGCTGGACACACGGGGAGCTCCTCCAACACCTTGATGGCACA
>VWZU01005859.1:442624-457643 GCA_013397095.1 Sterrhoptilus dennistouni
TGTGTGGCTGCTCCAGCTGTTCCCTTTGGAGTGCCGGACGGACCCGGGCACTCGTGTCCCTCCATAATCTCCTAGGAAAGCCCTGGGGTTTAGTTGTGTGTCCTGGGGGTCTGTTCCGTGCTCGCAGGCGGGTGTGGGGTGCTCTGGGGGAGCTGCCCCGGCAGGGAAGGGCAGGGATGGCTCTGTGGGATGTCCTGGGGAGCTGCCCCGGCAGGGAGTGGGCAGGGATGGATCTGTGGGATGAGGGGACAGCTCAGGTGGATGCGCTTTCCCGGCTGTTTGTGCTGCTGGGGAATAGAAGCGCTTGAAATTTTTCTAATGTACTGAGCTAGCGTTCTTGTACTGCAGTTACAACTCTTTACAGATCTTCGGCAGGATAGAAGAGATCCCTAGAGAACCGCTGCCTTCCTTTAACCAGAATCCTTTCTGCCTTTGCACAAACGTTTAACACTTGTTGTTTTGGTTTGTGTGCCAGGCACAAGCTGGGAGGTGGCAGTGGAGAAAGCATCCTGGTGTCACAGCTGCAGCACGGGCTGACGCTGGAGTTTGAGCACAGTGACTCTCCCCGGCGGCTCCGGCTGGTGCTGAGTGAGTTGTTGGCCATTATGAACAAGGTGAGCTTCCCCCTGGGAGGATATTGTGGTTTTAGGTTGCCCTCTGGACTGGCTGATGCACTGGTTCTGTTTCTGGAGTGCTGAGCACTCTTCTCCAGTCCTTACCTGCTTTATCAAGATTCAAAGTCTCGGTCTGATTGAATAGTGGTTTGTGCTTAAACTCTTTGTGACTTCCTAGAGGAAGTCTTTGCTGACTCTCTAATATGCTGTACTCAAACATAATGTGATTTGGTGATCCATCAGTGCAGAAATAATTTGGAAATTAACTTTCTCCTATTCTTTGCTCCTATTACAAGGTGGTATTAGCCATCATATTTCTCTTCCCCCACTTCCTTGCTCACCAAACATTTTATTTTCCTTGTGTAAATTTATCATGTCAGTGGATTGTTTTTCTTTCTCCTGAAAAGAAGCAATGATACCATCTGTGTTGAAGTTTTTCCAGCAGTAAATATTTCTTATTCTACAAACTTTTCCTGCTTGTTCTGTGTTGATAGCTTTATGTTTTTGGCAGTTTTTAATCTATTAAACATGCTGAATTTAAAGGCTATTTAGACAAATTGCTTCATAAAACCTGTTCACTGATGATAAGTGTTGCCTTGCAGGTGTCAGAATCAAATGGTGAGTTTTTCCTCAAATCTTCTGAGCTCTTTGAGAGTCCTGTTTACCTGGAGGAGGCAGCAGATGTTCTCTGCATTTTGCAAGCAGGTGTGGTATTTCTGTATTTATGGTGTTTTCTGACCTTTCACAAACATAACAAAACAGCTTTGGGAGCTGTTTGAAGCAGAGTTTTCCCAGTGAAACACTATGGCTTTTAACACCCTTTTTCCATCCAGAGCTGCCATCACTGTTGCCAATAGTGGACGTGGCTGAAGCTCTGCTGCACGTTAAGAACGGAGCCTGGTTCCTTTGCCTTCTGGTGGCCAATGTCCCTGACAGCTTCAATGAGGGTGAGTCCCAACTTCTTCTCCAGCTTTTGAAATTATTTCTAGCAGTGTGGTTAATTCTGGGCTAAATCACCACTTATACAGGTTTGAACTGCTGGCTGCTGCCACCTGAGCATGTTGATTCCCTTTTTATGCAGCCTGATTGCAGGCCAGGCTTGCTGTGTGTGTGTCACAGCTTTTCATCTATAGGTCGTTGTCACCCTGATTTTTTCAGTTTCCTGATGTTCTGCATTTCTGTACTTGAGTTCGTGTAACATAAACAAAGAGTGATGTTTTGAAGAACTATGCATTTTTTTCGTGGGGGAAGGACAAATTGATGGACTTCTAACTTGACCAGTGGGGTCAGAGAGGTATCAGCCTCACGGCCCAATTGCTGACCAAGTTCCAAACACTATTTAAACCCTAATCCCAAAAATAAACTTCCTTCTTTCTGCTCACACAACTGGACACTGTGAATGTGGTTCTTTTGTGTCCGTCTGGCGACAGGTCATCGTTACAAAGGGGACAGTCTGACTGGGCAGGGACTGGCTGGGGGCTAAGAACCTCTTGTCCCTTCCACTGGGACACCTGCTGAGGTGATCATTAGTGTGGGGAAGGGCAGATTTCCTCAGGGCTGCTGTTGGATCTTCAGTCTGCAGGGGTTTGATCAAGAACGGCGAGCGGCAGGACGAGGAGAGCGTCGGCGGCCGGCGCAGAACCGAAGCCCTTCGGCACCTCTGCAAGATGAACCCTTCCCAAGCCCTGAGGGTCCGGGGCATGGTGGTGAGTCTCTCATGAAAATCCTAACTAAAAACCTTCCTGAAGCTTCAAACCCAAAGATGACTGAGCCCCTGACTGGTTTTATCCAGGTGGAAGAGTGTCACCTGCCGGGTCTCGGTGTGGCTTTGACCTTGGATCACACCAAGAACGAATCCTCAGATGATGGAGTGAGTGACCTGGTGTGTTTTGTGAGTGGTTTGCTGCTTGGGACAAATGCAAAGGTTCGGACGTGGTTTGGAACTTTCATCCGAAATGGCCAACAGGTAGGAACATCTTTGAGGATTCTGCTTTTAAAGAAATATTTTTATAGCTTGATGTTACTCTTCTGGTTGTGTGCTGCAGATTTGTCTGAATGCACATAAATCCTGTTGCATGTCTTGGAGGAACCTTTACAAGACAACCTCCCCTTACGGGGCTATATAAATCATGTCCCTGAAGGCAGCAGCTATTTGGTTGTTCCCCTGAGAGGTTTTTAGGCATGGAAACCAGGGAATTATGTCCTTGTAATATCTGCCTGGTAAATACATTCATCTTCAGTGTTCACAATGGGAAGATGCATCTTGTTTTGCTTCAGTGACTTAGTTAAAGCTTGGAACTGAAAACTGGATTTTGAAAAAAAATAACCCTCTTCCTTTGACTATGGAAATTCTTGTACAATACATTGTTTGATGGGCTGAATTCGACATCATTCTCATCTTTTAACCTCTTCCACAGAGAAAAAGAGACAACATCAGCTCTGTGCTGTGGCAGATGAGGAGGCAGCTGCTGCTGGAGCTGATGGGGATCCTGCCCACGGTGCGCAGCACACACATTGTGGAGGAGGCTGACGCTGACACGGAGCCCAACGTGTCCGTGTACTCAGGGC
This sequence comes from Sterrhoptilus dennistouni, assembly GCA_013397095.1. Lineage (NCBI taxonomy): Eukaryota > Metazoa > Chordata > Aves > Passeriformes > Zosteropidae > Sterrhoptilus > Sterrhoptilus dennistouni. Next base: position 445,807 of record VWZU01005859.1, read on the forward strand.
TGAAGGAGGAGCACGTGGTGAAGGCCAGCGCGCTGCTGAGGCTCTATTGTGCCCTCATGGGCATTGCTGGCCTCAAGTAAGGAACCTTCTCATGCTCTGGGCTCTTGTTCATGGCTGCCCATTTCAGCAGAGGGTGAGGGCTTTGGGCACTTCTGTCTTAATGCCGCTGTGTCCTCAAAATTTGTGGCAGGACTCACCAATTTCAGTCCTCTGTTGCTGCAAAATCAGGCTTGTTAAGAGAACTCTAATCCCTCATGGTTGGAGCAGTGTGTAGAGTTATCAGCTATTTTCTCTTCTAGCAACATGCACTGTATGAGTTTTGAATTTTTATTCCTTTGCTTTCACTTTTTAGAGAGTGCTATTGTAGCACCTTTATGCATTGTTACTTTTAATTTAAGTAGTTTGTACTAACAGGCAAGATTATATCTTGAGGAAGTTTTCTCACTGTTGTCTCTTAACAGAAATTTCTTGTGTCAAATTACCACCTTGATGGATTGAATAACAGGGAAAATTCAATCTTAAAGCGTTGTGAGAGACCGGAGATCTCTTCCCTGTTAAATCCCCAGCTCTGTTGTGTTCTCTGTCCTGCCCAGGCCCACGGATGAGGAAGCTGAGCAGCTCCTGCAGCTGATGACGAGCCGCCCTCCCGCCACCCCGGCCGGTGTCCGCTTTGTGTCCCTGTCCTTCTGCATGCTCCTGGCCTTCTCCACCCTGGTCAGGTACTCTCAGTACAGGAGGAGCTTTGGAAGAGCTGTTTGAGCACCATTAAGGCAATGCTTTTCTTCCCAGAGCTGCACAGTTTTTTTTCTCCTAATTCTTTATAAAATCTTTGTATGTTGATGGAAGGGATTTGTCTCACTCTGTGGTGAGTGAATGGATATTTCATTCTTGTTTTGTAGCAAGTCTTTTGAGAGGTGAGCATGAACTTGGTGTGAGCATTTTAAAGACTGAAGTAGGTCTGACTAGTTCACTTTTCCATGGAACAAGTTCATGGGTAAACTCCTTAGGGAGAAGCAGTGCAGATAATTCAGGGGTGTAGCTTTCTGTTGGGTGCATTCCAAAAAGGAAGTTGCCTGACACTTGGACTGACCTTTGTGCCAGCTATCACTGTTTATCAGCAGTTGGATGCTAAAGTGAAAGTGACAAAAAGTCTCCTGGTGTAAGATTCCTCAAATACTGGCTTTTCTGCAAGTGAAACTAGCACTGGATTTCTGGGGAAAGGATCTATTACGGATTTTCTTTGTGCAGCACCCCAGAACAGGAGCAACTCATGGTGATGTGGCTCAGTTGGATGATAAAGGAAGAAGCCTACTTTGAAAGGTGAGAGCAGGCTGGATTTCTTTTTGTGATTCCTGTAATCTTATATTTATTTATGTCCTATTTACTTATGTCCTGCATTTCTTCCTGTTTGTTATCATCAGCATTTCTGGTGTGTCTGCTTCCTTTGGAGAGATGCTCCTCTTGGTGGCCATGTATTTCCACAGCAACCAGCTCAGTGCCATCATTGATTTGGTCTGCTCCACCTTGGGAATGAAGGTAAATCCTAAACTATTTCTAGCCTGTACATTTGTCTGTTAAAATCAGCTGGGTTTTGGTACTTTGGTATTTAGTTTACTTTTGATATAAAGAACTTTGGTTTTGCTGATATACCTGAAGTAAATATAAACTGAGAAATGTGCAATAATTCCTCTGGAAGAACATTAAAATGTACATAGCTCTTGATACAGAGGAATGTGATAATAAAAGTATCTTCAAAAAGTGCTGCCCTGTTGAAATCATTATTTCCAAGAAAATGAACTTTTTAGACGACTAACTGAAGTAGTTTCCAAATTGAGCTGCAAAGTTTTTATTTTAAATAGTTAAAAGAAATATCTGTATATGTAAAAATTAATTTCAGTGAATTGCCAAAGGAGATTTGCCAACAATTCACTGTTGTGAAACAGTGTCTCGCCAGATGTAAAAGCTGGGGAGGGAGTTTTTAGGACAAGGAAGACATAGGGTGATGAACTTGTGACATTGGAAAATATTTCTGTTTGACATTTGATACAGATGTGAATTGACAGGGAAACTGAGCAGGAAAACAGACAAGATTTAAAAGGCTAAAAGTTACCAATTTATAAAATAAATTTGCAGTCTTTAGTTATAAGAAAGACAGAACTTGCAATTCCAAGTATTTTCTCCTGAATTTTAGATTGTTATTAAGCCCAGCTCGCTCAGCAGAATGAAGACAATCTTCACACAGGAGATTTTCACTGAACAGGTATTTTCAGCCTAGGGATTTTTTTCCCTCTTTTACCCTTTCCCTTTGTATTCCCCAGAAATGAGGAGATGCCAGTCAGAGCTGTGGCTGTGTGGCTTTGACACCTTGTGCCTTGTATTAAGTGGTGTTTTTGTGTTCATTGTCTCTTTCCTTCAGGTGGTTACAGCCCACGCTGTCCGTGTGCCTGTGACAGGCAACCTCAGTGCCAACATCACTGGCTTTTTACCTATTCACTGCATTTACCAGCTCTTAAAGAGTCGTTCCTTCACCAAGCACAAAGTATCCATTAAGGTAAACCTTTGTTTTATTTCTGTTCATAATTCTAGATGCTGATGAGGTTGACTTACAGGAGCAGAATTCTTGATGAATCTTGTTCCTTCCTACCATTTAATTTAAGAATGAGCTGTGTTTTAAGACAGGGTGCCCATTTTTAGCTCTGCAATCCAGAGACCACAGCTTAATGAAGTTAAAAATAATAAGTCACTCTCCCCCATTGCGCTTAATTGTAGTCAGAATGATTTTCCAACCAGGACAAGTTTGAATCAGGGTCCAGGATACAGAGTTTATAAACTGAACAATTCAGAAGTGCTTGAATTCTGGGCAATTCAGAAGTGATGTTACACTTTCCAAAGTGAAAGCCTCCTTTATTCAGAGGGGCTGTACTTGCAGACAAGGTACAGCTCCTCGTGGATGTTCTCTCATAGGACTGGATCTATCGGCAGCTCTGTGAAACCACCACCCCGCTGCACCCTCAGCTGCTTCCCCTCATTGATGTCTACATTAACTCCATCCTCACTCCTGCATCTAAATCCAACCCAGAGGCCACCAACCAGCCTGTCACAGAGCAGGAGATCCTCAATGTTTTCCAAGGACTCTCTGGGGTAATCATGTTGTTTGGGTTTTTCTTGTACTTTACATGGACATGGTTCAGGATTTTGTATTTGTGTTGTTTCTCTTTTTGTTTCCACTGCTTCAGTGACAGTGATGTGTTTTGAAATGAATCTTGGTACTCAGATATTCATCATATTTGTGGGTAAATCCAAGCTTTTCTTCCCACAAATCCACTGAGCTTTGTGTGTGGTTTTATGTGCAGGGAGAAAATCCTCGCCCCACGCAGCGCTTCAGCATCACCACACAGCTGCTCGTCCTCTACTACGTCCTGTCCTATGAAGAGGCACTGCTGGCCAACACAAAGATCCTGGGTAAATGAGAGAGCATCAGGGGGAAGCAGATTAACAGAAAATTAGGTGCAAAGAAGGGAAAAATTCATGCTTCTGTCAGATTTAAGCACAGCATAAAACTTCTAGAGGTTTGGATTAAATGAAACGAGAGATTCAGGATATAAAGTTCCTGCTAGAAGTCTGGAGTGGAGTAATTTGTTTTACAGATTAAAAGAGGGCCAAACTGAGTTACCAGAAATATTTATGAGCATCTAAGAAATGGAATAACAATTAACAAAGACTTCATAAGTGTTTGAGATCTTTATTTATGTCATCAGTCATGCACACACTTTTCTTTGAGTTGACAATTTTATAGTTGGTAATACTTAATGATCCCATCTTTACCTGTGCTATGGAGACTTTAAATCAGTACTAAAAGACTGTTGTGTATTTTATTGATGGAATTAAGTTTCAGTGAAAATTGAGTACTGATATCTGGTGTGTGGTTTTACCAGCCCTTTTTAAAGTGCAAAACTTCCAGCATTCACAGGTTTATTTTCTTCAAGTTATTCAAGGAAGCCTGAAATACTATAAAATGAATTATAGTTACTTAATATTTTCTCTATTTTACCTGGATAATATAGAGACAAGTGCTTTACATTTTCCTTATTGATCCAGTTGGGGAAAAATACTTGGTTTTAGCTGTAACTGCTATGTGTGTTTTTTGTCCTGTTTCCTGTAGCTGCAATGCAGAGAAAACCCAAGTCCTACTCCTCAGCACTGATGGATCAGATTCCAATCAAGTACCTCATCCGACAGGCACAGGGGCTGCAGCAGGAACTGGGAGGTAAAAATGTTTCTGGGACTTTATAAAGTGCATGAAAAGGGAGGCTGAGGGTTCTCAGCTCACTGGCTGTTGCTGTTTTCCCAGCTTGCTTTCCTTTTTTTTGCTTTTAAAATCTGTCAGGAGGTGCTACTGAGATTGCAGAGATAAGAGTCACAGTGAAAGTATGAGGAAAGCAGTTCCTTTTAGAGTGGGTCTTTCCTCCCTAGGGCAGGTTTTAGGATAGGAATTACCTGAGAATGTTGACTATTCCAGGCTGAGTTTAGGAGTTACTTTCCAAAGGGTAACTTCTCCCCTCTGTTGGAGTTGGAGCGTCAGGCTGTGCTCGTGCACCTCACTGGGCTGCAGGGCAGCGAGTCAGCCCAGGGGAATTGAAATAAAAGGCACAGATGTGTTCAGGTGACAGATGCAGCTGCTCAGAGCTGAGCTGTGAATGTCCCTGCTGTCCCCAAGGGTTGCACTCTGCCCTGCTGAGGCTCCTGGCCACCAACTACCCCCACCTGTGCATCGTGGACGACTGGATCTGCGAGGAGCAGATCACCGGCACTGACGCCCTGCTCAGGAGGATGCTCCTCACCAACATGGCCAAGAACCACTCCCCCAAACAGCTCCAGGAAGGTAAAGAACTTCATTCCAAGTCAATTCTTTCCAAATAGGTTGGAATATAATAGATTTGGAGGTGTGTGATTATACTGCATTTGGATAACCAAAATGCTTAAAAGCTTCAAATGTTAGAAGTCCAGTTTTACCAAGATCCTGTTTCTGTTTTACAGCCTTTGCCATGCTGCCTGGGAATCACACCCAGCTGATGCAGATCCTGGAACATTTGACCCTTCTCTCAGCTGGAGAATTGATCCCCTATGCAGAAGTGTTGACCTCAAACATGAATCTCTTGCTGGAAGCTGGAGTCCCACGGGGGATTCTGCAGGCTGTCAATAAACTCTGGATGGTTCTGAACACTGTCATGCCCAGAAGGTATCAAGGCTCAAAATACTCTTTGGTTTCTTGGTGCGCAGAGGTGGGAGGCTACTTCTTCCTTTAAAAATAATAACACAATGCCTTTATTTGGGGGATGGGAGGCTGTTACTGATTAGAATGTGTTGGAGCTGTGTTTATTTTTTTAGCTTGTTGACATTGTGAACCTTTGCATTTAAAAGGAAGGTGATTCTTGTTCTTAGGAAGTCTTCAGTTTAAAATACTGAAGGAGTATGGTTTTATAGTGTCCATTGTTTGTGATTACTGAGAGAACAGGAATTCACTTTGGTAAGAAAATGCCTTTTTTCAATCAAGTGGATGCTCTACTGCAGTGAAAACTGCTCCAAGTCCAGGGAGTGTAAGCTAACTGCACCTTGGTTAGCTTCAAGAGCTGCAAATGAAGGTTTTGCTACTTAATAGGCCTGGAAAAATATGACTGAGTGACCAAATGCTTAGAGAACCCCTTTTCTTATGCAATTTTTCTATTAAATCATAAAAAATACTCTCATTTTAGGTTGTGGGTGATGACTGTCAATGCCCTGCAGCCTTCAGCAAAAACAGTGAGGCAGCAGAAATACACCCAGAATGATCTGATGATTGATCCCCTGATTGTGCTGAGGTGTGATCAGAGAGTTTACAGGTGAGTGTCTGCACAGTAAATGCTTAAAGATGTCCAACAGAAAACTTCTAAAATCTTTCAGCACTTCAGAACTTCTTTTCAGACCAATCACAGGAGCTTGGCAGTTGAATCTGGGTTAAACTCGACCTGAGGACTGTGAAGCTGGGCCTGCTGTTCCAGCATTTTATCCTGCCCAGCTTTGTTTTCAAACCTTTGGGATTTGCACATGGATTTGGGTGTGTGAATTTGTGGTAAACAGACTTTGCAGCCTGTTGGAAATGGCTGCTGCCACTGGTGCTGCTGGGTGAGGTTTAGCTGTAACATCCTTCCAGCTCTTGTGGCTGTAGGTTATTCCTACAGGCAATTCCATCCAGGTTATTCCATCCTTTTTGGGCAAGTTTGTGCCAGTGGGTGCTGCTGATGGATGTGACAGAGGCAGATTGGCTTCATTTCCCCAGGGAGTCTTTGCAGTACTTGGAAATTGGTTCCTCCAGATGTCAGTGATGCCAGAGCAGGAGCTGAGGTGCTACAGCCTTTGGGAGTGCTTTTAGTTTGTCCATATTACTGAAATGTCTTTGTTTTGCTGTGTTCCCACCTCAGGAGTCCTCCTCTGATGGATATAATTTTGCACATGTTGAATGGGTATCTTCTTGCTTCCAAAGCTTACCTCAATGCTCACCTGAAGGAAACAGCAGAGCAGGACATCAGGCCATCCCAAAACAATGCAATGGGTCCAGAGGCCCCAGAAGTTACAAGGGAAGAGTTAAAAAATGCTTTGCTTGCTGCTCAGGTAAGAGGGAAAAAAGGATATTCCATAATGTGAGGAAAAAACAGCAATGAAAGAGAAACACAGAAACAGGAAATTAAAAAATGAGGCCTTTTAAATTTATTTTTTTAACCAACTTCTGTTACCGTGGAAAAGAATACTGCGTCTGTATTCAGGTGGTTAAATATTTTCTTTTTGCTAGTCTGAAGCACTGTGCTGATTTACTGCTTTGATAGTGGTGGTTCTGTCAGAACAGAGGAGTTCTGCTCACCAGCCCTTTGGCCTTGATGCTTGTGTGATCCAGAGGCTGTTTCTGTGCTTGGATTTGGTGCAGCAAAACATCAATAAATGTGACAGAACCATGCCTGATCGTCTGAAAGATGTTTCAGAGAAGCAGCCAGCACTGGAAAGTGGGAGGCTGAAGGATGGTTCACTTCCTCAGCTTGACATTATGGAAATTCTTGAGTAATCCTGTTCCACAGACATCTCTTCATCCCTCTGTCTGGAAAAATGTTACATAGGGAGTTCCCATTATAATGTGATTTTTGAGTTAATTATAAGTTTTATATTTAAATGAGCAGGGTGATGTATATTGTGAATTACATAGCCCTGTGCATATTTTATCTGCTCTGGATGCTGTGAGAGACCACTGGATATTTATTTTGAAGCAATATGAGATTCCACTGAATTTACTCTTTTCATCTGTGATTATGATATGTTGTTAGATTTAGCCTTTCTTTTCCTTTGCATTGTGATTGAGATAAAGTGTTGAAGTTTTTAAAATGGGAATTTGTGATTTGAACAGGATTTGTGCTTCTTGAGCTGAGTCATTTTTATTCTGTACTTAAATCTGCAGGTAGAAATCCTAATCTCATAACAATCTTCCATTTCTTAAATTCTCCTTATTTTGTATTTGATTTGTTTTATTTCACTGGGGGGTGGGGGTTAATCACCTTTCTGTGGCTTTTCTCCCCAGGACAGTGCTGCTGTGCAGATCCTTCTGGAGATCTGCTTGCCTACAGAGGAGGAGAAGGGGCAGAGCAGCAGTGCTGATTTACTGAGGGAAGTGCAGAGCCCCCCGAGCCCTCAGGGAGGTGCTGAGGCCGAGGAGGAGGAGGAGGAGGAAGAGCAGAGTTTGCTGTGCAACCTGCGGGAGGTGCAGTGCCTCATCTGCTGCCTGCTGCACCAGATGTACATCGCCGACCCCAACATCGTCAAACTCGTGCATTTCCAGGTCTGCTTTGCCCTGCTTGAGCTGCCCTGCTCTGTCTGAGTGTTCCTCAGGAGTGAGAACAGCCTTTGTAGAGCTCACACTTCTCCCTGTTTCAGTGCTTGGTCTCTTGGTTGTGGTGAGCACCCAAACTCTGCCTGTTCCTCATCATTCAACCCCTCCTTTGTGCCTCTGCCCTTCTCAGTTTGTCCATCTAGGCCAAGGAAAACTGCCCTAATAATCTTGTAATTACTTGTTCCACTTCTTTTGTGGGTTACTTCTCCTCTGGCTGTGTTTTTAAATTAATATTTCCATTATACAAAACTAATTTGGCTTCAAATGTAAACATCTCCTTATCTTTCCTTTTTGTTAGGGCACAGTTTAGCTCTTTAGAATGGAAGAAGAAGCTGCAAAAGCAGCTGAGCACCTTCAGAAAAAAAAAGAAGAAGAGGGGAAAAATCAGCAATTTTTAAAATATAAATGTGTTTTTAATGCATATTAAATTGCTCCCTGCCAGATGGCAGACTCTTTACAAGGAGTTAATTTGCCTTGACCTGGAACTGATTAAGTGATAAAAAAAGTCATTATGGGGCAGTTGTGAAATGAGCAAGTTGGGGCTGATGGTGAAATTTGGAACACAGGAAAGACGCAGAAGGGGAAGGTCACTGCAGTCTGCTTTCCTTTGGGGAGTGGAGGGAGAACTTCCATGCAAATAAATCACTGAATATTGAGGATAAAGAACTGATTCAGACCCTGGGTTTGTACCCAGCCTGCCTCTTGTTGCCTTGGCATTGCAGGCCTGCTGCAAACTCTGAACAAAAGGGAGTTATAAATATATTCATTTTGAAACAAAGCATTACCACAGGTGTAATTTAAAATCTTAGTTGAAGCAGAAATTTTAAAACACACCTGTGGCACACTGACACATCTTAATCCCCCAGGGTTATCCATGTGAACTTCTGGCACTGACAGTGGCTGGGATCCCATCCATGCACATCTGTCTGGATTTCATTCCTGAGCTCATTGCCCAGCCTGAACTGGAAAAACAGGTACTGTGCACTCAGCTGGCTGCAGGATCACTGTGGGTATTAACCCTGATGAAATCCTGGCTGAGAATAAAACAGTCACTGAAAACATCCTGTTCTAACTTGTCTGGGATGTCCAGGTAATATTTGTAGCACTTTCACCTTAAATTAAAGGCCTGGCATTGAAGGCAACTGGAATTTGTTGGGCTAAAAATTCCCTATTTTTATATCAAACCAACTTTGTGGTTGCTCTTATTTAATCCTTTCTAGTATTAAGTTTGTGCTGATCAACTAAAGTTAAAATTAGAACATATCAGCCCTAAATATTTCCTGCAAGGATTTTGTTGCACATTTTGTGTTGCATTATTGCTTATCATTAATGTTGGAGCAATAGTGTCTGGGGGAGATTTGGAATCACTTTGATTAATGTTAAATATGTGTGGGTTATTTTTCTTAATACCAGCAGAAAAATAATCAGAATTACTGTGGTTAAGGCTTCTTTGGCTTCAGTTTCCTTCATGGTACAGCAGAGAATATTTACTCACTGTTAAGTTTGGTGAAGAGCTTTGGATAGAAGCTGTAAAACACCCTGTAGCTTGATTGCTTTTCTCTCTTTGATAGATCTTTGCCATCCAGTTGCTGTCCTACCTGTGTATCCAGTATGCCCTGCCCAAATCCCTCAGCGTGGCTCGTTTGGCCATCAATGTCATGGGGACCCTGCTCACAGGTACCACAGAACTCCAGGATGATTTCTCCAGGCTGAATGCAGTTTTATCTGTCTACTTGCTGTTGTAAAAGCAACAACAGCCCTTGATTTGGATTTTATAATAATTTCTTTGTCCTTCTCTTGGCAGTTCTGACGCAGTCCAAGCGTTACACGTTTTTCATGCCCACCTTGCCTTGCCTGGTGTCCTTCTGCCAAGCTTTTCCTCCCCTCTACGAGGACATCATGTCCCTGCTGATCCAAATTGGACAAGTTTGTGCCTCTGATGTTGCTACACAGACAAGAGACTTCGACCCCATTATCACCCGTAAGTCCAGGACCTGAGAAATCTCCCCAAAGGGGTCAGACTCAGGGAAGTGGTACAGAAATGTTGTGGTGGCTCTGGAAAATGAGACAGAAATGTTGTGGTGGCTCTGGAAAATGAGACAGAAATGTTGTGGTGGCTCTGGAAAATGAGACAGAAATGTTGTGGGGTCTCTGGAAAATGAGACAGAAATTTTGTGGGGTCTCTGGAAATAACCTGTGGTGAAGCTTGGGATGGTGCTGGCTCAGCTTTGCAATCTCCGTATTTGTGTTATGGCTGGAAAATAACAATTCTCAATAGTTATTTTTGCTGTACTTTGCTTCTCCTGCTTCCTTTCCTAGGTCTGCAGCAGCTGAAGGAGAAGCCACACGATTTCTCAGGGCTCTGTAAAGATTCCTCCAGCAAAAGCTGCTCCAGGGAACCTGCAAGCCTGGACCCCGACGTGCGGCTGTGCCAGTGTGTGGAAAACACCATCATCGAGATCATTAACATGAGTGTCAGTGGGATTTAGGGAAAAAAAAAAAACTCCAGGGAAGTTGTCCTGTAGCTTTCCCCTCTCTTTATGGTGCCTAAATTTGGAAAAAAAAGCTGTGAAAGTGGACTGAGGAGCTGGAGCAAAAAAAGTCCACGTTTTTGATTCAGTCACTGAGAAGAAAATTCCTTCAATAGGATTTTGTTATTTCCAGTGAAAACTTCTGATGAAATCAGTAAATAATTTCCAGGAAAACAGTGATTTTTCAGGCTTGCTCAGCTCCTGAAGTGACACAGCAACACACCTGGAAGGGTTTTATAACACCAAAAAGTGAATTATTTATTTTATTGGACCAACAGCAAAATGATGAGTGAGAAAAATTTGAGATTGAGGTAAATGAGCTGCTGTTCAGAGCCTTGCAGAGCAAGTTGGAATAAAGTACTCCAAGGAATACTTGAAAAAAGTGATGTCAAAAACTTGCACCATCACACTGAGTTCTGAGAAAATGACAAAAAATGTATTTGTGTGTCAAGCCATTGGTCAAAGCTTCAGTTCATGAGATCAGGGACTTTAATTTAAAGATCAACCAGCCTTCACTGAGAGTTTGAAACTGGTCTAAAAAGCTTCTTAAAAAAAAAAAAAAGTACTGATAGTAAAAATGAGCCACGTAAATGGGGTTTTTAAAGAATACAGCTGAGATGGTTTTGTGGTTTTTAATTAAAAAAAAGAAAAAGAGATGAAAAAGACTTGAAGAAATGAATGCAGAGGTGTCTCGAGCTGTCATCAGGGTGAGATTAAAAAAAGAAAAGGATGCTGAGGGTGACTGTGCAGAGGAATAAGAGAAGAAGGACAGGTTTTAGCCATGCCAAAGCAATTCCAAGGCCAAATCCTTTGTGCTCCACGCTGGAGTTGGTTGTTCTGTGTGTGTGGAAGGCTGGAATTCCCCCATGGAAATGTTTGTGTTCCAGGATTCCTCCTCCAACACCCCCATCACCATCTGCCTCCCCAGCGTGGGTTTGTCATCTCCATGTAAATTATGTAAATAATCAAAATGTATGTATTTTTTTTCCCCCTCCTCAGTTCCAAGTGTAATTTTATATGCTGTAGTGGTATTTAAATAAAAAAAAAAAAACCAACAACAACAGTCTGACTGAAGTTTAAAGGGGTTTGTTTGTTTTGATTTTAGGTTTTCCAGGTTCATCCCAAGAGGGAAACCCTGACAAGAACAGGAGGAGTGAAAAGACACCCAAAATAGTTTCCAAAACCTATTAATTTTCCATTATGTTTTCTGGTCAAAACAAGGATGATAATAATTAAAATATTAATATTTTAACAATAGTGGTGATGATACCAAATAACATAATATGGAATACTTATAAAACACGATAAAACATAATAAATGTAAAATGAAAATGATATAATAATAAATAAATGACAAGAATACCATAACAATAATGGTAATGATACCCAATAATAAT